>OY804598.1:55373109-55832157 GCA_963680895.1 Fragum sueziense | reverse complement strand
TTTGAAATAATGTGACGTCACGGTGACGTCATACAAAAACCAGAATTTCTATTTATAGTACGCTCAGCGGGTAATATGAAAAAATATTAACCGGTTAATATTATCTGAGCGGGTAATATGAAAAAATATTAGGTTTGTAATTATTGAATGATAAGGTCACGTGAGGTATAATAAAGTTTTATATGCCTAAGTCTTACCGTTTCCGATTTATAAGGGTTTATATAAAGTCACGTGACCTAAAATAAAATCGAAAAAACGCGATTTCTCGCTTATTTACCAACCGATTTAAATACTTCCGGTACCGTTGGAAAGGTATTCTTATAAGCTTTCTGATCAAAAGAATGACGACATTGTTTTAATGATATCGAGTTATAGCACGTTTCTAATAAAGTTTAAATAACCGGTACAAATATCTCACAAAACGAAAAAATATAAATACCTGTTATCCCTTTAACGTCCTTCGTTGAAATGAAATTTTACGCGCATGCTCTCACAAAAATACGTGTTATTCCTTCAACGTCCAAACTAGAAATGATTCAAAATAGAATTGCGCATGCGTCGATTCGTGTTTGGACAAGACACAGGTGCGATTGACGTCATAGCATTTTGACAGGTGAGGTAATGGACAACTGACGAACTCGTTTACTGACAGCTGACAGGTACAGTTTTTATAACGACGCATTTTTGTCTGGTGACGTACTGTCTGAGAATTGACAGATGCACTTTAGCGCATTCGTGACAGGCAACGCATTGATAGTTGACAGGTGTAGTAAACAACGGGCGTTTCCACATTTTGGGAGCGAAATTCATGGTCATTTAGGATGAATCATAAAAAGACAAAGACAGTTTTATTCTTGATAACTTTATTCTTTATAAAAAATCATTCACAATATTTTTTACATACGCATCATGGTTTATTATATACATAAAAAACAATGTCTTTTAAACGTCTATAATTCGAATTAGGCTCAGTATCATCGTCGTTCTTCGGATCGAAATTGTACCCGATTTTTGCTAAGGGAAAAAATCGTAATGTCTTGGACCTCTTCACCCAATGTTTTCCGGCTGCTCGTATACGTGTTGGCTGGTCCCTTTTCACGCTCGATGGGCATTGTTGCCGTATACCCACTCAATATATCTTCCGAAATGTGCATTTCAATATGCTTCAGCCTTTCTTCTGGGTCTAGTAATGAAAATCTGGATTGACATACTTTTGTCGCTTAGGGTAGATGTTGACTGAAATATTCTTACGTTTTCGCTTCTGAGGCGTTTCGCTCTGTTCAGCCTTCCTACGTTCAACTTCCGATTTAGCCATTTCAACCGCTTGGGCTACGGGCGTTACCAACTTGAGTGTTGGTTGTTGTTTCATTTCCGCTAGTTTTCTGAGAGGAGCTCCGCTGCCTACGATATATCGACCTTTGTGATCGGGTTTAACGTGACCGTCTCTCAAGTCCTTGAAATGTTGATACCATTTTTCCGGGTCATCTACATAAGGCACCCATTTCTGTCGTTTATAATCGTACACCTCTATGGAACCCATAGTAATTTCCGTCACAGGGTATGTCCGTTGTCCACTATGCCGGGGAATGCTCTTATGTATGCTGTGGGAATCCGCCGAGATAATCGTATCTCTTCTATAGAACACTCGTTCTTACTCATTCCTTTTCGTCGTCTTCCTCGCTTTTATCATTTTCGCCAACCTTGTCAGCGTCTTTCACATTATAGTCCGGCCATATTTCGGTAAATAGATCTTTTCTGAGTTTAATCGCCTGTCTTACAGATTCGGCAAAATCCATTCCGTGCTCCTTTCTGAGAGTCTTTGCCGATTGCAAGATTTGCGGTTGTACGGATCCTTCTTCTAAGCGGTGATAATCGATAAGAAAATCCGCGTAATCTAACCTTAGCCGCTTACGTAGATTCGGTAAAAATTCATTCGCGCTTCTGGCCATAGCACCCCTACGGGTATGACCCTCATCCATGTATTCTTTGATTTTTTCGACGAACTGTTCCCAAATATCCTTTCTAAGCGGCTCTTGAAATCGCGAGTTCCATATTTCTTTACGCGTATTTCGTTCTCGCAAATCCGCTTTATATCTTTTACCAGGGGGTCCCATCGAGGGACGCCTCTTAACAATTTCTTCGTCAATCGATTCCGTATCACTATCACTGTTATATCGTTTATGACCCATTAAAGATACTCTTTCTTCAGTATCGTCATCGGAATCGTATTCTGACTCGGGCATTTGTTCAAATATGTCGGTACGAAAACGGTCTTTTTCTGACGTTGTCGATTTCAGATCGACTACCAAATAGCCGTGGGGTTTAGCCGTCGCTCGCTCAAATACTTTCATAAATATCCCGCTATTCGATGGGTATATTCTCTTTGCCAAAGTAGCGACTTGTTGTCTGTCAATAGGATTATTGAATAGGACCAAGTATTGTGTGTTGAGAGCGATATCGCGGCAAGCTTTGCCCTGTGGGAATAGCTTCTGAGTTAGGTAGATGACTGATAAATTTCTATGGTGACTTCCTTTAGTAAAAAGATCGGCAATACGCTGGTCGCATTTAGTTTCCGTCATCAAATCGTCAAAAATAATGAGATTCTTTTTACTAACATCGAAATAGTCCCTACTACTTAAAAATTCGGGGATACCGGGACTGAATTCTATCCAAGGTATCGTTCGCTGGATTTCGTCGTAAAGGGGTTGCCACTGTCCGAAACACCATATTATACGTTCGACGGGTTCTTTGATCATGTTGGAAAGTAACATTTTTCTAGTCCATTCAGTTTTACCGCTACCACTCGGTCCGCTAACTACCATCGTGAATGGGTGTTGAAACGTCATTTTTTCGGAAGCAAAAATTCGCGTCTCATCGACCCCTCCTCCGTGTTTATTACTTTGGTGTCTACGCATGTTGTCAAGCCTCGAGAATGACATATGACAAACTGGACAGTTATGCATTTTACGTAGCCGTTTGAGGAGGAGTTTGTAAGAATGACCTAAACACAGGTGCGTGCGAATGGCCGAATCAAACGGCTACGTAAAATGCATAACTGTCCAGTTTGTCATATGTCATTCTCGAGGCTTGACAACATGCGTAGACACCAAAGTAATAAACACGGAGGAGGGGTCGATGAGACGCGAATTTTTGCTTCCGAAAAAATGACGTTTCAACACCCATTCACGATGGTAGTAAGCGGACCGAGTGGTAGCGGAAAAACTGAATGGACTAGAATAATGTTACTTTCCAACATGATCAAAGAACCTGTCGAACGTATAATATGGTGTTTCGGACAGTGGCAACCCCTTTACGACGAAATCCAGCGAACGATACCTTGGATAGAATTCAGTCCCGGTATCCCAGACTTTTTAAGTAGTAGGGACTATTTCGATGTTAGTAAAAAGAATCTCATTATTTTTGACGATCTGATGACGGAAGCTAAAAGCGACCAGCGTATTGCCGATCTTTTTACTAAAGGAAGTCACCATAGGAATTTATCGGTCATCTACCTAACTCAGAACCTATTCCCACAGGGCAAAGCTTGCCGAGATATCGCTCTCAACACGCAATACTTGGTCCTATTCAATAATCCTATTGACAGACAACAAGTCGCTACTTTGGCAAAGAGAATATACCCCTCGAATAGCGGGATATTTATGAAAGTATTTGAGCGAGCGACGGCTAAACCCCACGGCTATTTGGTAGTCGATCTGAAATCGACAACGTCAGAAAAAGACCGTTTTCGTACCGACATATTTGAACAAATGCCCGAGTCAGAACACGATTCCGATGACGATACTGAAGAAAGAGTACCTTTAACGGGTCAAAAACGATATAACACTGATAGTGATACGGAATCGATTGACGAAGAAACTGTGAAGAGGCGTCCCTCGATGGGACCCCCTGGTAAAAGATATAAAGCGGATTTGCGAGAACGAAGTACGCGTAAAGAAATATGGAACTCGCGATTTCAAGAGCCGCTTAGAAAGGATATTTGGGAACAGTTCGTCGGAAAATTCAAAGAATACATGGATGAGGGTCATACACGTAGGGGTGCTATGGCCAGAAGCGCGAATGAATTTTTACCGAATCTACGTAAGCGACTAAGGTTAGATTACGCGGATTTTCTTATCGATTATCACCGCTTAGAAGAAGGATCCGTACAACCACAAATCTTGCAATCGGCAAAGACTCTCAGAAAGGAGCACGGAATGGATTTTGCCGAATCTGTTAGACAGGCGATTAAACTCAGAAAAGATCTATTTACCGAAATATGGCCGGACTATAATGTGAAAGACGCTGACAAGGTTGACGAAAATGATGAAAGTGAGGAAGACGACGAAAAGGAATGAGTAAGAACGAGCGTTCTATAGAAGAGATACGATTATCTCGGCGGATTCCAACAGTATACAAAGGAACAAAGAAGCATTTCCCGGTATAGTGGACAACGGCAATACGCTGTGACGGAAATTACTATGGGTTCCATAGAGGTATACGATTATAAACGACAGAAATGGGTGCCTTATGTAGATGACCCGGAAAAATGGTATCAACATTTCAAGGACTTGAGAGACGGTTACGTTAAACCCGATCACGAAGGTCGATATATCGTAGGCAGCGGAGCTCATCTCAGAAAACTAGCGGAAATGAAACAACAACCAACACTCAAGTTGGTAACGCCCGTAGCCCAAGCTGTTGAAATGGCTAAATCGGAAGTTGAACGTAGGAAGGCTGAACAGAGCGAAACGCCTCAGAAGCGAAAACGAAAGAACATTTCAGTCAACATCTACCCTAAGCGACAAAGGTATGCCAATCCAGATTTTCATTACTAGACCCAGAAGAAACGCTGAAACATATTGAAATGCACATTTCGGAAGAAATATTGAGTGGGTATCCGGCAACAGTGCCGATCGAGCGTGAAAAGGGGGCCAACCAACACGTATAAGAGCACCCGGAAACATTGGGTGAAGAGGTCCAAGACATTGCGAATTTTTCCCTAAGCAAAAAAATCGGGTACAATTTCGATCCGAAGATCGAGGATGATACTGAGTCTCAATCGAATTGCTCGTGTCGAAGTATAGACGTTTAAAAGACGTTTTTTAATGTATATAATAAACCATGATGCGCGTGTAAAAAATATTATGAATGATTTTTTATAAAAATAAAGATATATAGAATAAAACTGCCTTTGTTTTTTATGATTCATCCTAAATGACCATAAATTTCGCCCCCAAAATGTGGAAACGCCCGTGGTTTACTACACCTGTCAGCCGTCAATAACTTATCAGTCATGCGGAAACGCGTCAAAACCTGTACCGGTGACAACTGTCAGTCAATGCGTCGGCTGTCACCTGTTTTTATGCAAGTTTTATACTTCAGTTCCGGACGCAAATAAGTCATTTCTAGTTTGGACTTTGAAGGAGTAACAGGTATTTATATTTTTTTCGTTTTCGTGACATTATGCGCATTTTGTGAGATATTTGTACTGGTTATTTGAACATTATTAGAAACGTGCTAAAACTCGATATCGTTAAAACAGTGCCGTCATTACATTCATCAGAAAGCTTATAAAAAAAACCTTTCCAACGGTACCAGAATTGCGTAAATCGGTTCGTAAATAAGCGAGAAAACGCGTTTTTTCGAATTTATTATAGGTCACGTGACTTTATTTAAACCCTAATAGCTCGGAAACGGTAACACTTAGGTATATAAAACTATACATTTTTAGAATCAGCGCGTCGAGACCTTTCCAACGGTATATAATTTATATGGTTTACTAGAAGTTAAAAATAAAGTTAAAAAAATTCTGTTACGTCATAACTCTAAAATAATCGAAAATCGTCCCATCCATCGGAAAGCTTATAAGAATACCTTTCCAACGGTACCGGAATGGCGTAAATCGGTTGGTAAATAAGCGAGAAATCGCGTTTTTTCGATTTTATTATAGGTCACGTGACTTTATATAAACTCGTATAACTCGGAAACGGTGATAGCTAGAAATATAAAACTATACATTTTTAGAATCAGCGAGCCGAGACCTTTCCAACGGTATATAACTTTTGCGGTTTACTCGAAGTTGAAAATAAAGTTTTAAAATCTCTATTACGTCATAACTCGGAAACGGTCGAAAATCGAATCGACAACCTAGGGTTAATTTTGAAGAGTTTCAGAAGGACTATCATCCGAAACAAAAATTATCAAAATCGATATCGTAAACGGTTGCAAAAAATACGAAAAACCCATTTTCGGGTTCATTTTATCACAGAATCTGTAACATGTGTAGTCGTTCTATATCAAATCGAGGCTGTACACATTGTATAACCAGCCTATGCACTGTAGATTAATAGAGATGACGTCAAAAACGTGGATAAGGGTCGTTTTATAAAAGTCAGTACGTCGCCCGTAAAATATGCGTCGTTATAGTATACCTGTCAGTTTTTAGACAGTACGTCGCCCATAAAAAATGCGTTATTATTGTACACCTGTCAGCTGTCAGACATTGCGTCGCCCGTATTATACAAACTGTATTAGGTCAGTCGTCAATTACCGAGTGCCTCGCCTGTCAAAAATGCTATGACGTCAACTGCATCTGTGTCTTGTGCGAACGTGTCCGAACGTGTATGGACATGAATCGACGCATACGCACATTCATTTTTAATCATTTCTAGTTTGGACGTTGAAGGGATAACATGTACTTTATATTTTTGGGATGTGTATTTTGTTGAAAAAGTCATTTCTAGTTTGGATATTGAAGGGATAACATGTACTTTTTTGTGAGATTATGTGTGTAGAATTTCATTTCGGAGAAGTACGTTTGAAGGGATAACGCGCAGCGAAAAGGACGTAAAATGGATAAAAAGGTATTTATTTTGTTGTAACCATCTTAGAGTTTTTCCTTGTCATCGAATGTCTAAAAATAGATATTATTCCGTATCTATTTTTAACAAAAAAGTAGGTCACTCAAAATGGCCGCTGTTCTAAAAATATAAATATCCTTATATGTTAATGAGTTACCATATAAGGTATCGATATGACAGCGATTACGTCATCTTTGTTTGCCCCCAAAGTGCCATATATACTACTATCAAACATAATCGTATTTGGGGCAATATTAAGATTTCATACAAGAAAAAAGTAGGATGCTCTCCTAAAAATTTCGACAGTCGTCACATTATCTGGGAATCTAAGATGGAATTGTCAGAATTAGACTTGCAGGTACAGTAACTTAAATAACATGGAAAACTATAACTGTCGCAAAACGGACAAATACCCATCACTAGCGCCTTGTCACTGAAAAAAAGTGCTTTAGGTCAAAAGGTGCTTTAGTTATCGCACGGAATTGGATTTTAAACAAAGTCTGATTGTGACCTTGACCTTTGACATTCATGATACAAAAGCAATAGGGCGCCTCCTTGGGTCATGGGCAACAGCTATGTAAAGTTTCATGATCCTATGTCAACCGGTTCCTGATTTAAAGCACGGAAACAGATTTTTAACAAAGTCTGGTTGTTACCTTGACCTTTGACATTTGTGACTTAAAAACAATAGGGCACCTGGGCAACAACTTTGTAAAGTTTCATGATCTAAGGTCAACTGGTTCTGGACTTAGAGCACGCAAACGGATTTTAAACAAAAACCGATTGTGACTTTGACCTTTGACCTTGGTAACCCCAAAACTATAGGGCACATTCTTTGGCCATGGGCAACGACTGTGTAAAGTTTTACGATCCTGGGTCTACCGGTTCTTGACTTAGAGCACGGACACGGATTTTAAACAAAGTCTGATTGTGACCTTGACCTTTGGCCTTGGTGAAGCAAAAACAGTAGGGCACCTCCTTGGTTCATGGGTAACAACTGTGTAAAGTTTCATGATCCTAGGTCAAACGGTTCTTGAGTTAGAGCACGGAAACAAAAAAGTCTATGGACGGACGGATGGACGGACGGACAGATAGGCAGACATGGTAAAACCAATATATACCATCTACTTCGTAGGTGGGAGTATAATGAATAGTATTTCCTACTTATTTGTCCGAAATATAATAAAATAAAAAATCTGAGGCGGTCTTACTACGTTTGTCATATACTTAAAAAATACTAATCTATAAACAACAAACAAACGCTCAAAACAAATAATAACAAACAAAACAGAAATGTCCTAAATCTATAGAATCTGTGCTTTGCTGCAAAGAAATTTAACTATATTCATATTGTTAAAATCATTTATCCCTTTCCCAAACAAGACCTGCTTTTGGCGTCCCTAACAGACAGTGATTAAGAAAACATTGAGGCAAAAGAAGAAAATGCTGATCATCAGCATTTTCTCCTTTTGCCTCAATATTTTCTGAGCTATTTTGTACAAAATTTGTCGTCTGCAGCAGTACTCAAATTGGATCACCCTTCAATTTTGTTGTTTTGGAACGGGTTAAATATAGGTCATCTACACTCTACGAATTCCTGGCGTTTTTTCCGACTTCTCAGCTCCAATTTCTTTCCAAAAACCGCCTTTTGTTAATAGAATTATTGAACAACGTACACAAAATATTGTATAACGTAATTGACCAAACGCCGACTGTCAATCAAAAACATCGATTAGCCAATGGACGATCACAAAAATGTTATGCCCCAATTGTTCATCGTTGCACGTGGTTTTGTATCGATTTATCGACTGACAATCAAAACAATCGACATACCAATGGCAAAGAATTTTGTCCTAACAATAGACTAGGTTCAACGTTATGTTTTGATATACGGCGTCGGTGTTGTTATAAAATCTCGTAACTACGGCTTAAATCAAGCCGTAGTTACGAGATTTTATTACAACAACTACGAAATACTATTTTGTTTGTCCGAATTTACGTCACGATCAACTGGATAAAACCGTTCCCTATTAGCGACCACATGTCCATTGTTTGCCTTAAATTCTATGTTGGGCGGAGCGATCTGTCGATTGGCGTTTGGTTAATTGCCGACCGTGTTGATTTTTTCAAACAGTAGTAAAATACATAATTATTATTTGAAGCCTTTCCCATACATGATCTAGTTTTGACGCCCTAAAGAGAATAGACAAGAGAAAACTTTAAGACAAACGAAGGAAATGCTGATAGCAAGCATTGTCTCCTTTTGTCTCAATATTTTCTATACTTTAGAATAAACAAATATTCTCTTGATTAATAACCATTTTGTCAGCTGCATCAGCTTTCATTTTGAGGTAACCTAAACTTTTGTCGTTTTGGAAAGTGTTAAAGCATCAATTCGAAAAAAAAGAGAGACGTAGGCACATGTTTTCCTATTTAGCAGTACAAATCAAAAGAGTTGGTTTATTTGAGGTAGTATATCCCTGATGAGATTCGTTTACAGGTCATTTATAGAGAGCTTTACTAATACAACACATAATAATTATACAACTATTTCGTAGTATAGTTCAAATTTTATAACTCAAGACTTGTATACAAACACTATTCTACTTTGTTGTCGAAAATGACAAAACACAAACACTTTCTGTTTCGAGAACAAACGAGTTATGACATTAATTGGCTCGTGTAGCTCACGATAAATGGATTGGTAAATGTTAAAACTGTGTATTCCTAAAGATAAATAACCTGGCAGAGCAGCCCCTGCAAATCGAATGGGATGCTCTGCCAGGTTAATAATCGTGAGCAATATAATGGTTTTAGTGTTTTTATATACGTCTACAGTTATAAACTTTTAATTATAGACAAGTACAAAATAAATCACTAAAATAATTATTTCAAAACTCTTTGCCAAAATGCTTGGCTTTTCAAATTTGAAATATACAGAACTCGAAAAAACACATTTTTTATATTTCGTCAGTGTTAATGCAAAACCTCGTATCTCATTTTTGGAAGAATGTAAAGGGAAAGAAAAACATTTTTTTCACTTTTCCGAAACAGAAAAGTTTTACTTGAAATTCGGACACACTGGTCACATATAATATACACTGGTGGTGAACTCGACCAAAGCGAGGGACGTTTTTCGCTACCACAAGGTACAGATATTTTGCGTTTAAATGTGAGTTTAAAGATCTGATTGGATAGTTTTTCTGATAACAATGATTTTGTTCTAAAAATAGACCGGGCGTAGCGATATGTATTGACAAACCGTCTGTGTTGTTATAAAATCTCGTAACTACGGCTTAATCGAAGCCGTAGTTACGATATTTTATAACAACACCGAAGAAATACTATGATAGCGAAAAAACGTCTAACGCTTTGGCCGAGTTCACCACCAGTGATATACATGTAT
This sequence comes from Fragum sueziense, assembly GCA_963680895.1. Lineage (NCBI taxonomy): Eukaryota > Metazoa > Mollusca > Bivalvia > Cardiida > Cardiidae > Fragum > Fragum sueziense. Next base: position 55,821,891 of record OY804598.1, on the reverse strand, counting down.
GTCATTTATACTGAAAAGTCAAAATATCCCAAAACCCACAATAATTGTTTAAACTGGACATAAAAGATTTCACTTTGAATTTACGAGGTTTTGCATTTACGCCGACGATTTAAGAAAACAATAATTGTGTTCCTTATAGCTCAGAAAATTTTGTGGTAACGAAATCTTGATTATCTGTATCATCTTCTTTTTCCCAAAATTCTCCCATAGTCTTTCAATATCATAGATGCAAAAAACCAGAGCATTTTTAGGCAAGATAAAAGAACATCAGGGTGGCATAATTATCGTACAATTTTAAAAACTACTCACAAGAATTCTCTAGTCATACGAAATGCATCAAATTAGACACACTTGTAAATACACTTAACATAAGTTGATTCACCGTCCCAGATTTCAAGATTATGCTTCAATAGGAAATATTTTACAAATATGCTGAGTCAAAAAAGAAAGTGTGCACAGAGAATAACTGGAATTTGTATCGTAATTTTGAATATTGATATTATAATTTTGGTATCAAATTAAAGATAATTCAATTGCCTATAAGTAGGTGTCTTTTTGAATTGTGTGAAATGAATTTTTTTCTTGTATTTTCTTAAGGTAATTGAGATAGGGGTCAATTTCGAAATTCACAGACCTTGCTGACGAACGTAAGGAGATTAAATAATGCACACTCCTTGGGATTTCTGCTTCAATTTCTATTGTGACATGTCTTTAATGAATGACGGCAAACATCTGTGGTCTCACTGATCGAACACAACGTTTCACTTTATCGTTTGGAATTTCATTGCGTTCATATTGCAAGACGTATTCCACGTCCTGCAAATTCTTTAACTGGGCCATACATTTTGCGAAACCCAGACAGAAGAGATATTTGGCCCTACACCACACTCATGACTTATTTTCACGCGTCCCGTGCCGATGACGATGTGCCTATTGCAGGCGTAACGTAAGATTTAGGTATCACGATAATGTGACAAACAGGTCTCAAATCTCTTTTGAGCCGTCTGTCTGTCTTCGTCGATTTCTAATGTTGCTTACATATGCTTGCTTTACTGAATCGCCATAAATGGTGTAGTTTTGAAAAGTTGACGTAAGGGCGTCAACGTCATGTAGCGATCTTGTCTAGTCATTCCTCCATTCGGGATATCAGACCGAAGCCTATCAAAAATGTATTCTTTCTTTTGAAAACAGGATTACAAACGCCTAATTTCAGAACGATGACATTTAAACGACAACGGCACACTTTACACCGGTTCAAGACACCAGCAAAACTAACGTGTGAAATATGTCGTGTTTACTAAGATATTGGCTATACAGCACTTTAAAATTTCATGTTTGATTTAGCTTTTATACACCTTGAATACAGATTTTAGGCAATAAAGTTTATTGTGAAACGTTTGTTTTGATAACCACGTACAAAAAGGTGATAACAAAGTTTGGTGATATGCAAGACGATTTAATTATCTAAAGTTTCTTCCCATGTCAAAAGATATGAGAAAGTTGATAGCTTAACTCCGTGTAGAAATTTGGTGAAGTGAATTGCAGCGGTTAGGTAGATACATGTATATGAAGTAGAATTATGCACACTTTCTTTTTTGACTCAGTATATTATTTAACTTTATATTCATATAAAAGGGAGGTAGTTTTGAACATTTGTGTCAAATAATAAATTATTTCCGTTAGCATGTATTAATTCAAAATTCTAAACCGTTCCAAAATGTCTATGTTTGTATTTGGAATGGAAATGTAATACAATTTAGGAATAGTTGGCACTTTTCAAATATCGCCTCTGGCTCTTTAATGCTAATGATGTGTTGTATACCTTAACCTTTTCCCAAACAGGACCTGGTTTTGACGTCACTAATAGAACAGGCTTGGGAAAACATTGAAACAAAAGAAGAACCTGCTGATAGATAGCCAGCAGTTTCTCCTTTTGCCTCAATATTTTCTGTGCCATATTTAACACAAATCATGTCTTTATTATCACCATTTGTGTCGTATGTAGCAGCTTTCAAATTGGGTCATTCTAATTTTTTGTCGTTTGGGAAAGGGTTAAAGGGATTGTCCATACTTGTACCGACAAAGAAGGAAAATCGGCGAAGCTACATCTATCGGTTGCGTCAAAATAAAGTATTACAACACGTTTTTGTATAAACGACTCGTGGCATTTTTTTGGTTTTGATTTTATTACTTGACCAAAGTTCTAGTATAAAGTCAGTTTATATAAAGTTGTGCTCTCCACATCTCTGGATAAACGCAAAATTTATGTTTGAATTACCACAAAAGTACAAAATACACGAAAATAAACACATTGTGCGCAACTTTAACTGTCCCCCCCCCTGTTTTTAACACATTAAAAGCCTACCTCTATTAAAATTCAAATTTCAGTGAAATGCAAACTTTTCATCGGTTAATGCGTTTTTTTGCAAATTCTTAAAGGGGCCCATGCCAGGTTGTTATGTTTCCGACCTGTTCGGGAACTCATATTTGAGCGTGGAAAAACAATTTGCAATGCATAAAAACCTCAATCACGGCAAATAACCATCTTTCCTTTGCTGTAGATCAATCCTTTACTAGCGTGTATACACATTCTATTTTTACTTCAAAACGAGACAAGTTCAAGGTCAACGAGACACAGCCCGGCGGTATTTACACACCGTACAACCGGCTGTGTCGATGACTGTGACTTTATTTGCGAGGAATACGTGAACAGGTTTATTTTGTACAAGCACTGAACATTTATACGCGTATAATTTATCAACTATAGAATACCAAAGATCCTTTCGTTTATTTATAAAAGTAAATTCATTTGGCCTACCATGCACATGACATCAGATGCCGAATCTGTCTTCACAAACTTTCGACACAGCCGGTTGTGCGGTGTGTTGAATCTCGCTGAGCACAGATGACGTACCTCTGACGTAATTGATTTTTGAAGTTTGGGAATATGTAGCCGTTACAAAACAAAAACAAGGACAATATGAACCAACCCGCACGTTATTAATTGACTTGGATCTTAATAATTTTAATTAAAATAAAGCTTGATGAGTGCTAACAATAGACATAAGTGATCTACCCCTCCAGGTTTGAAATTTCATACGTTATTTCTGGTTTGTAATTATTGTGCCATTTGCATGTTCGACAGCGTAGCTGGTCCCCCATTAATTGCACATTCGATACATGTACATTTTCAAAAGACAAGTTTACAAAAGACTTTCTTGTAACCCAATGTTCACTCTCTTTTGCGTGTCAGTTTACACATATATATGAGACGTTAACAATCATTTGGACTGAATGAACTTTTAGCCATTAACTCATCCACGAAAGAGGGGCGATATTATTAGATCTAACGGTACTCGCTTTCTGTAAAGTATTTTTTCAAATACTAAGCATGTTTCTCCTGCTTAGTTTGGCCGGTCTGTCCGTATTTAAGATATATCCGTGGTTAAAGATTTATCTATAGAATATGAACCGCTTGAATCACATGATATTGCATTACATAATCATTCTACATTTTCTCTCGTTTCTTGGTGTTTATATTAAAAGCGTCGCATTATGTATGCTCTGATATCTTTGAAAAGTCGTTTTGCGTTCTTTCTAAAGTCTGAGCTGCTGACGGTGTACAGAATTGCATTTGTAGCATAATTCAGAAACGGCAGTCTATTTCCAAGAAACACCAAAATATCTACCACCATGGAAATTTTGACACTTTCACCGATAAAGTGAAAAATTAATACAGGGAATACGGTCGTCAAAAAGAAAACGGCGGTTATCAAAGCCATGGTGAGAGTTGTTCGACTAACGGCTTGTGTCTGTCTACTATGTTCAACCCTATTTCCAGTTAAGGGTATGCCTCTGTTCTGACGTCTGATTGTAGAAGCTTACATGACAGTGGTGCCATGTCCGTCTTCTGTACCTTGTTTGTTTGTGCCAGTTTGGTCGCTTACAAAAGATGGCTGTCTTGTGTCACTAGATACTTCTACGGCTGTCATATTGTTCCCTTGTCCGTCATCTGTACCTTGCTTTTTTGTGTCATTTTGGTCGCTTACAGAAGATGTTTGTTTTGTGTCACCAGGTACTTGTACGGCTGTCATATTGTTCTCTTGTCCGTCATCTGCATGTATCTTGTTTGTGTCATTTTGGTCGCTTTTTGAAAATATCTGTTTTGTGTGGCTAGGTACGTGTAAGCCTGTCATATTGTTCCCTTGTCCGTCATCTGTACCTTGCTTTTTTGTGTCATTTTGGTCGCTTACAAAAGATGTCTGTTTTGTGTCACTAGGTACTTGTACGGCTGTCATATTGTTCCCTTTTACGTCATCTGTACTTATCTTGTTTGTGTCATTTTGGTCGCTTACAAAAGATATCTGTTTTGTGTCACTAGGCACGCGTAAGGCTGTTATATTGTTCTCTTGTCCGTCATCTGTACCTTGCTTTTTTGTTTCATTTTGGTCGCTTACAAAAGATGTTTGTTTTGTGTCACTAGGTATTTGTACGGCTGTCATATTGTTCTCTTTTCCGTCATCTGCATGTATCTTGTTTGTGTCATTTTGGTCGCCTTTTGAAAATATCTGTTTTGTGTCACTAGGCACGTGTAAGGCTGTTATATTGTTCCCTTGTCCGTCATCTGTACCTAGCGTGTTTGTGTCATTTGGGTCACTTAAAGAAGATGTCTGTTTTGTGCAACTAGGCACGTGTAAGCCTGTCATATTGTTCCCTTGTCCATCATCCGTACCTAGTGTGTTTGTGTCATTTTGGTCGCTTACAGGAGATATCTGTTTTGTGTCACTTGGTACGTGTGATGCTGTCAAATTGTTCCCTTGTCCGTCATGTATACTAAGCTTGTTTGTGTCATTTTTGTCGCTTACAGAAGATGTCTGTTTTGCATGTTTTTGTTTGTTTGCGGTAATTGATACTAATTCAAAGTTTTCTTGTTTACCTTGAGGAAAAGACAATATTTTGGTTGGAGCAGCAATATTTAGTAAGGCAGATTTTCGCTCCTCTCTTGTTTGTCCTGGTGACCTTCGTGTCGAATGACCGCCGAAGGGACGCACCTTGGATTTTCCACGAATAAATCGTGCGATTTTGAAGTAAAAGAAACAGAGAGGAAAAATTGATGCGGCAGTCGCAATACTTATAATCATGTAAAGTATTTTTATGACTATGTTTGAATCAATATCGGCCTGACATTGTCCCCACTGATCCTGATATACCGTTGTGAAAGTTGAAAGAAATAATAAGCCTGACACTAAGAAAATTAGTGGACAAGTTACTTTCGCAACCTTCAAAAGTTTCTGTGATGAATGCGGCCTGTAAACGTTTAGAAATCTATCTAGTCCAATACAGAATATCAGGATGGCCGAAATGGTAAATGCGCCATATCCCACGTAGATGTGAAGATAACAAATCCAGATGGACCCAACATAACTCCACAGTGAAGTAAAGCGGAGGATGTCAACAGGACCGTTGATTAAGAGAGCTGCCACATTAGCGACTATCAGCCAGGTGATGTAGATCTTTGTGGACGTTATTTTCTTGTCCCTCTTGAACACAGCTAGAAGTAAACTATTGTCCGCCAATCCAACGAAACCGTTGACAGCGACGAAAATTTGTGACAACATAACACACCATGGCGGGACCCTCAAATGTAACGGCAGATCATGTTCTAAAGTTGCATTGGCAGCAACATCACTTATATTGGCTGTCTCACTTGAATTATCCTTAGACACAATCAGCGCTTCCATCGTGGATGTAATGTTATTTAGTTCATTAAGACTTATTTAGTTATCCATTAAAATCCCCACAGTTGCATTTTATATTTATGTTTTGTCCTATCATTTATGCAATTTGTCAAAAGTAGAATAAATTATTCTTCACCAATCTAACGACACCGACGCCAGCTACGAAGATTTGTGACAAAATAACACACCACGACGGAACCCTCAAATGTAACGGCAGATCCTGTCCTGAAGTTACATTGGCAACAACATCACTTATATTCACGGTCTCACTTGTAGAATCGTTAATAGACACAATCATCGTCTATGTAATGTTATTTGGTTCAACTGAACCATTTCATTTTTCCGTTTACATTTTCTTTTCGTGTACGTTACATTTTTTTATGTGTTTGTCGAATCCATTTTACAAAAAGATCTAGTCAACGGTAGAAGAAATTTATTACCAATAAAATGAATATTAACCCATTACCAGACGGCAATATTTTAGACTAGTCCAAATTCAAAGATGATGCAGACGACAATTTCAATTGAATGAAATTTTACATATTTTTGGTCTTTTTGTGTAGAAAACATTGTGGGAAATGAGGAAACTGCTTGTCATAAGCAATTTTTTCATTTCCCACGATGTTTTCCAAAGATATTATCTTGTCGAGAGTTGAAAGGAGTCACTGTGTGGTAATGGGTAAAACATATCGTATTGAAACTATATTCCCGAAAATGTATTTCACAAACTAACTTTGATGAAGATGTTCAAAGAATGATGATCTTGCTTGACAACCCTGTATTTAAAGGGTCAGATTATTTCAAATTTAGTAACTTGCCAAACCTGACAAATTAACCCTTTCCCAGACAAGGCCTTGTTATGAGGTCCCTGATACTGAAAACCTCGAGAATTGTGAAGCTTAAGTATAATGATAACAAGTAGGCTACTTCTTAAGGGGTTGTTTTGTTTGTCTCAATATTTTCATGTTTTAATCGCACACTATTATAATCCGTATCAACATACATTATTTCGTCTGCAGAAACTTTCAATATGAAACAATCAAATTTATTTCTGTTTAGGAAAATGTTAATTAACACGTCAATCCTTTGAAACCCTATGTGTTTTTTTGTAATTATGTATCAAAAATATAAATGTATTTCATAAAGTCAACATGCCCTTTCAACCCTTTCATAAACCGCACAATTTGCAGAAAAGGAGAAAAAAATGCACAAATTATTCTGTTCCCCAGTGTATTTCTGAGATAGAATCCCCGTAATGTGGCTATTTTGATTTTCATGAAAAACTGGATTTTTTTCGAGCGTCGTCTTTGCGTATCCGAACTTATTCGGTCGCGGTCGCAAACATTCGGCGGTGGAAAGCTCCACGACTATGCCTAAGTTTTAGACACAGACCACACGCAGGAGCACTTACGACCGGTTGTAATCATGTTCTCAGACGTTTTCTTCCGACCAATCAAATAAAAATTTAAGGTATAAAGTGCCTAATGAAAAACACCACTTTCTAGCCATATGAAATGTATCAAATTACACACACTTGTAAATACACTTCACATAAGTTGATTCACCGTGCCGAATTTCAATATTATGCTTCAAGAAGAAAATGAAATACAAATATCATTTTACTCTATATTCATATGTAAGGGAGGTAATTTTGAACATTTTTGTCAAATATTTCCATAAATATGCATTAATTCAAAATTCTAAACCGTACAAAATGCTTATGTTTGTATTTGGAATGGAAATGTAACACAGTTAAGAAATTACTGGCACTTTTCAAATTTTGCCGCTGGCTCTTTTGTGCTAATTAAGCCCTTCTTACCTTAACCGAATTCTGAAAGCGATTAACATCGTAACAATGGACATTACATTCAGTGCAGAACAACGTGTTTGCACTAGCTTATCATCAAAAAATTAAATATAACATATATATATGTTTATTCAAGTCTCATTCATGTTTACACAAAGACATATATACAATTTAAAACGTACAACATATTTAAAACATGACCGTTCAGATTGAACTACTAGATGCCGAAGGGCAACATGTCGAGCCCGCTCATTTTGAAGAAAGAAGACCATACCTATGTCTACAGCTGTCATTACAATGGCGTTGTAAAAGTGGGGACAAAATAAGTTGGAATGATGGGGATCATGGTGAGACAGTTTATTGTTCACAAAATATTACATGTCTATGTATTTATAACGAGATACCAGAATGGATTAATTTGAGTATACATATGTGACCCGTCACGCTAAAAGGGACCTTATGCTAAGTCCATAAAACCAAATTCCGAGAAATATACCAGACCAAGCAGAAGTCCATCCGATGTCGTATTTGGAAAACAAAAATATTGTAAGGTAGAGAAAACATTCTAGATTCAGAAAATACTTAAACTTGAAAAGTTTCGACCCTAGTCAGGCTGCGCGGACTGCGCAGACGGACTAGGGTCGATACTTTTCACAAATCCGATAAGGTCCCTTTTAGCGCGACGGGTCACATATAAGGAAAATAAGCCATGCCCCCTGGCACCCATTTTTTGTACGGATCGGAATAATTTGAACATTCTGAGAAGTACGAAAATTAGCTGCACGTAGCTGTACGTGGCCATGTTTTTTACGGATTGAGATAATTTGAACAATCTTGGTAGAGGGCCATCCAAAGAATATTTGTGCCAAATTAGTTTGAAATCTGGGCTGTAGTTTTGGAGGAGATGAATTTCAAAGTTTGACTATATACATAAAAAATCAACTCATTTTTTACATTTGACCTCAAAGTTTGACCTTGACCTTTCATCTTGGAATCTGGTTCTTGCACGCGACACTCCATCTTACTGAGTTTGACATTTGTGCCAAGTTATTTCTGAATCCCTCCATCCATGGTGAAGTTATGGCCCGGACAAGCAAAAATCATCTCATTTTTGACATTTGACCTCCAAGTTTGACCTTGACCTTTGAGCTTGGAATCTGGTTTTTGCACGCGACACTCCGCCTTACTGAGCTTGACATTTGTGCCAAGTTATTTCTGAATCCCTCCATCCATGGTGAAGTTATGGCCCGGACAAGCAAAAATCATCTCATTTTTGACATTTGACCTCCAAGTTTGACCTTGACCTTTGAGCTTGGAATCTGGTTCTTGCACGCGACACTCCGCCTTACTGAGCTTGACATTTGTGCCAAGTTATTTCTGAATCCCTCCATCCATGGTGAAGTTATGGCCCGGACAAGCAAAAATCATCTCATTTTTGACATTTGACCTCCAAGTTTGACCTTGACCTTTGAGCTTGGAATCTGGTTCTTGCACGCGACACTCTGCCTTACTGAGCTTGACATTTGTGCCAAGTTATTTCTGAATCCCTCCATCCATGGTGAAGTTATGGCCCGGACAAGCAAAAATCTTCTCATTTTTGACATTTGACCTCCAAGTTTGACCTTGACCTTTGAGCTTGGAATCTGGTTCTTGCACGCGACACTCCGCCTTACTGAGCTTGACATTTGTGCCAAGTTATTTCTGAATCCCTCCATCCATGGTGAAGTTATGGCCCGGACAAGCAAAAATCATCTCATTTTTGACATTTGACCTCCAAGTTTGACCTTGACCTTTGAGCTTGGAATCTGGTTCTTGCACGCGACACTCTGCCTTACTGAGCTTGACATTTGTGCCAAGTTATTTCTGAATCCCTCCATCCATGGTGAAGTTATGGCCCGGACAAGCAAAAATCATCTCATTTTTGACATTTGACCTCCAAGTTTGACCTTGACCTTTGAGCTTGGAATCTGATTCTTGCACGCGACACTCTGCCTTACTGAGCTTGACATTTGTGCCAAGTTATTTCTGAATCCCTCCATCCATGGTGAAGTTATGGCCCGGACAAGCAAAAATCTTCTCATTTTTGACATTTGACCTCCAAGTTTGACCTTGACCTTTGAGCTTGGAATCTGGTTCTTGCACGCGACACTCCGCCTTACTGAGCTTGACATTTGTGCCAAGTTATTTCTGAATCCCTCCATCCATGGTGAAGTTATGGCCCGGACAAGCTCCATCCGGACGGACGCACGCACTAACGCACGCACGCACTAACGCACGCACGCACTAACGCACGCACGCACTAACGCACTAACGCACATACACCGAACCGCCATTGTGACAACTATGTCGAGCTCACCGCAAGCGGGCTCGACAATAAGAGACTGGTTATTCAAATTCTTTACTTTAGTTTTTCAAAAGCTTTCCTTCAATTAATTTTCAGTTGATACCTAATATTTCATAGCTTGAAAGACATTGTGCTACAAATAGCTGGTTCTACATATAAAACCATCTATTCCTACCAGAATGGCTTGGCAATATTATGTCTCTTTGCTTCTTGTAAAATATGGTAGGAAACATGTTTAATGTTAATTATGAATAGTTAATAAGAATGATTGTTATGTAAAAACTTAAAGAGAAGAGAAAAGGAAAATACTGAGAGTAAGGCAGAGATTGGTTTCCAATCTATTCCCCCTCCCAGCATTTTTTTTACCAGGTATTAAAATTTAAAAGCTACAGATTGAATATGGAAATGGTGATCAATACCTGTCTACTCTCAACTGCACATAAATACAAGTTGAAAAAATAGCCAAGCATTGGATCTTAAAATACATAATGACTTTTGAAAACACTGGGAGAAAAGTAGAATCTGCTGATGGTCAGCAATTTCTAATTTTCTCTCAGTTTTTGTTTTATGCCACACTCATTTCTGATTTGTCATCAGTTAATTTTTGTTTGTTTGCAACCCCTTCCTTTCAGATTAGGCTTTTCAAAATTTGAAATTACAATTTTCTCTTAGAAAATTATCATGATAATGATGTGGGTTAATACATTTAACACGGTATTTTTGCCAACTGCTATCAAGAGTATATATTGAATCTGCACATATTTACTGTTATATACATATAAAAGATAAAATTGAATAAAATCCCACAACCGTATGAGATTCTGGATACAAACCTATTACAGGTCTATGTAATGTTCATTTACATACACCTATAACAGCCCTGCATCCACAATCATAGTAAAAGCATTATTATTTGCAGTTTAAAGTGGACCTTCTTTTAAGGATTGAGTAACAGGTTTTGGCAGTATATCTAATCATAGAGCTGTTATTCAGCAGAAATTTAAACTTTTCTACGTTATTCATTGTACAGAAGTCTTTATCAATATCTATGGCAACAGAAAACAATCCCTGTCTATAATCTTGGTAAGCTTCACATTCTAACAATACATGTATTTCATTTTCAACAACTCTACTTGAACAAAAAATGCATATTCGGTCATTTACTTCGATATTCTCATATCTACCTGTTTCGATTCTGATTGGAGCAACACCACATCTAAATTTACTCAGATAGAGTAGGGCGCTATGTAACGAAATTGGCTCCCGTGTGCTTTTGATGATACAGGGTGCCAACATGCATTTTTGTAATCACATATGTTCCTGTTATCGATATCCGTTGCTTGACATTTCGGGAGAGGCGGTGTTTTCCCAGAATTCGGTCATTTCCAGGTTGCTTAATTACGTCACAAATTCAATGCAAACATTCTAGTTGATACATTTATGAACGGATTTGGATCAAAATTTCACAGAATGTTCCTAGTTACCTGATCATGTACATTCTGTTGATGGTTTTACCATTTTATGCTGCGTCATGGCAAAAGAGGGCTTGATGCAAAAACGTTCTTTGACATAATTCCTTAGAAATTTATTGGCGGATTTTGAAAATAAATACAAAAAGTGTTCTTATCCACATGATCATGTGTATATTGTCACGTGTTTTTTGTCATTTAATGCTGCATCATAGAAAAATGGGACTTAATTAAAAAGCTGGCATATTGATCAATTTCTCCCCGCCACCACTACTTGTGTTTTAATGCAATAGAAATAACAACATTGTGATATGTTGTGGTAAAGAGTAGAGAAAACAAATCATAATCAACAGCAATATCCGATACTCCACTAAGTCGCACGTACAAAGTTTGCAAAACCAACATGTAGCACGAGTATGGATAATCGATTGATTCCAGGGAACATCTCTCAACCTTGTATAAATGCTTTATGAATAAAAGTATTTTGATCAAAATTTCGAGTCGATACCATGAAAATAAGAGAGATATTGAGAAATAGAATTTGTATACTTTCTTTTGTCTCTCAGTATATACATGTAAACCTATATAATATATTAGGCTTCAGAGGTAAAATTACAGCAACTTCATTGATGTCATAGCAATAACCATGTCACCATGTTGGATGGCTTGATTGCAAAGAGGCTTCACACAAATGAAACACAGTTTTCGAGCACGATGACAAAGGCTTCTCTCAATTTGTACAGGTCATCTGTCAAATCTATTGTAGTCCAAGTACAAAACAAGCTTACTGAGCTCAAAGAGGACAGAGGACAGTTTGCATGGCTACTGATAATTGCGAATTCTCAGATGGAAATCAGCCTAGAAAATGGCCTCAGTAATTATGAACTTTCAGTCGTCCCAAGAGCACTGTTTGACGCTCATGGTCCACTTCATCGTTGTTCGAACAAGTCTCAGTTAATGACGATTTTGAGAGAGAGGGTTACCTCTGATCACTTCCAGCCTGTATTTGGTCCAAGGAACAGTGAAGTTGCGGTAATAGATGCGATGAACTTAGTGTAGGCACTTCATAAACCCCAAAGCATCAATACAGGTTCACAATTGGGCGACCATTTTGTATATGTACTTGAGTCAACGTATGAAGGCTATTCTGAAGTGCATCTGATCTTCGATCGCTATGATCGACCATCTTCTTTGAAAACAGCAGCACGCCTGAAACGACTTGGCGAGAAACAAGCGGTATCGTATCACATCACAGACAGCACACCGCTCGAAAATGTGTCGATGGCAACTCTTCTCTCCTCGTCTTCTACTAAAGACGAGCTCTCTGTTTACCTAGCAGAGGTCATAAAAAACTCAAAGAAAGCACACATAACATTGTACGTTCAATGAAAGGAGATATGTCATATCTTTCCAGTTCACAAGAAGAGGCCTTTACAAAGATTCTGCTGCATGCAACTGACTGCTTCAAATGTTGCTTCATTTTCATTGATATTTATTCGCCAGACACAGGTGTATTTGTGCTATGCTTGAAGCGAATTCCAAATTGTTTACCTGGAGACACCGTGTTTGTTTCAGGAAATGACGAGACAAAATGCATTGTACGTTGAAAGCAGTAGTTAATGCCATGGGAAATATAGCAGCCAAAGCTTTACCAGCCGCGCATGACTTTACGGGCGCTGATAACACAGGGTCCTTAACTGGAAAGGTGAAAAATCTGTTTTGGAATTCATTTGAACAGGCAAACACCAATGTTATAGACGCTTTTAAAGCCATCTCTGCGGGATTTGCCATAACTGGCATAACATTAACGTCTCTTGAAAAATTTGTATGCCAGTCGCATCAGCCTGGAACAGAGATCACAGAACTGGGAGCTCCTCGGTGGTGACTATTTCGTAGGAAGCAATATTAATCTAAGCGATTGCCACCTACAAACGCGGCATTTGAGGAAGCTGTTAAGCGCGCAGCGTTCCAATGCATAATTTGGAACTTTGACGTGGTCCCTTGTACTCCCATTCCAGATCCTGAAATCTTTGGGTGGGCAAAGGATCGGGATGTATACCAACCGGTTATAATGACCTTGTTGCCAGCACCACTGGCACTTCTTGAACTGGTAAAGCGTGGTTGCACAGAATCTAAATGTGGATCAAGAAAGTTCAAGTGCACATCAATCAACCTGGATTGCACTGAATTGTGCGCGTGTGGAGTAGATGAGTCTACTTGTCAAAACAGAGCAGATGCCGCCAATTAATTTCGCTCATTTTTATACGCCCGAAGGGTCGTATTATGTTATGGCCCCGGTCGTCCGTCCGTCCGTTAGCAATTTCTTGTGTGTGCAACTCCTCCTACAGTTTTGGTCGAAATTTGATCAAACTTGCCACAATGATTCTCCATGGTGTCTAGTTGTGCAAACCGCTTACGGAATTCAGATATCTCTTTTTGTTCTTGAATTATCTACCCTTGAATTGAAAAAAATGGCCAATTTTACTAACAAGCCCCTCTCGGGCGTATATGAGCCGCTCTACAAAGATCTTGTTAGGATTAGGTGATATAACTAATATTGAATTTTATCTAATTTTATTCCCTTTTTACATTCTTTTACATCGTTTTATATGTTTTAAAAGAGTTTAATGAGTCTACACAGTTTAGTAGCCTTTCATAAACAGGTGTAAAAGATATAATTGGTATACTTGCGATAACGTCAAAATTGGAAGTCTAAGCAATTGTTTATATAAACAAAATGTAAGCTTCCTATATTTCTCAGAAATGTACACGTATATACGTTTCGAGACTACATACTAGACCATAAATATCGGTATATCAATTTCAAAGGGTGGGCAAACAAGAAAGTGCAAAATATACCAACGTCAACTACAATTTTAATGATTTTATACCTATCCCTATCTACTTGTGTACATTAAATGTTATTTGTGGTAAACATATTTGCTTTAGATCAGACAGTATTAACTAAAATTAATTACTATGTGTATTCTTTGAAAACAATACTAAAGTGACGTCACCGGTTTTCAATTACGTTTATTTTTGCGTAATCACGGTGGCATAAAAATCATTTTTAATATTGTTTACAATTGTTCAATGAGTGATTGTAAACATGATCTGTTTATATACAAAAAATACCAACGTCTGCTTGTTTTATTAACAACGTTTAAATTGGATCGTGACGTCAGAAATGGCATTTAAGGTTAAACACAGTACACAAAATACGTTTTTCTACGTTAAGATAAATGCACTATGAACAAATGAAAGTATATTCGTCAAACTTTTTTATCATTTACGTCTTTATTTTTCAAAAGTCCTTTTTCCGGACGTCATTTTTAACGTAACGTCTCAAAAATCTCCCGCGAGAACACGGATGTCAAGATGTTGTTTCTCCACCTTCGGTGTATGGACTTCGTAATGGACAATGTTGGCAAGCTGTATCATCAAAAGCACACGGAATTACATAGCGCCCTACTCTAAGAGCACTTCTATGCATTGGAGGCAGAATAGTCTTACAGTATTGCTCTGTTCCAAAATCTGATTTCAACAGCTTATAAGTTCTCAACTTATTCCCTTTTCCCGACCTTCCAATATCACTGTTTATCTGATTCGACCAGTTCTGAGTAAATTTATGCATAGTGCTCTCCGTTATAAATGGAAGGAGCCTATTTTTGGAAACAGCATTTTCTATTGAGCTAAACCCTTCTATTTCAAGGGTGCGAAACCTTTGCAGCATATTGAAATACCAATTGCGACACTTATAATTTGCTTTCTGATAAGCCCAGAGTGCAATTCGGTAATTAAGCCTTTCTCTATTAAAGTTTGATATGCGGCACCAGTAGTTAGATATGGCTTTCCATTGCCTGACCTCAAACGGTTGCCAACCCATTTCTCCGATCACTGCGGCATTTGGGGAGTATTTTCCTACCCCAAGGTATGCCCTCATTGCTCTATTAAATACTGCATTAATACAAGAAAATGTTCTAGTTCCATAAATGGTAATACCATACTCAATCACTGGCCACACCATAGTGTCAAATAACTTGGTAAAAACCTCATAAGGTGCCCCACCTATTACTTTACATTTTGCAATAATTAGGCCTAAAGCTCGACTTGCACTCTGTGCCACAACCTTTGCAGTCTTATTCCAATCTAAGTGTTCATTCAAAAGTAAACCAAGATATGTATAATTTTCAACAATACTAACTATATCCTTACCACACTTAAAAATAGACTTTTCTCTCTCTATTGAAAGTGGTCTAAAATGTACAACATTGCTCTTTTGACTGTTTATCTGCATATCATTTGTCAAGCACCACTCACTCAGTCGATCAAGTAGGAATTGCAATTCTGAAGGATCTCTTGCCAAGAGTACAACATCATCTGCATACATTAGTATACACACATGTCGACCATCAACAAGTAATCCTTTTTCAAATGAGTTCAGATACTCAGCTAGATTATTGATGTACATATTAAAAAGTAGTGGTGACAATACACATCCCTGCCGAAGTCCGCATTGTGAACGGAACCAGTCAGTTGTAAACCCGTTGATTCTTATACAAGATTGAACAGACGAATAAATGGATCTAACCGCATTAAACATTTTACCTGAAACGCCATAGTCACTGAGTCTAGACCAAAGCTTGTCTCTGTTTATAAAATCATATGCCTTTCGAAAATCTACGAAACAGCAATAGGTTGAAAGTTTATTTTTCATCCTAGTGTCAATTAAAGAAGTTAATGCATGTATCTGGTCTATTGTACTCCTACTTTTCCTGAAACCATTTTGTTCATCGACCAACAGCCCTTTTGTCTCAACCCAGTGACTAAGTCGTTTGTTAAGAATATTACAATACACTTTATATATAACTGAAGCTAAAGCAATTCCTCTGTAAGACAATGGATCCCTGGGGTCTACGGTAGAAGACTTTGGGATAGGATTAATAATTGCTTTACCCCATTAACTTGGGACGATGCCTTTGTTAAAGCAAACATTAAAAAGTGAATGTAAAAACATGACAGATACATCATTTTTCAGGGTTTCTGAGGGAATATCATCTATACCACAAGCTTTCCCTACTTTTGCTTCATCAATTGCATTTTTAACCTCAATCAGAGTGATGCCACTGTTGAACATTGGTTCCGTACTGTTTTCATCACAGCTCCTTGAGGCCAAATTATCTTGGTTCTCATTGTCTCCCAGATTTTTATTGTATAGTTTACTAAACTCAGTTTTCCATTTATTCATAACAACATCAAAGTCGTTAGAAATATTACCATTTTCTAATACAACCTCCATAGGAATACAACTTGAAACATTTTGTTTAATCCCTACTTTACCAATAGATTTCCAAAAATTTGTATGATCATTTTCACACTCACTACGAAGTTCACTTTGTTGCGAGTACCAATACCGACGCTTACATCTTTGAACTTCCCTGTCAAATATTTTGCGGCTTTCAACATACAGAGATTTCAATTGTTTTACATTATTACAATGTTTACCTTTTAGCCATTTCCTCTCATTAAAACAGACTGTTTGCCATAACTCTGTCAAAGTTTCATTCCACCAAGGCTTGAATTGACTAGAGTAAAATACATAATTTGCTTTTTCCAATGCCTCTAATATGTGAGCATACATCACTGTTATATAACTTGTATACATACATGCACACATACTTAATTCACTGTTATATAACTTGTATACATACATACACACATACTTAATTCGTAAACTTGGAAAGCAAATTATAGCGTTGAGACCAACATGGATCCAGATCAGTCTGTGCATTCGCTGCATGTAGCAACTGTCTGAGGACAGTATTGATCCGGATCAGATTGCACTCTAAGATACATAACCATTTAACCCACTCGCAAACGAAAAAAAATAGGGTGGTCCTATTCAAAGCTGCTAAAGATGACAAAATGAATGCTTATAAAGGTTGGATCTGAGTACAATATGGCACAGAAAATGTTGAGGCAAAAGCAGAAACTGCTGGTTATCAGCAGTTTCGTCTTTTGTCGCAATGTTTTCCTAAACCTATACTATCATGGACGTTAAAACAGTTAAAAAGGGTTAAAACAAAGTGATATAAGGGCCCATTTCCCAAATTACATGAAATTTTGTACTTATGTAATAAATAGGGTGTTCTAGACCATATTTTATAAATAATGTGTGTAAAAAAGCTGTCGTGTGAAAAGGGGGCTTAATGTATGATAGTTTTTATTTTATGACAAACATTTATTCGGGGAGCATAATCCGTCTGTGACGGCTCTTGTTTATTTTTTTAATTATCGTTTTCACAAAAGAGTCTCGCACATAAATCACGATCGTAAAAAAATATATAATTTCGAAATTAATCATTTTAACCAATCCTCTGCTCCTGGACGTCATAATCATGCTGTTTGCGAGATATCCAGCATCGAACTGTTGTTGCAAATACATTTTAATTTAGATATGGTGCGAAATAAAGAACTAATATAGCCTCCTCGAACACAGCAGAAAATTTGAAATGGAATCTCGGTCCAAACAAAATTCGTTCCTCATTCCATACGTTCAAGCACGGATAGCTCGCGCACCTCTGGATTGTACATAGAAGAATCCCTTTCCTCGTGTATATTTCATTGGGGATGGTCTACCTTAAGTAGGGTGGTCACACTTTTTTTCCAAAAGTATCCCAGCCCCTACAAAATATGTACCAGCTTACAGATAATATTGAGAGAAACATAAAACTGGTTGAATTGTGAAAATCGGACATTGCGTTATGGAATAAGGTTTATTCAGATTTTTACGCTATTGTTTGTTTTTCAAAGAACTTCAACAAATTATATATCATTTTCAAGGTCTGAATGAGAGGAACTCAAAACTGCTTACGTTTTTAAAATCGGACATTTGATAAAATAGTTACACCCCTTTGAAGTTTTACAAAGGATGAAATTATTCTACCAAAACAATTTAGTTCTTCAACTTCTACCCAACAACAATTATATAAATATTTGTTACATTATTTCAACCCTTCCCCCCGAACAAGACATGATTTTCACGATCATATATGAAAAGGTTTTGGAAAACATTGAGACAAGAGAAGTACATGCCGATAACCAACATTTTCTCCCTTTGCGTAAATATTTTCTGCGCTTCGTTGTGCGCATATCATTTCCGTGTCATTGCCTCTGATAAAAACAAGATTTTACGACATATAAAATAGGAATTTCAAACAAAAAAAAATAATTCAAACTTTCAAGTGATCGATTATTAACATTATATCTCTGGTTAATGAAGAAATAGGCTTTCAAAACATTGACCCAAAAGAGCACCATACATTTGAACATGTCCATTTTGCAACCTCTAAATTCAATCTAATTTTTGGCTGCCTCACCCTTTCCCGAACAAGACCTGGTTAGACCTGGTTTTGACGTCCTGAACGGATTTTATTGAAGGTGAAAAGATTGAGGCGAAAGAATATTATTTTTTTTACACTCATTCTGTCGCCTGTCACAGCTTTCGGGTTGGATGACCATAAGGTTTTACTGTTTGGGAAAGGGTTAAATGGATGTTTAGGAAGCCAATGAGAAACGCCGATTTTGTAAATCCATTTGGACTGAGAACGAAGTGCTCAAGATGAGCTATTGTGGTCACTCACCGTCCGTCCGTCCGTCCGTCCGTCTGTTCGCCCATAATTCCTTGAAACACCTCCTACTCCTTAACCATTGGGCCGATCTTGACAAAACATTACAGGAATGTTCCTTGGATGACCATATTTAAAGAATGTTCGCGATTTTTTGATTCGTCAAACAATATGGGCGAGGCAGGGCAAGGCTTATCGAACTTTCAGAAATCATGATATCATTCTTAACAAATCAACCATTCGGCCTATTTCAACCAAACTTTGCAAGAATGTTCTTTGAGTCACTGTCGTCAACATTTATGAATAAATTTAGGATGAATAGAGTTTAGACAGAAATTATCGATAAATCACGGGGAATTGAAAAACACTTCCCATTGTTAAAGCCTTTGCGCTTGAATGCGCTAAGCTAAAAGCACAAGATTGAATAGATATGATGTTGAAGAACATATATAGGCTTTTCTAGGCTTTTCTGCCGCATAGTTCTTGCCATTTGAAGTAGTAAAATGACCTATTTTGAATACCTAATCATCCACTCATAATTCATCGGTCCATCGTATTAACATACACGGATGAATAGATCTATTGTCCCTCTTTAATTTGATATAAGATTTATGAAAATCCGTTAAGAAATGGAAGTGCCAAACCACTTTTATCACACATACCCACGCGTCCTTCTAAGGTAACGAGCGAGTTCAAACAAAGACACGCATAGTTGACCCACTTTTTCAAACAGAGATTTAACACGAAAGGAAAGTGAATAAGGTAAAAGTATTTTATCATAATAAAATATAACTATTTAGCTTTAAGTTTTTACACACTTTTTGGCAATTTAATGTGTTGTTTAGGCTGAAAATGCCGTTTGTAAATTAATCGTTTTTACATAGAATCAGATAGAGGCAGTATTTTTAAAACGAGACTGTGACCACACTACCTTAAGAATATCATGTTATCTTCCGAATGGTTACATATTAGATAAAGGCTGTATACATATATATATATACATATATATAAACGTTCAAAAGGCGCATTCTTTGAACGTTTATGTCGCGTAGAATCTACTATACATACTCTATCTGACTTAGTGTTCGTCAACCAATGAACATATAAGCTTCTACTGTCATTCTTCAAACCACGCTACTATCGAGCGAATCTTACTTGAATTACATCATTTTCCCCCAAATAACACCATTTTCCCAAAAATTAAATCATTTTCATAACTGTACAGGAAACGGGGGCGTGGCTATGTATATCCGTGACATAAACTGACCGGCAGTGCGTTTATGTGAAATATAGCGCCAATATTTTCAAATATACTGCAATTTCATTGGTCCAAAAACTAGGACGAACACTAAAATTAAAATAACAATAAGAAAACGAAATCCTCGTTGTGCCGAAGCCGTGGAGAAGGTCAATTCAAGCCGTGGAGAAGGTCAATTCAAGCCGCGGAAAAGGTCAATTCAAGCCTTGGAAAAGGTCACTTCAAGCCGCGGAGAAGGTCAATTCAAGCCGCGGAAAAGGTCAATTCAAGCCGCGGAAAAGGTCACTTCAAGCCGCGGAAAAGGTCACTTCAAGCCGCGGAAAAGGTCACATCAAGCCGCGGAAAAGGTCACTTCAAGCCGCGGAAAAGGTCACTTCAAGCCGCGGAAAAGGTCACTTCAAGCCGCGGAAAAGGTCACTTCAAGCCGCGGAAAGGTCACTTCAAGCCGCGGAAAAGGTCACTTCAAGCCGCGGAAAAGGTCAATTCAAGCCGCGGATAAGGTCAATTCAAGCCGCGGATAAGGTCAATTCAAGCCGCGGATAAGGTCAATTCAAGCCGCGGATAAGGTCAATTCAAGCCGCGGATAAGGTCAATTCAAGCCGTGGAAAAAGTCACTTCAACTTCGAATCACCCGGAGTCGATTCATCCGGCTTTTTGTCCTGTATCGATTAAAATGATATAATATCATTTGTGTTATTCATTACGTCTATAATTGCAATATGATTGGAAGAGGAGAGAAATTACTCGGCACGAGCAATTTGCCTCCTTTACCTATTACATTTCAATAGCTTTATTCATTTAGAAAAATGATGTTTAAAAATATCTTTTGATTTAAGGAATGAATGCAATTTTATTTTTTCATGCAGGTATGAAAAATAAAATCTAATTACACTGTATGAATCCGCGAAGCGGTTCATACAAAAGTGTGATTAGATTTTATTTTTCATACCTGCATGAAAAAATAAAATTGCATTCATTCCTTATAATTTAGTAATAATTTTTTTTACGGTTAATAGTAATATTTGCGACAAGAAAAATGAGTTATCGTCTGGACTATGTTCAAAGAAGCGGACAGATGTGAGATATCTGGCCGCTGCCAAGGTATTCAGATCCTGCGCACGTGCCTTTCCGTGACGAAAACTTTAAATGAAGTCATAAAAAGCGCGCGTAACTGGAACGTTGTTTACAGCGAATTCAGTCGTCGTAACGTTATTTTCTATCTTCTCAAGTGCGTTTTAAGCAATAAGTCTTTGAAACTGAGTTTGATTCAACTAGAAAATCTATTTAAGAGTAAGATTTAATGATAAAACGTGTAGTTTACTACTAAAAACGAACGTAATATGCCGATTTGTACAGGGCATATCCATTTATCCATGTTGTTGACTCCGAAAAGAAGTTCCGGCAATATCATTTTTTCATGGAGCTATGAAAAAAAAAATAGCCAATCAAAACGCTCGGATTTTAATGAAATCAACTAATATTAAATTATTATATTTTTAATACAAGAGTTCGTGTCAATAACGATTGTCCTATCAATATTATTTCAAAACTAATCATTTAGACCAATCCTCTGTTCCCTGACGTCATTAACATGCTGTTTTCGAGATACAGTCAAACCTGTATTAAGAGACCGTCTTTGGGATTCACCAAAAAAGGTCACATATGACAGGTGGTCTCTTAATTGAGGGTCAGACAGAATTGGTAAAATTTTCAAAGTGTACATGTACGATCAATGTTTAGTATTTATTGCATGCTAAAATTAATTTACAAATGAATATACTCTACATATATAATAAAACTAAATAAAATGATTGGAGGAACACGCCTTATATAGTAAGAATATCCGTCAATCGATCTACATTAAGTTTTCTTTACAATGCACTGACCGTCATGGTGAAAATCAGCAAGTCAGCAGACCTTCAGACATGTCAAATAATGAATTGTCCTCGATCTAACATTTCCTATTTTGTTATTTCCACTGTTCAACATTAGTTTTGAAGTTCTTCTTGATGAAAAGATCGGCCATTTCAAACAACCAAAACTGTAAATTGAATTCGAGAATTTGCCAAAAATTTCATCAGGTATCATTGTTTGTGCCTACTTGATTCGCGGATTCGTAGTTGCCAATACTCTAGGGATCCTTAATCGAACGAATATTTCGGCCGTTTACAAGCCCATCCCTACTAAGAAAATTACAATCAAGTTCGACCCGGTGACATCATTTTTTACGATAACTTATTTCTCACGCTATTTGATTTTGAACACCGTTAACTTTCGTTTCCGTCTCGAAAATCCATATTTTTAAATTACGACCCCGGGGAAAAGTCGCTAAAAACAGTTTTGAAGGTTGATTTGGGCGCAGTTTTTAAGGTCGCTTGTCGGGTAAGGCAGGGAGTCGTTTAATTCAGGGTCAAATTATAGCAAAATGCTTCGGGAGGAAGAAATACGGTCACATATGACAGGAAGTCGCTAAATTCAGAGGGTCGTTAGGGCAGGTTTGACTGTATCAAGCATCGAACAGTAATCGCAGAATAACTTTAATTAAGATATGATGTGCAAACGGTCAACAAATAAAAACAACACAGTTTTTTAAGAAAACGTCGTACAATAGGCCCAGCCGAAAATGACAGTGACGTAAGCTGATGTTTACTGCTGCAAAACCAATCAATTCGTCTGATTTGCACCGTTAGAAATACGAACAGAGTTGATTGGTTGTCAAGTAGTAAACATTAGCCCACGTCACTGTCATTTTCGGCCGGTACTATTGTAACTGCAGTTTGTTTAAGCTGCAGTTACTATGTTTTCGTTGAAAAGCGACGATGATTTTTGATTAAAAAAATGCTTGAAACTACCAATTTCCTTCCTTTTTCTACTATATTGCAATGGCCATATTCCTTTTACAATAATCATTTTAAAAATTATATCTATTGATATTGACTGCACTGTGTCTGAGTTGCACGACGGCCTATGCAAAGCGAGGGACTGTAGCTTTAAAATAATAATGTTAAAATATATTTTGATTAATTTTTCACATAAGAGTTAGTCTAAGTAGGTCACAAACGTCAACATTAATTTACATGACTTGTACATGTATGTAACTTCAAAAATAGTTATTGTAACCGATCCTCCGTTCCATGACGTCATCTGCATGCTGTTTTCGAGATCTCAAGCATCGAACAGTGATCGCAGAATTTTAATTAGGATGTGATGTGAAAAAGTCAACAAATAAAAAAAATATCACAACTTTTTAACGAAAACCTCGTAACTGCAGCTTGTTTAAGCTGCAGTTACGACGTTTTCCTTGAAAAGCGACGATATACATGTATAATGAAAAAAAATGTTCGAAATGACCAATTTCCTTCCTTTTCCTACTTTATTGCAATGGCTATATTCATTTCAAAATAATCATGTTAAAAATGATACTTTTGATGATGACTGTCGACATCGGATAAGTCAATTTTCTGTTTAAGTCGATGACTGATAAAAAATTGATAAAAATAAAAAAAAACTTAATTTCTTGTAATATCAAATTTAAGCAATCGCGACCCTCGAGACTGTTTGCAACCTGTTGCCGCGTTGGAACGTGGTTGCAACATGATCTCGAGCGTAATACAGTGACCGCCATATTGAACGTGAAAGTAGACGCGCGTAAATGACGTCATCAAAACAAATCAATCCTTTAGCTTACGTTATAATTCAAGTGAAATATACTGTCAATAATCGGTAAATCACATCAATTATTTTATCTGGTAAAATTTTGTCACATTTATGAGGATACAGTCGACTTTAGAACGCTGTTTGTTTCAAATATTTTTCTGGCGTAGGTTTAAATGGTTGTTTGGTCTGCTTCCGTTGTTATTGACCTGACTACCGTTGTTATGCTTGCGGAGAGATATGGGCAGGATCGGCTCATGCCGGCAACAGTAATACATTCGAGGGGATCTTGAGTAACGATAAGATCCGAGAATATTCGAATGAAACTTAAGTGTAGAAGATGTCGTCTAGATTTTTCAGTACTTCTAATTCTTAGAGCAATAACAAAGAAACTTAAAAGCTGATAAATATATTCACGAACGATCTTCGGGGCCCGTATTCACCAACGCATTCTAAATTTTAGAATTAGACTAAATCTAAAGAATTTGCTAAATTGGGAGTCTAATTCTAAAGTACATATTCACCAACGCATTCTAAATCTAAATCTTTAGAAAATTCTTTATATTTCCAAGTCTACCCCCTGCCGTGCTAAAGTACGTTTCATGGGTGAAAAAATGGCCGCCGTTCACCGCTTCAAGCCTTGTTACATGTTTAAAATCGACAAAGGAATCCAAAAACAAAACAATAGTCCATTTAAAACTTAATCTTATACAAAAATTCGACGAGATAGCACTTTTTGAAGATATTTGAATTCGCAAATCGTAACTCGACATGCTCAAAAGGTCAGCCGGTAAGAAAAGTGCCATTCTTGTAAACATGACAGATTGTCTGGCGCAAACTCTTTCACTTGTCATGGGCAAAACAAACATGTTAGCCTACATTTCGTTAATCAAATATTGTCAGAGAGAAATCAAAGAGAAATCAGCTCAAACAACAAATAATGCAACTCAACTTTACAACTAGCTCTGAACCTTGGCCGGTGTGTTTTTGTGTGCACATGTGCGAGTGTGGGTTGGGATCGGAAGCCCGAAGGGTCCGTTTGAACAAAGAACAAAATTAACTTGAAACAGAGAAAAACGTAGCAAATTTAACATGATCATGAGCACATACCATGATATTCTTTGATCTCTTTTTCCCTCTAACTGCAACTTCCTAAATTCTTGACCTTAGTCCTGTTTATCGGGGGTCGTCCATTTTCCATGTTTTCAAACAACTTGAACAAGACGAGTGATGAAACTGATGATCGTGGCCAAATGGCAAATTTCAAACCAACGGTACCCTGACGTATCACAAGGCATACCATTTTCTTGAAATAAGATGAATAACCACTTTCTGGATGATCTCTATCCCTTCAAAATCCACAGAATTAAAATCCTCCCGATTTGTCGTTCTCAAGGTGGCTAATCACGTGATACACATGTGGTAATCTCACACTGTTTGTTTACATATTCATTACGATAGAGGGTATGTTTTGTTCTTTTCCCGTGGTGTTTGGCCGAGTTTAGAAATGACATATAGTGCAGAGTACCCGCAATTTAGTGCGCTTCAGTCTCTGTTTTAAATTATTGATAAAATATGCATAGTTTTCGTGAAAAATCCTTCAAATGTGTATTTGAGTTCTATGGTAGGAATCACACTTTTGGCTTGTGATATTCAAATGGAAGCTTTCCAGTGAATTTACTGAGTCTAAGTCTGAGTTTTGCAGTATAATGAATGCATTTTATTAAAAGAAGGCAGTTTTTCACACAAAGAGATCGGTCAAGTTTCGTTTTCGAGAGAAAAAAGATCTCGGAGACAAATGATAAGAATCACACTGTATGATAGTAGTCACACTGGAAACTGAGATTTGAACCAGTTACCTGTAAAAAGTTTTTATATATTACAACTCGTGGTTAATAGATCTATTATAAAATATTTCAACACTAAAGTATGTACAGGTATTTGAAACAATGAATACATTACACAAATAAACTAGAAATATTTGGCAAGATAATGAATTAATCTATCTTTTAATGAATGAACAATAAAAACACAAGTCTTGTTAGAAACACCATAAGTTCAATATTTTTGGCAAAGGATGAGTGTCATTTTTTTCATTTTCGCCACTAACATATTGACCTTATGCAGGTAAAGTATACTCCGCGTCATAAGAAAGTAGCCACGTGTCTAATGCAAAGGGTGGGCAATTTTAGGATTATTCATAAACTTACCGAAATAAATACAAAATATTGAAGCATTGCCAGTAAAAATGCTTCCCTGAAAGTATAGAAAACAGTCGAACTACCCCATTAGCTATGGTAGATTGGTGGTAGTTCCAGGAAATCCGTAACTGATACGGAACAAATTACTGAAATTCACAGCCATATATAGGGCCGGAAACGGGCCAAAAATAAGTAAGGATATTGTTTAGATACTGTTTTATTCGAAATGATTAGATACTGATAAGTAATTTTGATTACACCCAAGACCCTTGCAAAATGGCAGTTTCCAGTTTTAGCCAAACCAACCCCCAAATTCCTCTCAAATGCTCTATTCGCTGAATTTTTGTTTCTTTTTGGTCTTTAGAAAATTCCAAATAAAGAAATTTTTTCCTTCACTTTACCAACCAACCACTTCCGGTTATTATCAAACATTTAATATTGAGACATTCTACACTGATATTGCTAAATTTTCATAGACCTCTATCATTTCAATGGAATAATTGACTGTAAAATTTAAATAGGACTTTTGTTTGTGTTTCAACATCATCAACTTATGCAGAAAATGACAGCTGTAAGTAAACTAAATTGAACTTAATATCCTAAAATACTGTTTTGAATCCATATTACAACTTGAAATGTTTCCGGGCATGTTTAAAGCATTTAACTATTGAGGTGTGAAAAAGAATCATTGGGAATGCATATGCATGTGTCAAATTAGAAAGACATTAAGAACTGTCAAAATAATGGTTAATAAAAAAGGGGCTACTTTTTTATGACAGTGAGTATATCAACTTGAACAGAGCCTTGGTTTTGAAGATATATTAAATCAAAGTGGGTGGGGTAACTCACCCGCTACGTCATCATGTGTTAATCGATCTCTTATACAGTTTTACTAACAATTCATAATTTCAAAACTAGCGATGCAGAAAATAGGGGCCTACATATTGCATACACTTCGAATACATGTTGGTGTTTATTCAATTGGGGGCCATGTATGGAAGAAAATGCAAATAAACAGGGTTATGATTTTTAGAAGGACTAAATTTACGAAAAAACAGAACATGCTCTTATTTCTCATTTCATTTAATTCATCTTTCTTATGGTGAATGAAAATTTATAAGCTACCACAATTTGTAGTATCATAATTTTCAAAATGACTTCTATAGATTCTGGATTACTTGCCCTGGGTTCTTGATAAAAAATTCAAAAGATACAAAAGATGAAAGTCTTGAATTACCAGTATCTGCCCTTGAACCTCAAACACAGCTTGACATTGTTTATACACTCTAGCATCTACATTTATTCATCAATCATGATAAAAATTACACAAAATGTTGGTTACCATAAGATTTCGGATGACTTACTTTTTCAGTGGATGCTATATAGTGCAAACGTCTAATTGTGAACAGAGAGACGGACGGACGATGGAAAAAAGCAACCACAATAGCTCACCTTGAGTACTTCATGCTAAGGTGCACATATAAAAGCGTAACCATTCATTGATCGTTCTATACTGCTATTTGGTATTTCTATGTCGTTTATAGTATTTTTATTGTTTCCGGCATTTTATGTTTTCAGGTATTTTATTGACTGACGCGTATTACTCGAATAGCCATCTCAAAAATGACCATTGTGACAAAATTTAATGTATAATCTCCCTTATCAAGATATTCTTTCATAAACCAACCGGAATTGAAATAAAATTTTGGTCATTATTTAGTAATTATACCATCTAACACATCCATGTCAGACGACTCTTCCTGTTTCTAATATCAGCAGTATACATAGGTTGGTGTTGATAAGGTGTTTGAGTAATGAGGCCAGTCCATTACTTAAACAAGTGTGATTCCTATCAGTGTTGGTCATACCGTGTGACGCCTATCTCTGGCTTTTTTCTCCAGTTTTTCTACCAATCTCAACTCCGCCGCATTTAATATATAACAATCATTATACCTGTATTATTTTTGACAAATTATTACTATTATACGCATGCTTTAGAATGTTTTGAAACAATGAAATGACTCAAAACCAGCTTGGATACATAAAAGTGTGACTCCAACCATACAACAAATGAAAACTCTTTTGCGAATTTCAAGAAAATTGCACATCCCAACCTTGAAAGCGCAGTGTTATGATGAAGAGATTTGTCACCTGGGTACTCTGCACTATACGTCATTTCTAAACTCGGCCAAACACCACGGGAAAAGAACAAAACATACCCTCTATCGTAAGGAATATGTAAACAAACAGTGTGAGATTACCACATGTGTATCACGTGATTAGCCACCCTGGTTCTGTAAACATTGCATCTCCAGAGAAATCAAAACGTCACAGATTGTGTGAATTACGTCATAAAAAGCTTTGAACTTGACCTTGGGTTTATATTTAGATCATTAATCGAGGGGCCTAAAGTGGGGAATTTTATGTCTACTAGTAAGTGCTCTCGATAACAATTAAGGATTTAATGGCACAGTCTATTTATCATTTTCTGATTCACAGACATTTGCCATATATTTTTGGGGTGAATATAAAACTGTTGTTGTACACTTTAGTTAGGATGCAGAATTTTATGCAGTTTAATAAATATTTAATCGTTCTAGATCTATTAAGACATTCGGCTTGGCCAAGCTATTTCCTACCCAAATGTTGCACTAGGGTCAAATTTTCAAATTTTTTTGATGTCAAACATTTTCATTCGTTATGAAAGATAAACATCTTGTGCAACCACGGCTGAAAAAGATTTTGATTTTCTATGAACGGTAAAAATGTACACATCAATGTTTACTATCACCCCTGGGGGTCTACGGACACTACACCCCTGAGCATAACATGCTTTACAAAGAGTCTTAAATTGACTATTTTATTGCACAAAGTGAGTGAAATGTATCATCAACATATATTATCAATATTCAAATGCGGCCTGACTGTTACTACCATCAATACTATTATCAAAGTACATTAAATTGTCGTTATATGCTGAATTATACTTGGACCACTAAGTTGTCTTTCATGCATTTTTAATAAAAAACTGGCAAAAAGTAAATTGTTTTTCATTTTTGATTAGTTCAAAGTATTCTCCTCATGAAACAAGTTTTATCCGAGTGATCCTATTTATATGTAGCATTGTAGATAGTGTGATACAGGGCCTACGGACACTACAGATTGCAAGCTATAATAGTGTATTTATCACGAGAATGGATAAGGCAAAACTCTTATATGTGTCATGAATTTTTACATTCAAGTAATAATAAAGTATTATATTAAATAATCTTTTATACAAAAAGTTGCATTTTAATGCGACTTTTTGTAGAATACGGGGCTATTCTAGGCACCCAGGCATCGACGTTGGTGTAATGCTTTGGTGTTAGTTTTCATGACTGTGCAGATTTGTCAAACCTCTGTTTCCGCTAATTCTGTTGTTCTGAAAAATTACATATGCATTTTTGACCAAAATATCAGCCTCTAGGCAATAATTCATTACTTTAACATGTAATTTAGTGGAATTTTTACCCTTTTTGGACTTAGAAGTTCTTGGTTAAGTCTTTACGTGCAACTTCAATATTATATCTGTGATAACTTTTTTGTCTGTAACAGCTATCTCTTTCAAACTTTACACATGCTTTTGCAACAGTGATATCAGCCTCTAGGCAAAGATTAGTTATTCTGACATTTAATTTTATGGAAATCTCCTCCATTTTTGACAAAGAAATTCCTGGAAAAGTTGTTATGTGCAACTTTCATATATCTGTGATAACTTTTTTTCTGTAACAGCTATTGCTCTTAAACTTTGCACATGCTTCTGTGACCATAAAATACCAATCTAGACAGAATTTCTTTACTCTGGCTTTTAATTTAAAATAATTTTTCCTTTTTGGTCTTAGAAATTTTCACTATCCAGCACTTGATAGCCGTACTTGGCTGTACTGAGACAGCTCATTGTTTATTTTATCTATTTTGAACAGACAGTTGGTAAACATAATTAGCACTGCTAGTATAAACGTGAAAAAAACCATGATATATGATGTTGTTTTTTAATAATTTGTAAAGTAAATTTGTACAATAGTCCCAGCCGAAAAGGACAGTGACGTAGGCTGATGTTTACTGCAGAAAAACCAATCAATTCGTCTGATTTGCACCGTTACAAATACGAACAGAGTTGATTGGTTGTCAAGTAGTAAACATTAACCCACGTCACTGTCATTTTCGGCCGGTACTATTGTAACTGTATTATAAATTATCACTATAAACATCACTTATAAACATCATTGCTGTTTTAGTGAGATTTGACCTACTACTTGAAAGACCTATGGACACTATATAAATATGCATGAGTGACTGTGATCAATAAATCAAACATGATGCCAGTTGTTAATGTTAACTGTTTCTCAAGAAAGCATGTTCTTGACAAATTCAGTTACTAGTGATACTGAAACAAAGTGCTACAGTAAGCATTGGAAATTTTCAAAACCAATAAGGCCTACTCAAACTATCTCCATCCAGCACCCTGTGCCATGTGGTGATGGAGGTCTAACATGGGAGTCAACTACGTTATTTGAGATTGTCCTTGTTTCATGGCTATCTATAGCTGATGCATAGGAGTTTTAGAGGATTGCATATGAGTGTAGAAAGAACACAGTAATATGACATCTGATCTCATTCTTTGACCAATCAAAATGTATAAATCTAACTTTTCTGAGCAGAAAAATGATGATAATAGCAACATGAAGTCAGCGATATAGCTTTTTGTAGTTGTGGTCATTACAAAATTAATTTGGGCAATCTTTCTCCATACTGGCAGTCTGCAAATGCATTTATGAGGCGGTTGGCTTAAATTGTACATGTATATAGAATCAATCATCAGAGTTAATCGTTTCTTCACCAGTAGATTACTTTGTGTGCCTGCAAGTCTGAATGCCACTTAAGAAGATATGATTTATTTTGCCATATTTACACAGAAATATGCAGTTGCAAATGTGAGTATTAGACCTAGTTATTAAAGTTCCATTTTAATGGCAGACTGAATAGTACATGTAAAAACCGAATGTATCAATAAATGTTGCAACAAATACATCTGGAATATCCGTATTAAACATGTGGGACTTACACTTTAGCAAAATTTTTATGTTTAGTTGTGGTTGTCTAAAACTTGCAGAAAATGCTGTTGTAGATGTATGTGCTCTGCCTGATAGAGTATTGTTTCCAAATATTGCAAATTGTTTAATGCCTGCTAATTTCCAATGTTTTGAGTGAGGCTAAAATTGGTCGAAGTGAATGTTCCAATTGATGTTGGATTCATTTCTGAATTAACAAGATAAAACTGAAAGATAATTCAGACACCACAATAATCTTTATTTGACACTGTAGTCTTTATCAACATATCAGGGAAATTAGGCAATTTCTTTGCCGAATAGTGGCCATCTTGAAAATTAGTAGCCATTTTGAATTTCCAGTTTCGATTTACTTTTGTATTGGTCATGATACTCACAAACATAATAATGATTGAACCTGGGCACTGTAGTTATTTTATCTAGTAAAATAGGCAAATCATAATTCGGAAAAGCAGCCATCTTGAAAAATGGCAGCCATCTTGAATTTCTGGCGGCCAACATATTTCAATTCATATCAGTAACCTTAAAGGGGCATGTGTGCCAATTTTGGTGCTTCTACTTCAAATAGATTTTAAAGAATTTGAAAAAAAATGAGTAGTTATACTTTTTATGTAGTGTCCGTAGCCCACCTCTATTATATGGTTATATGGGAAAATGTTATATACTATTTTTATTGTTAAGCTTGTTTTTGTACAAAAACAATCTGGCTTTCTTTATAAAGATTAAATAAGCTCTGTGTTAACCTTATAAAGACCTGTTTTGGATGAATTTTATTGATTTTTAGAGAATTATTCACAATTTTTGTGATGAAATGTACAAAAATTTTGAAAGAGACTACAAATCTGTTAAATGACAGTAAACATGCTAAAATCAAACTGAGTGGCCATAATCTACATGTTATTTGTGACTTCTTGAAGCTAAGTATGTCCCAAAATTGTAGGGGCTACGGACACTACAAGTCCACTGGCCTCATTCTACTCTCCACAGTGACTCGGTGTCTTTACACCATTCAGACAAAACTACCTATGATTTGTCCAATGAAGTTGCTGCAAAATATGAACTATCTATCATTAAGATATGATGATTCACTTTTTCTCTACATGTTTATGCAATAGGGGGCTACGGACACTACAAAAAAGAGCCATTGTCTTTATGAGACTACGAAAAAAACATTAGTTTATATAACACTTGTCAATGGTATATGTAATCAATAATGACTGTACAATATTTACAGCATCTTAAACTATCTTTGGCACAAACCACATTTGTTTCTTGGTATTCATACTAGGGAGGGGGTAAAACAGTAAAAATTCCAGCCACATAGGTTTACACTTTTGAGCACAAAAAGAAAAATGCTTGTTTAAATTACTTGTAGTAAAGATTTAATTTTATAGGAATGGTTTTCGCTTGGACATGACACAAAGTATTTAAAACTTTGAATACATAATTTTTCATTGCATACATTTCAAAAATAGTATTTTTTTGGTGCAACAGCATAACATGCAAAAAATGTCATTTTTGAGCTATTGAAAGCCATCTCTGGTCGATATTTGCCATTTTAGATATGTAAAAGTATATACCTACGGAAAGGTCTCAACATTTCCTTTCATGTGGCATCATTTGTTTTAAGGTTAGATTTACATGCACATAAATATTGGACCATAACAATGAAGATTTCAAAAGTTAGGGATTATCTTGGCCAAGCCGATTAGGTTTATTGAATGAAATGTTTCATCCTAAATTGATGTTTAGGCATTGACAGACTGTGTTCATGGGTATTTCTGTGAATTTAAGTAATTTAGTCAATCATCACATTCATGATTGAAGGTAATACATGGCTGTGGGCTACCTTGTGTAAGCATCAGTTGTGTCCAGAACAAACTTTGAACTTAAAGATGAAGTTTAAATATTAATTTGTTAGACAAAAATCAATAGTACGTTCTCAGACTCAAATCTGAGCACTGTGCTCAAATCACACGAAATCCACGTGAACTTCAATCGAATACATTCAACGTTGGAGAGAATTCGTTTGAAGTTGAGCATGTTCTCATGAGTATGTACTTAAGTGTTTCGAAAAACCGGGGCCAGGTAAATGTTTTTTAAAAGTAGGTCAAACTCCAAGGTTAAGGTCACAAGGTCCAAGGTCATGGTCAAAAGTGAAAGGTCTTGGTAGGAGGTGTGAAATATCAAGGCTGTAGGTGTAATAGAACATAAGATAAAGGCCAGGTTAAAGATTTCTAAAAGTATGTCAAACTCCTAGGTCAAGGTCACACAGGCCAAGGTCAAGGTCAAATGTGAAATGTCTTGGAAGGAGGTGTCCATGTGTAAAATATCGAGACTGTATAGGTTAACAGGACATGAGATATAGGCCTAGTTTAAGTGTTTTTTTTTAAAGTAGGTCAAACTCCAAGATGAAGGTCCAAGGGCATGGTCAAAAGTGAAATGTCTTGGTTGGAAGAGACGATGTGTGAAATATCAAGGCTGTATGTGCAAAATGACATGAAATATAGGCCCAGTTAAAGTATTATAAAAGTAGGTCAAACTCCAAGGTCAAGGTCACAAGGTCCAAGGTCATGGTCAAATGTGAAAGGTCTTGGTCGTAGGTGTCCATGCGTCAAATATCAAGGCTGTATGTGTAAAAGGACATGATATATCAGCTAGGTGAAAGTTTTTTTTAAAAAAAAGTAGGTCAAAGTCCAAGGTCAAGGTCACAAGGTCCAAGGTCATGGTCAAATGTGAAAGGTCTTGGTAAGATGTGTCCATGTGTGAAATACCAAGGCTGTATGTGTAATAGCACATGAGATATAGGCCCAATTGATTTTTTAAAGTAGGTCAAACTCCAAGGTCAAGGTCACATTGTCCAAGGTCATAGTCGTATGTGATAGGTCTTGGTCGAAGGTTTCCATGTGTCAAATATCAAGGCTGTATGTGTAAAAGAACATGATATATCGGCCAGGTTAAAGTTTTTTAAAAGTAGGTCAAACTCCAAGGTCAAGGTCACAAGGTCCAAGGTCATGGTCAATTGTGAAATGTCTTGGTAAGATGTGTCCATGTGTGAAATATAAAGGCTGTATTTGTAAAAGGTCATAAGATATATGCCAGGTTTAATTTTTTTTAAGTTTTTTAAAAGTAGGTCAAACTCCAAGATGAAGGTCAAAGGGCATGGTCAAAAGTGAAATGTCTTGGTTGGAAGAGACGATGTGTGAAATATCAAGGCTGTATGTGTAAAATGACATGAAATATAGGCCCAGTTAAAGTATTATAAAAGTAGGTCAAACACCAAGGTCAAGGTCACAAGGTCCAAGGTCATGGTCAAATGTGAAAGGTCTTGGTCGTAGGTGTCCATGTGTCAAATATCAAGGCTGTATGTGTAAAAGGACATGATATATCAGCTAGGTAAAAGGTTTTTTGAAATAAGTCAAACTCCAAGGTCAAGGTCACAAGGTCCACGGTCATGGTTAAATGTTAACGATGTTGATAGGAGGTATCTATGTGTGAGATATCAAGGCTGTATGTGTAAAAAGACATGAGATATAGGCAAGGTTAAGAATTAAGTGTAAAAATCAACAAAGGGCAATATATGATTGGCAGAGTTACGGTTCTTGTGCACTTCACCTCTCCATAATAAAATCTATTCACCTGTAAAGTTTCATGAATCTACCTTACATACTTTTTGAGTTGTGCTCCGGACAAGAATCAACTTATAAAATCAACAAAGGGCAATAACTCAAAAAATTTGATCGGCAGAGTTACGGTTTTTGTGCACTGCACCTCTCCATAATGAGATCTATTCATCTGTAAAGTTTCATGATTCTACCTTACATACTGTTTGAGTTGTGCTCCGGACAAGAATCAACTTATAAAATCAACAAAGGGCAATAACTCAGAAAATTTGATCGGCAGAGTTACGGTTTTTGTGCACTGCACCTCTTCATAATGAGATCTATTCACCTGTAAAGTTTCATGATTCTACCTAATATAGTTTTTGAGTTATGCTCCGGACAAGAATCAAGTTTGAAAATCAACAAAGGGCAATAATTAAGAAAATTGATCGAAAGAGTTATGGTTCTTGTGCACTGCACCTCTCCATAATAAGATCTATCCACCTATGAAGTTTTATGATTCTACCTTTAATACTTTACGAGTTATGCTCCGGACAAGGTTTGGTCTACGGACAGACCGACCTTCCGACCGACCGACCGACCGACCGACCTACCGACCGACCGACCTTCCGACCGTCCGACCGACCGACCGACACTTGCAAAACAATATACCCCCATTTTCTTCGAAAGGGGGCATAATCAGTCATGTTTTAACAGGATAGTTTTCAATTTTCTTCAATTGTTCTTCTTGTTGTTGTATTATGTGATTTCCCACCGTAGAGTTACTGAAAAATTGTTTGTGTTCAATCTCTATAAAGTCGATGGATGGGCAGTTACACCAGTAGGCTTCGAGTCACAGCTGTTTCCAAGCGAAGGAAATGTTTATTAACAACGTATATACTTGCATCCATAACATGCTGTACGACTAAAATTTTTGGGCGTTCCATGGCCGTGGTTTGGACGTAGAATCGTATATAAGTGTCCAACCTTATGTTTCAAGTTATTCATTGGACGGAAAACGTACACCGTAAATGCTAAAGTCCCGTTAATATAAATCTGTATTTAAACGCCTTTTGATGTTTTATAACTGCATTTGACAAATCAGATAGCGAGAAATGTCATTGCAGGGTAAAAAAAGATGAAAATAAAGATTTGTGTAAACAGATACATTTTAAAGTCCGATTGATTATTTAAAGAACATAGATATATCTCGTTTATTTGCACGAAACCTTAAATTACTTTGTCAGTATATCTAATACAAACTGTTTATGGAATACTATTGTTTCACATAAATCTTAGGATTAATTTTAAAAACCAATTATTCAGTGATGGCTTGAGGTTCGCTTGTACACCTCCTTCTGTTTGTCTGGCTTCACAAGCATTGGCTGCATGTACAATGTCTTTGCTGCAGTTTTACCGCCCCCTGCTTCCGGGTTACGTGTGGTCATGACGTCATCTCCAGAAATACAAAATGCTATCAAGTCCGGATAGAAAGTGTTTCGTTTTTCCTGTATAAGCCTCCCATCTCTTTGATTTACCCAGATAATCTTTTCCGTGCATACGACATATTTCGTTTTGTGTTATCTACTTCCATAGCCAAAGGTTTGAATTGCACGGAATCTGTCGATGATTGTAAACGCCATTTTACCGTATTTGTTTTACAATCATACCGCTGTACCATATGTGCCTCTTTGTCAAGGATGTACAAGGCATCCCCTTGGAAATCATAGACCATCTTCGCTTGATCGTTGCTACCAACGAGCTTTGCATCAAGGATGTGTTGTACAGGTTTACCCTTGTGAACTTTGATTATCCTGTCCTTTAAAACAAGGGCATATGTAGAGGATTGGTCGTCAAAGCTCAATGACTTTACATCTTGTCCATTTTTTTCTATCGGTACGACCAGCTTCATTTTATCTTTACTCTGAAGGGTATCTCTGGATAAAATTTTGATTTGAATCAGGAGCGGTTCTTCACCCTCGAACCCCAAAATGGCTAGTTTATCTTTCTTGATTATGCACCAGCGAGCAATGTTTAGTTTATGTTCGTCTTTTCCGGGCCAGGAGTTCACCACATTACCACTGCCATCTACGACCAAAATCTCATTGTTTGCGGAATCTAGGACGAGAAAACGACCCTCCTTCAAAACATATACGCTCTCAAGTTTTCGGCCGACATCACCAGTACTTTCAATTTCAATTCTCCTCACGTTTGGTGGGCTTTCGTATATATCCGAGCTGTCTTGTTCTGGTGTTTCTTCTGATTGTCGATGATCTTGCTCCTCATTGACGACTGTGTATATATCGTCATCAAAATCGAATGCCCCTAAAGCCTTCTGTTTGTATGCCGTCCTTTCATCAAATGGTGTGAACTGTCCATCTTCCAGTCCTAGAATATTTACAGGTATATCTTCTATCTTTACCCGCAGCTTTTCGAGTTTTTGTCGGACAACATCGTAGCTTTTGGTCTTCTGTTGTTCAGTACATTTCGTAACATCAGAAGAGAGGCGTTTTAGATTGTCTGACTGTGATTTATTTCTCGACATCTTTTTCTCAATACTCGTCTTTAAGGCGAGAATGGTTTCCTTTTTCTTTTCGTCTAACCCTTTAACCAGTTTCTTGTAATGATCTTCTACCTGCGCCCCCAGTGAAGTCTGTAGATCTTCCAACGCATCTTTTTCTTTTGTCAGCTCTGTCGTTTTCTTACGAATTACTTCCTCAACATTTTGCGCATTTAGATATATCTTATCCTTATCGGAAATATTTGTGATTTCACAAATAGTGCAGTCTGTTTCCTTGTGTGTACTTTCTATGAAGCTTTTTGTACACAAAGTGCGATTGTGGACAGTGCAGAAAGCTGTAGCTGATTGGTGGTGAATAACGCAGTTATAATCCATCTCGGGGTCTGTCTCTGAAACGAGGACAAAATGAGAACTAATGGGAATGATGGTCACGATGAAGATAAAATGAGGAAAAAACGGGGATAAAATGAGGATAGATGGGGGAAATAAAGATAAAACGGGTAAAAATGGAGATTAAATTCCCCGAAACAAAAATCGGGGTATCATATAGTCGCCACGCTGTCCGTCCGTCCGTCCGAACGTCCGTCCACAGCCATAAATCAGCAACCCTTCGTCCAAATTGGACGAAACATCATATTATATGAACTACCTAAAATATTTCCAGCGGACTTTTTACGGTTATCATTTTGTGGCTGTGTCAAGGAAAAGGGGGCATTGATGTAGAAATGATTTTTTCTTTAATTTCTTTTCATCTAATGGTCCGAATTTAATGAAAATTATTACTTATGTAATGAAAGACATGTTCTAGACCATACTCCATTTTCAATCAATGTTTTAAAAAGCCTGTCATGGAAAAAAGGGGAGCTTGATACATTTTTTGCGGCAAACACTTATTTGGGGAGCATAATCCGTCTATCACGGCTCTTGTTTTCTTTTTTTCCCATGCGATATGCGATATGCGATTAGGCTCTGCTTTGTATACATTCGTTTCGCAGACTTCCCGAATGGTCCATTTTTCTAATTATGGGTGACAGAATTTTGATAATTTGTTCACCCTACCCCACCCCCAATTATTTGATGGAAATTTAAAGATAGGTCCAGAGTGAAACTAGTTGTAGTTCAGCAAATAAAAAAATAATTTAACCTCGCACAACTTCAGACATATTCGAATTAAAAGAAGACCTAGTCGACTTAGTTATCAATATGATTTAAAATTTTAAAGATCATGATCCTGGTTGATATATAACATAACGTATTTGTAAAGAAGGTTGCTATACTTGTGTAAAACTTATGAGAATTAAAAGTACTTGTAAAAATGGAGTTGTCATTATAATTAAGCATAACAAGAGATAAATAAGTTTTCAGACTTACATAGTCAAATCTGTAGTTCAAATACTTACATCAGATTCTTTTCAATGTGCAAGTTTTTCCACCAAATTCATTAAATTCGTTTGATACGGTGTACAATGAAATTGAATTGAGATATGTTTTTATTAAACTTCCCCTTTCAAATGATCGAAGAAACCGGTTTTGTTCGTCAAATTGATCGTATTAAACCTTTGATCAAACAAACACGTTTTGATGTTCCCAAGAAAAACCCACAAAAGCGTTGAGAGAAAACAAGGCAACACTGATAACAAGCACATTTTCACCTTTCACTATTTTTGGTTGTTCGAAGTAGAAAATTGTATCAAGTGCATTCATTTTGTTGTTTTCATCACTTTCAAATTGGAACATATACTCAAGAATTTCATGGTTTTTGAAAGGGTTACAAATGTACATATAACATGTAAATGTACATATGTACAAATGTACATATAACTGAAACCAAAAACAAACTAACCTTAACAACGTATAAAAAATAATTATTTGCACTCAGGCAGATTGAGAGAGGGGGGGATCTTGGCATCAAAATAAATCGCGAAGTATGGGGTACTCTGGTAGGTCTTTAAATATGGGGAAAGAAGTTTGAATCAAAATTGTAGACAAAAATGTGTGTTTACTCTTTACAAAAGTAAAGTAAATGATCCATGCGGCGTTCTCAGATGGATCTTTCACAACTAACTACTGTGAAACATATATGTGACCCGTCACGCTAAAAGGGACCTGATAGGAAATTGTGTAAAATATCGATCCTAGTCAGTCTGCGCAGTCCGCGCAGCCAGACTAGGGCCAACACTTTTCATTTTTATTTAATTTTCTAAATCCAGAAAGTTTTCCCTATCTTACTGTATGTTCATTTTTGCATACGGGATCTTGTTGACCAGTGCTGGGTCTGACAAGTTTGTCAAACTTTGGATTTTTGGAGTTCGGATAAGGTCCCTTTTAGCGTGACGGGTCACATATTTTTATATATGACTGAATGTACATGTACGTGCTAATCTGCACTCTTGCCAGTCTCTAAAGCAATACAGCCCCCTTTTAGTTCTTTCATTCCCATAGAAAGTGCATGATCATGTTTAAAGCTTACGATAAATGACCTGGCAGAGTATCTCTAGCTATTAGCTAGAGATACTCTCCCAGGTCATTTATCGCGAGCTTATACAATGAAACTTAAATTCAGAATGAATTAAATCTTCAATGTCAAATATTGATTGTATTGATTTATAACGCTCTTTCATAGAATTACACATAATACGAATAGAAATCGAAGGACACGCTTAATTAATTATCAAATTTTGCCTTTATGTGCAAAAAGTCCTTGCATGTTATTCACCAACCAGGAAGCAGAATTGAGAGGGACCTGTGTAAGTTTCTAGTTTTTATCCAAAATCCAAAGAAAAGATAAGATAAAAGATAAATCCGAAAATTCTGATATCATATAGCAAAGGGGTGTCTCTTGGTGTCTCTTGGTTAGGGGAAAACATGGGAGTCTGCTAATGCTCGGGGTTTAATTAAGTTTAGCGTGAAGTAAGTACATACACACTTGCAAATGGTTCATAATCATGAAATGTTTCAAATCGCCACTTCCAGAAAACAATTTTCTTAGAAATTTAAGTTTTCAACACGGAAAAAGAGGATGCTCATATTTAAATAATGTGCACACTTTTAGGTTTTAAGTTTCGTCGCCTAAATTATCCAAATTACAAATGTATACTCAAGTAGTCTCTGAGCATGCATGGAACAAAAATGCATATAAATCTGCACTAAGAATTATTTGATATAAAATGACGTTTAGAGTCAACCCAAGAAATCCCAATTTTAAAATATTAAAAGCAAATTTTTTGTCAAGATATTAAAATTATATAAATTCTGTCTATAAATGTACTGAGGATTATACTGAAAGACATTGAAAAATAATCCCGGTGACATGTTGCTTTTGGGATTACCTTTCTAAAACGTCTTTTTCAAATGATTTGTTTACTTTTTCGGTCATTTTGGTTTAAATAATTTTTCTTTCAAGCAGCAAAGATTCTGATGCCATTGTTAAAGTGTTCATCACACGGTTAAATGTTATTCATTCTGTTGGAAAAGCTGTTACTGATTTGAGATTGAGTCATGCTAAGCGTTTAATGCATAGTGAAGTATTTATGATGGACATGTCCTCCATTGTACCTATCCCGTGAAAAAAAATGTCAGCGTTTGATATTCTGATGCAGATATCCGCTTGCTAGCTTCTCTCAGCTTACTTTGAGAAATATCTCATATATGTACATGTAACCATAGCGTCCCGACAGATGATGCCCCTTTTACTTCTCAAAATGTGTCATTAAAACAAATTATTCAGTCGAGCTCACAATATTTGACAAGAACTTGGGTTCTTTGTTGTCCGTCATTGAGAAAGGTTTCAGGCTCTCCAACTAAATAACCGCCAAGATTCTCATACTGCTCTTGAAAGTGAAATACCCCAAGGTCGTTCAGAGTTTCTCAGAAAAACTTTTCTTTATCATGAGCAAAGAAATACGCAATTTTGCATTTCTGCAGGGTTTCAGAACTAATACTCTTAAGACCTTTCTGTATCCTGTTAAGTTCAGCATGAATGAATTTGAAGGTTTTATCTTCTATCTTATCCATTTATCCATTTGCCCAATTTTCTTCGAAACATCGGACGACAGGTCGAGAAGACGCCAAGACGTTTTGTCAGTTTAGTGTTCGAACTACTTTTTGAACCAATGAAATTGCAGTTTATTTTAAAATTTCGCCTCTCTATTTCGTAAAAACGGGCTGCCGGCTAGTTAATTTGGCGTCTGTAAATAGCCACGCCACGCCACGCCCACGTCTCAAATGGAGCGCTACCGAACACTATGTCAGACAGAATCTGTATAGTAGATTCCACGCGATATAAACATTCAAAGACACTGAGGTGTCAAGGGGGTAGAATCGGCATCAATATGATGCCTGAATGCAGTATTTATATAGAGGCAGATGATGGCAAATCCCTGTCTTGTCTCTGCGGTGTAGAAATACATCCTCTATCTAATACGTAAAATTCTCAAGCGTTTTCCTCTTCCTTTCTTCCAATTTGTTTACAAACTTGTTGAAATGGTTCTCAGAATCATGCAGAAGTCATTCTACCAAACCGTTTGGTTCTATCCCTTTATTTTGCCTTTCCGTTCTTCTTATTTTTAGTTTTTCCCCATCTTCGTAAATCTAAAGGGAGTAGTTCGTCGTCTTTAATGGTTTCGACTATACTACATTCGTTGTGGTTGTGTGTACTTTCTATAATACATTTAGTTCATGAACAGACTCGTGGAAATTAAAGAATGCAGTGGCATCTTGATTGTGAACCATACATTGATGAGCCTGAAATTTAAGAGGTATATCAACGACAAATCTATATCAAATTCGTTGGCGTAATCTGCTGCAAGCTTATACATCGTTTATAGATTTCCTGAGATATCTTAGGGTAAAGCGTTCTTTAGACGGTTTATTGGAGGCGCCATTACTTTATACATCACACAGAGCCCCAATCCGTTCCAAATCCTCCATAATTTAATAACAAGTAAAATATTGCTGTAATGTACAGCAAAATGAATTGTATCGCCCTTAAAAATTATACCAAAGTAGTGAATAAAATGGTACAAGTTTGAAATAAGTTTCGAGATATTTGAAATTATCTGTGTTTTTCAATCCTCTTTTATTTTGCTATCAAATGCATATTTAGTTTCAAGCAAAACGGGACATTTAAACTCAGCATGCAGTGAAAACCAAATAGGATCTGCTCGCTGGTGCTAGTGTATAATGACCATTATTTTCTTGTGTGTTCAGCCAGAATATACATTAAACAACATAGTAGGGGGAGTAAGCCAATGCAAAGTAAATGTTTTAGTTGAATTAATGGCGATTACAATTAAATGACCGATCATGTTATCCTCGTAACTACAATAAATTTTTAAACAAGAAAGGAAACCGTCTATTTCAGTAAAAAAAATAGGACAAGGATGGCCCTGAATCCTTTCCCTGCCTTTTAGGCTTACACTATAAATGGTACCCACAATGTCCAATTGTTTCATCCGATCAAAGTTTACTTTTAAAGCATTGGATAGGTCTACACGTATTCAAAGAACATTCATGCTAAGTTACAATGAAAACCTCCAAGTAGTTTTTGGGAAAAGAGTTGTTTTTTTTCTAAAATTCATTTTTGTTGACATATCAATTAGAGTTCTCCATAAAAATTTTTATTGGGGAAAAACACACACACGCAAGCTTGGAAGGGTACCATAACAACCACAGTTCACCATGAAATTACTTTTTGAAAAAAAAAAAAATGCTCCACGCAAGGAAGATTCCTGTTAAATTCCTATGCGAATCTTGGTTGAAACTGGTCCAGTAATTTCAGAGAAGAAGTGTACATATGGACGCACGCCAAAACAGGACCGTGATATAAGCCCCGCTAGCCTTCGGCCAGAATAGGTAAAATACTTTAATTCGATAGAAAAAGTTACTTACTTATCCATTAGCCTTCTGAATTTAGAATTCGTGTCAAAAAATTTCCAAACCGGAACATTTTGACCACTTTAGCTCATTTGTTTGTATAATCATTCAATAGAGAATAGGCTGTGTTGCTAAGATCATCTCTGCCAGGTCATGAAGCGGGACCTTTATCTGTAATTATCACACACACACACAAAATCAATAAAGAACGAGTGCAACATAAGAGGAGATTTACTAGACTGTAACAAAAATTACAAGACTAAATGGCGATGCAAGTTTTAATTGTGGCGGTGAATTGATTGACCATAAAGTATGCTTTTGAACGGGATTGAAATCCATCCAGTCAAAAACTGTTGACACATACATTTTGAATTGTTATTTTATGAGAAACCTCCTGACAGCTTAATTTAATACTAAAGTCTTTATCGTACTTTGATTTCTTGTATATATTAGGTACGAAGCGATGCAGCAAATCGGATCATAACCATGGACAAACCGAAAGTAGGAAATTCCATTACAATGAAATTTTGAAAAACGTTTGAAAAAAACAAACATTTGTTCTACTAGCAATACACAGATCTTAGTAAAGACGATCCCTTGTAATAATGCAAGTTGATCAGTCCAAATTGTACTTGAATGGTCATTTAATAGTTAAGTACTTCTCGTACTTTGATTTTCTTTAGCGATCCTGAATGGTATGCATAAATGCTTTGCACTAAAACGGTTGGCAAAAAGTCATGTCCCCCATGGGCAAAGCGAAAGTAGGGACTTTCCATTGTTATGCAAAGTATAAAAAATGTTTGAGTTTTGTTTGCACGGGTTTTCAGCGTGGTCTGAGATTAAATGAACTTCAA
The DNA here is from genome assembly GCA_963680895.1 of Fragum sueziense. Lineage (NCBI taxonomy): Eukaryota > Metazoa > Mollusca > Bivalvia > Cardiida > Cardiidae > Fragum > Fragum sueziense. Next base: position 55,777,833 of record OY804598.1, on the reverse strand, counting down.
AGTTTTCTTTGTAGTACTGCTTGAAAAATATACCGTGGAATCAGTTAATGTTTATGTTAAATATACAACTTTCAAGTACAAACAATTATTTCTCATGACTTAATTTCTAAAATTAGAATAAGTGTACCACATTGTGTATCGCCCATGGGGCGATACAACAAATCGCGGTGTTCCAAATACTCCATACTTCATATAAATGACGTCATCATGACGTCATTTGTGTGATGTAATCAGCAGTTGGAACACCTCGGTCAGAATCTTGGTCTTTTTTTTTTAAAAACGCTTTATCTAAATAATCTTAAGAAATCTTGAAAAACATTGCTTTAAAGAACGAGCCTCGGGATTTGTGGTATCAAATTTGAAAGCCGCTGTAAATGACAAAATAGATGCAAATGAAGAATGTATGTATGTGCAAATAAAGCTAAAAAGATATTGAAGCAAAAGTAGAAAATGCTGATTATAAGCATTTTCGTGTTTTACCTCAATATTTTTACAAACCTTTTTTTTCTTGGGACGTCAAAACCAGGTCTTGTTATGGAAAGCGTTTAATCAATATTTGGCATTGAAAATTTAATTTATCATGCATTGAACTTTTATAGTTAACACGTTTGTGGCTCTTTATAGAATGAAACAACTAAATCACTGGTGGTGAACTCAGACAAAGCGAGGAACATTTTTCATGAACACAAGGTACAGATACTTCATGTCACATCCGGATTTTTGTAAACAATACACGTGGTATTTTGTTTTACTTCTCTTTCCGTCTTTTTTTAAAGGATGCACTCAAATGGAAGTTACTAAGGTATGTAGATATGATTTATAATACGCACGAACATATCAGTTTTATTGATCATTATTTTCAAATGTTATAAACGGATTGCAAGTGCACAAAGCGCATATTGAGATCATGTGGGTTGATCTTGATCGCCCGAACGAAATAGTACGATATCACTGTTTATATTTATCAACTTGCATTGCAAGTAAACAAAAAAGACATATAAATGTACAAATAAAGGCTGTAAATGGCAGTTTTTGGTGTCATGTCATTGAAAATCATTGTGCGGTTTCTTCGTGACAACGTTACAGCATGTTTGCGATGTAATCTTTTCCAGCTACGGTGTTTTATGACCACATGTTTGATAAATTAATCGATTGCACTGGACTTAACGGCACATTTAAACATTTATTCGGTAATATCGCACTGATTTGAGCATCTAACCATAGATTTCTGGCATCAAATTCGAGCACCAGGTACTTGTTTCAATATATATCAATTTGTACTGCCTAACTCCCCTTTCAGATAAATTACTGACAGGTGATGACAATTAGATGACATCATCATCATCATCATCATCATCATCATCATCATCATCATCATCATCATCATCATCATCATCATCATCATCATCATCATCATCATCATCATCATCATCATCATTTTTATCGTTACCTTGGAGTTTCACCGGTAAGATTTTCGTTATGCCTTCTTAAATTTGGTACAGGTGGATAATAAGCTATTAAATGAGAACAAGATGGATCTTGATCAGACAGTGCACATGCAAAGTCTGATCTGGATCCATGTTGGTCGCAAAAGCCTAAATGAACGTTTCCAGATCTATACTGTAATGTTTGTCATTACCATTATCACCATTTATTCTAAGGAGGATCCACTGTTTCACACATCCCAGGCCCGTACGAACAGGGGGACTCTGGAGCCGCCCCCCATAGTTGGCAAAAATGCCGAATTTTCATCATTTCACATTTAAAACTTATGGCAAATCTAATTTAGTCCCCCCCCCCCCCCAATATTAGACACTGGCCCAGACAGGGCCCATATGGAACTGCTTTCTACGGGCATGCATTCTAAAGTATACTAACGGGAAAAGTTAACTGTGTGCATTTCCTTTTCAATTAACACCTTGACTGCATACGGTACATGAATAAAATTTTACAAATGCACATTTAATCTTTTACTTTCAATAATTGTCAATGTATTACTATACTTGTTATTACCATAACAATTCCTGAAAGTGGATAAGGATAAGATTCGCTTTTACAAGACATTTTCGAGTGTGAACACCGTTGGTATTAATACATGCTATGCAATTGTCCTTAGAAAACAATAGATGCTGTCTAACCCACAGAAGGTAATGTTGTCAATAACATCGTAGCAAGACTATGGGTATCGCAAGAAGTCTGAAACGGATGGTCTAATCCGTTAATCAGCCTCTACTGCTGATAGAACTCAACTCAGGAAGCAATCTAGCCTATCTGTAACGTTTGCCTTTTTCTGTCGATTTCACAGGTAGTCGTTCCGATAATGGTTGTCTTGTCGGAATGACGTCACGTGTAGACGTTGGATGTGTTGGAATCGTCTCAAAATTGTAGCATGGCAAGTAAATCGAAAACAGTCTAATTAATGGGGTAATTCGACTGTTTTCGATTTACTTGCCATGCTTCAATATCTTGTATTTATTTCGGTACATTTATGAATAATCCTAAAATTGGCGACCATTTGCATTAGACAAGTGGCTACTTTCTTATGAAGGGGAGTATATTTGTGCTACTATAATTAAATCCATTTGTTTCAATATTTTAGATTTCTTAAAGATAAAATGTTAAAAAAGACGTCTCACTACATTTCTCCTGAAACAAAAGTTTACGCTCATGATCTGTTTTCATGACTTTATAACATCGCCGCCAAACAATACGACGTCGTTCCCACGTTTTGTGTAATTGACGTTGAAGTGCGTATAGCAAACATTGAATCAAAAGAAGAATAGATCTATACTGAAAATAATTTGGCTCCTTTTTTCTTAATATTTTTCTTTCATATTTTCTTAATTAGTACACACATTTTAACTTCTCAACATATAAAATCAATGTATTTTGACATCTAGAGCAGTCAGCTAGACAAATTGGCGGACGGGTAGAAAAACGGACGGAAGGGCAAACGAAGCACTATAAATGGTGGTCATTACTGAAAGCCTTCTAATTGGGGGCTGCAATACCAGATAGGCCTATTGTTTTGGAAATGATTATTGTATACCATTAATTCGTCTTTGAAAAAGAATAAATTTTATCTACTACGGTATATATAGACCTAGTGACGTTTTTTCGGACAAACACTAGTGCTTCGTCGGCGTAAATCTAAAACGTCACAAACTCAACTTTATTGAAGCTGCAGTTACGGGATTTTATAACAACACCTACGATTTATCCATATTTAACCGAAAACCCATTCTATTGTTAGGACAAATGTCATTGCAATTCGAACAGCCATTGAAAATGTTCACGGTATCATAAATAAACCGTACAAGTCCCCTTCAAAAAACGTTAACTACGATTTTCACATCGGAAAAAAACTTCTACTCCAAGAATTGTAATACCAACTTCAGAATCAGTCAGAGAAATAAAATAACAAAACTGACAATAGCCTCTAAGTGTCTCTCCGATTCGTCCATATTGTTTTGGGCGGATAAACACGTGCAAATCGTTGTGTACATGCTCAAACTAGTAAAACTGGTTTTTAAACGCGCATTTAAACATGAAGTATCTGTACCTTGTGTTCATGAAAAATGTTCCTCGCTTTGTCCGAGTTCACCACCAGTGTAAATGGCTTTATATTCTTTATTTTGGGTTTGTGTACACTAGACTAAAGAAACCATTGACAGAAAAGAAGAAACGGTATACTAGGTCCAAAAACGTTCGTGTTGATACCGAAATTGTTTTATCTATATCTAGAACTACATGTAAGTGAGCTATTTATCTGATGATCCCGATGTAAGACATGTGAAAACTTTCATCAAGTATTGCAATTAATTCTTTAAAGCAATGCATATACAAATAAGTTTATTTGCATAACCATGTCAACTTTTAAGTCGATCTGAGTAGTTTTATTTCAGTTTGAATAAAGGCAGAATACCCGTGATGTGACCATTTTGAGATTCACAAAACATCGTTTTTTTTTCGCGAGCGGTGTCGTTACATGTTCGTATCCGAACCTATTCGCCGAATGTTTTCGACGTCGCCCAAATAATTCCGACGTCGCGCGAATCTCATTAGGGGTAAACAACCTTAACTCTTTTCCATGTTAAAATTCTTTACTTTCCAAATTTGAAATTAAATAAGCATAGGCGACAAAATTCGTGTACTTTTATGTTCTCTTTTTGCAGATATGATGATGTTTTCTTGTATAAAGAGGGAATAAAACATTTAATACAGAGAAGCACGCCGACAGAAAGAAAATATTATCAAAGCGACAAAGTCCAAATTTTAATCCCTAATTAGAAACACGCTAATCTTTTAATTAATATAATTATACATTGGATGACATAACAATTATGCCACATAGATCTAAAGGCAGCATATTCTCTGATTGTTAAAATTAATTATGTGTGCTACACTGGTGGAGAGACAGGTCTCTGTGGTGTCAGAGATGCAGCTGCGACGAGTACATCGTAAGAAGTACAGGTCCCTCAACGGCCGTATCTTTCAGGCTTGGGACTTGTATATGGAGAGTGATATTTCTGCTAGCGGCCCGCTCAAGAAAATCAGCTCCTTTGATTCACAGTGAACTCGGCCTTATTACGAACTCGGCCTAGTGAACCCGGCTTTATTATAGGATATAAAGTAATATGAATTATGGCGATGTTTTCGCTTTTTATAGGCCTATATATATCTATATCAATTGATATTTCATATTAATAAATATATATTTGTTAAACCACCTTATTTTGATTAATATATTGAATTTAGATCTATAGTTATATAAATTTATTATTCTTAAACATTATAGAATTTTAGAAAGTTGTAGACGACATAAAAGATTGAATTCAAATGCAGAAAATTGTATGTTGACGCAACGAAATTATCGAGAGAAAGGCAAAATTGTTATTCATTTTTTCTCTCTCAATAAAGTTTACCGGTTCCCAAATAGCAAAATGTCTGATTTGTTCAATTTATTAGCTGCTGCAGGCTTCAAAATGTATATTGACGAAGAAAGTAATAAGTTACAAGATAGCATTAAATTTTGATAATCGTAATTTTCTTGTTTTGCCTAAAAATTTTCCTGCAAGCCTAGCTATTTCATTAAGGTCTTTAAAACCAGGTTTGTACAACGGTAAATAATTTATTTTACTTTATCTTGGTCGAAATTAGGGGTGTGAATCACACGCTACTTTAATTATGACGTGTGGCTATAAGTATTGTTTACTGAGGTGCGGCTATTGTGGTCCATTATCTCAATATAACAGGGCCCCAAATCGAGCCGATAGGACTAAAATGATTATTCATGATAGGGTTTTTCTATGGACGGGTTTTTGTTATGGAGTAAACAATGATAATAGTCTGGGTTCTGGTTTCTAAAGTTTCTTTAATCTCATCTCATGGTTAACAGGTAATGGTTAATTGATTAACCCATTACCAAACGGGTAATCCAATTTGAAAGCTGCTGTGGACGAAAAAACTTATACTAAAAAGGAAGGTATTTGTGTACAATTTAGCACAGAAAATATTGAGACAAAAGGAGAAACTGCTGGTTATCAGCAGTTTCTTCTTTTGTCTCAATGTTTTCCCTAGCCTTTTCTATTAGGGACGTCAAAACCAGGTCTTGTTTGGGAAAGAGTTAAATGAGGTAAACACCCTGTAAATGTATATGATAACCAAGCTCACAGTAAATTTAAATACAACATTCTGAATAAAGATTCGGACTTATCTGCTTTAAAATTAATACGCGTATTGTAGAAAATGGTAAGAATGCCACTTGGTGACATTCTACTCTTTTCCTCACAATACTCTGAAACAATAACAATAAACCTTCTATTTAACCCTTTTTCCAAAAGTTAAGGGTGTGAATCACACGCTACTTTAATTAGGATGCGTGGCTACTATTTACTGATGCGTGGCTATTGACTACCCTTTACCTCAGCGATGAAATAATAGGCAGTTTTATCTATTCCTTTAGTTTAGCAAACCACATTTTCTTCTCTTTTTTAGAGTTTTATTACAGAGCCGGATTTTATTAAAAGCAATTATACTGTACATTTTGATATTTTGTCATCATATATAATCTTGATAAAAAAAATAAAACAGCCTCTGGGCGCAACAGGGGAACAAGCTTATAGAAGCTTATTGTCATCTGCATTATATCTTATAGAAGCTTGTTCTACTGCCGGACTTCCTCTTCAGACGATGGTGCCAACCGAAAGGACAGAAAGACTATGTTAACCCATAACCAGAAGACCAAACTTCAGACATGATCAAATTCACAGATATAATGCAGATGACAATTTCAAGTGATAGGAATTTTACGTCTTTTGAGAGAGAAAACATTGTGTGAAATAAAGTTGTTTGTCTGAAACAATTTCTTTTTCAGAATGTTTTCCAAAGCCTTTATCATGTGGGCCATCAAAATGCGTCATCATGTGGTAATAGGCTAGTTAAACGGAACACGCAATCAAGTCTTTTATTGATTAATTTCAAGCACAACAACAACAACAAACTGTTAAATATGACTTCTTTAACCAAAATACATAAAAGACAATTAATTTACGATCCTGATAATAAAAAACCCGAAAACTGTGATAATTAAATATACATGTAAATATTTACAATCTAATTAAAATTCAACAACACAGTTGAGCAAACATGGCACAAAAGCACACTTATTCCAATCGTAATATTCGCCATTTTCTCTTTTTTCTTAAATGTTTTGCCATTGTTATCTATGCACAAATTTTAAAAAAGTTTAAAATACGATTTCACTACTAGTAATTATTTGTATTCGATCAAAATTTTGATCTAGTAAAGGTTTATATTGATGTTTTCTAACGTTAACAATGTCTTTCAAAAGCATTTTTGGATAACAAATGTTTATTCCGATAGAATCAGTCGGCATGACGTCATAGCCTCACTTTCATTTTTTCATCGAGGGTACTTCCTCGATCTTTATCGTTACGGGATACCAACTTTGAGGCAGATTATTTAAAAAATCCATCGTTAAAATTCATAAACAAAACTCTTTCTTTAAAGAACGTGATTTAAACTTTCTAACTACCAACGCATTTTTAATAATCTGGCGTAGTTGTCGAGATATTAATGCTGAAAGTTGGTAATGCTTCAACGAAAAAGACCGAAGCTTTCACCTCCACCGAATGAGTGCAGGTCCGCTGAGGACGTTTTTGATTGGCTGAAAGGATTGTGCCGACCGATTCTATGCTAGCAAATAAATAAGTACAAAATATATATTGAGAACATTTGGGGAAAATTGTTATTTTAAAAAAGGTACGAGTTGACTCCTGTATTTTTCCCTTTTTGGTACGAGTTGACCAAAATTCGGTACGAGTTGACTAAAATTTGGAACGAGTTGACTAAAATGGTACGAGTTGGATTTGGTACGAGTTTGACTTGGTACGAGTTATCTTGCTACCTCGAAAACAGTATGATCATTTAATACACATCGTCGCTTTTCAATGAAAAGCTTTAAACGATGTTTTCGTTGAAAGGCAGTAACATTATAACCGCTTTAATCGACCAATCGAAGTCAAAAAGGAAGTTTAATAAGACATATATTAATTCATGCGACTAATACGACGAATTCCGTGCATTGGATAGAACGTTTTATATTTATTTATTAGTTATTACAAATAAATGGGTCGATCTTAAGAGACTACATGTATGTAAGTTAGAGCAATTATGTGTTTAAGGTAGTCCATCCTTAATGAGATTAACGCAACACGGGAGTTATTCGGGCGGCTTCGTAACGTTCTTCCGCTGAATGTTAATGTCGTCGCACGAATAGCCTCGGAAACGTAACGAAGTGTTAACGACGTTTCTCGAAATATTCCAAAGTATCATGAAACCCATTACGAGTGGACTACCTTCAATCAAAAGCAGCAAGAAGTCGCGTTTGTATTTTTAACCCTTACCTTAACAAGACGTCTATTATAGAAGAGGCTTGGGAAAACATGGAGGCAAAAAAAAAAAAAGAAATTGCTGATGATCAGCAATTTCTTCTTTTGCCTCAAAATTTTTGTCCTATAGTGTACACAAATCCTGCCTTTATTAAATCTCATTTGTCGTTGGAAGCAATTTTTTAATTGAGCCACTATACTGTTTTGCCGTTTGGGAAAGGGTTAACATAACCGACGATATAAAAAATAAGGCAGTCAACCCCTAATGAGATCCGCTTTACATCCGATTTATTCTTAAATAAAAGCCTTTTGTGGTTTTTCGTGAAATTAGTCTTTTCAAAAATCATAACAGAATCATAACCATGTATATTGCCCCTTTTCTCCTGTACATGGCCTCCAATGGAATAAACAGCAACATGTATTCACAAAGCGTGACATATGCTTTTCAAAGCATCATAAGTATCAAAATTAGTAATTGTTTGTAAAGCTGTTTTACAAATTGATTACCACCTGATGGCATAGCGTGTGAATTACCCCACCCACTTTGATTAAATACACTCAAGGGTCAAAAGTGATTCCACAAATGGCGGCCGTAAAATTTGCGTTTACAAAACCGGCGAGTTAAATTGTCCGGAATGGGGGTGTATTATAAACCATGGTGTATATTACACATGTAAGTGATTCTCGCGTGCTTTGATTCTTAAATTTAGGGGATTTATCTCCCTTTTGTTTATGTTTTCGTCTGCTGTCAAAATGGATCGGAAACGGAAAGAAATGAGCACTGATCACAAAGAAATGATCGTAAAACTGGCAGATGACAACATTAACTCTTCAAAAATCGCACAGATATTGGGATTAAATAGATTTACAGTGGGAAAGTTTCTAAAAAGGTATAGACAAAGTGGTTCTATTGAAAATAAACATCGAAGTGGAAGACCGAAGAAGACAGACGATCGTGCAGACCGGCGACTTTTGCGCGTTGTGAAAGGCAATCGGAGAAAGATTTTAACTGACATTACAACAACTTTCAACTCACAAACACCAACTAAAATATCTCGAGAGACAGTGAAGAGGCGATTAAAGTTTTATGGTTTCAAGAGGAGAGTAGTGAAAAAGAAAATTGTAATAAGTCACAAAAACAGAGTAACAAGGAGGGCTTGGTGCAGAACCAGGTTGAATTTAACTGTTGAAAACTATTGGAGGAGAGTTATTTTCTCAGATGCAACTCAGGTTGTGTTAGGGAAAGACAGGAAAGTGTATATTTGGCGTAGAGATGAGGAAAAATGGGCCCCAAGGTGTCTTGGAGAGCATGCTGATCCCCACCCAAACTTGAAAGTGAGTGTTATGTTTTGGGGCTGCATCACTTATGATGGTGTTGGAACTCTAGTGCCTGTGAACGGTAACATAAACTCAGAAAAATATGTCGATATTTTAGAGACAAATTTATGGCCAGTTGTGAAAAAAGTTTTTTCCAAACAGTCCTTGGATTTTTCAAGATGACAATGCAACCCCCCATACATCCCGATTCACTACTCAATGGAAAACAGAAAACCATATTCCCACTATTTGATGGCCTGCACAGAGCCCAGATTTGAATATCATTGAAAATGTTTGGAGAGCCCTTAAAGTGCAGTTGAACAGGCGTATACACACAATAAATACAAAGCAGGACCTAATTGATAACATTCTAGACATATGGACATCCCTCACTCAAGCCTATATAAAGACATTGTACCATTCCATTCCACACCGAATTCGACATGTATTGAGAGCAAATGGATGTATAACAAAATTTTGATGCAAATTTGGTAAGTACAAGTTGTTCAAGTTTGAAATTTTACCCAACAGTTGAGTTCTGTTTTGTTAAAATCTATGACGTCGGCCATGTTTTGTGGAATCACTTTTGACCCTTGAGTGTAAACCAAGGTTGCGTTCAAGTTAATACTTTGTATTAGATAAAGGCTGTATAGTAGATTCTACGCGATATAAACGTCCAAATGCGCAGCCTATGAACGTTTATGTCGCGTAGAATCTACTATACAGACTCTATCTGACTTAGTGTTCGTCAACCAATGAAAACATACGCTTCTACTGTCATTCTTCAAACCACGCTTCCTACCGGGGCTACTATCGAGCGGATCTTACTGGAATTACATCATTTTCCAAAAGAATTACATCAATTTCCCAAGAAATACATCATTTTTCATAACTGCAGAGGAAACGGGGGTGCGGCTACGTATATCCGTGACATAAACTGACCGGCAGTGCGTTTATGTCAAATATAGCGCCGAAATTTTCAAATATAATGCAATTTCATTGGTCCAAATACTAGGACGAACACTAAGTCTAGATAATGTCAATATGACGGAAATAGAAGAAACTCGGATGGGTCACAGAAAGGAACTTACTGAAACTCATCATTTTCTGTGAAAAATTATGTTTGCAACTATTTACTGTGATTACTTATGTGATTAATGACCAAAAATAAATATACAAAACTAATATAATAGAAATATACTCAGTTCAATAAATAAGTGTGCACTTTCTTTCGTTTTATTTCTTCCCTCATCTCTCACTAAAAATAACTGAGTTTGCTGTCATATTGTAGCTTATAGTCTCAAGAAAGTGTCAGACATTTAAAATTTGGGCACTGAGACAGTTTGAGTTCGTTTTTCTAAGGTTAAATGTTGGTGGTATGAAAATAAAAGTTGCAAAAGTACACAAATCTAGTCAAATTAAAGTTTTGATTATCTCTAGTTAATCGAACATTATTCATTTAATACCGTTCGATAATAAATTGAATCTTTTTTATCAACAGAAACAATGTTGAAGTTCTTTCCTGGCCATAATTGGCAATGGATTTGGATCCGATTGAACATGTGTGGGTCATTTAGCGAGGGACGTTCCATCACTGCTAAACATAAGCTATATCCAGAATTTTGTCATTGCTCTCACTCAGGAATAAAAGAACATTCCTGCTGTAGTGATATTGCGGTGTTTGAGCTCTCTGCGGCCGTCACATACTCGCTTGTATCGACAACATTGGTGGCCACAAAAGATTTTCAAAAAAGACTCTAATTTACTTGATCTAAACAACATTTGAATGTAACCAATTTTTGTGTACTTCTGAAACTTTTATTTTTATACCACCTGTATTAAATCTAAGAAAAATAAACCAAAACAGTCCTATTGACAAAATTTAAGGGGTATGTCATTTTCTTAGAATCCTTAGCTACAATATGATAGCAAACTGTATTATTTTTAGTCGATAATTAAAGGAGAAATGAAACAAAATAAAGTGCACACTTATTTATGGAACTGAGTATAGATAACTTGTAACAACGCTAAATCATACCCCCAAAATTCAATTTGGGGGTATATAGGATTCAGCTTGTCGGTCTGTCTGTCTGTCTGTTGATCTGTTGGTCCGTCTTTTGGCTTTTTCTTTAAACATCTTCTCCTCCTCAACCACTGGGCCAATTCTTACCAAACGTGGCAGGAATGTTCCTTGATTGACCCTTTTCAAAACTTGTTCGTGAATTCTTGATTCGTCAAAAATTGTTGGCTTGGCAGGACGGGGCTTATCGGACTTAGAGGAATCACGTGAAAAATCTTTAAAAATCAATTATTCGGCCAATTTGAACAAAGCTTTGCAGAAATGTCCCTTGAGTGACTGTTTTCAACATATACTCATGATTTTTTGATTGTGTGATAAATGTGGGCGTGACAGGGCGGGGCTTATCAGACTACGAGAAACCATTAGATAATTCTTCAAAAATCTACTTCTCCTTAACCACTGGGCCAATTCTTACCAAACTTGGCAGGAATGTTTCTTGAGTAACTCTTTTCAAAATTTTCGTATATTTTTGATTCATCAAAAAATGTGGGCGTGGCAGGGCGGAGCTTATCGGACTTAGAGAAATCATGTGATTTTTTTTTAAAAATCAATTATTTGGTCAATTTGAACCAAACTTAGCAGGATTGTCCACTGAGTGACTGTATTCAACACATGTTCATGAATTTTTGATTGGGTGAAAAATGAGGGCGTGGCAGGTTGGAGGTTATCCGACTTCGAGAAATCGTAGGATAATTCTTCAAAGATCTTCTCCCCCTAAACGATTGGGCAAATTATTACCAAACTTGGCTAGAATGTTCCTTGGGGGACTTTCAAAATTTGTTAGTGAACTTTTGATTCGTCAGAATTGGTGGGCGTGGCAGGACGGGGCTGATCGGATTTAGAGAAATCATGTGAAAAATCTTTAAAAGTCAATTATTTGGCCAATTTGAACGAAACTTGGCAGGAATGTCAATTGAGAGACTGTATTATACACATGTTCATGAATTTCCGATTGGGTGAAAAACGTGGGCGTGGCGGGACGGGGCTGATCGGATTTAGAGAAATCATGTGAACAATCTTTAAAAATCAATTATTTGGCCAATTTGAACGAAACTTGGCAGGAATGTCAATTGAGAGACTGTATTAAACACATGTTCATGAATTTTTGATTGGGTGAAAAACGTGGGCTTGGCAGGGCGGGGCTTGTCAGACTTCGAGAAATCGTTAGATAATTTCTTCCAAAAGCATCTTCTCCTTATGGTGGCCGAATTCGATTCGACTGCGCATCCAAAACGCGCATGTTGTCGTAAATAAGATAGTGACCTAAAGTTTCAGAAAAAAGGTAGAAAATTAGATCCGTTACATTTTTTTTAGATAAACAATACAATTTTTGCATCAGTTTTTCATCGAACAAGAATAAAACGTGAAAATACATCAGGCCGTATTTGAAAATGTTTTGATGACGTCATTTAAACACGTGCGTTTTGGCGTTCAAAATAACGACGTCGGTACTACGGTTAAGGTAGGATTCACAAAATCGGCCGATTTCTGACGAATGTATCGTAAGAAAAGTCCAATTTTGGTTCTAAATATCGGAATCTACTGACTTTTGTCTAATACGTTCCACTTTCACAATACAGTTTCAGATATTACACCAATGTTAGATAAATATAGATTAGCCTACTCCAAAGGCATTTATGCCTAAAATTTCCCTTTCCCACAATATAATAAAACAATTTTGAGACGCCAAACCTTTATTTTAAAATCGATTTTATGTTTTAATCAAACAAGTAACATATTATGATCATGATTATGACTGTTATTTGGACAATACTTCTTATAACTATGTACTAACAGCTATACAAAATCGATCTGAAAGGCTGCTTTTTCAGTGGAAAAACATACGTTTGAGACGGTCTCCCGTTTATATACAGTGGTGAAATTTGTTTTTTATTTCTTTATTTAACATATCATTTACAGGTTCATCAATTACTAAATTATTATCAAATTTTCTTGCGCAGAAAATCCTAAAATTTTAACATTTGCGCCAAAGATCAGCTGAAACACTGCTATTTCGGCACTTTTGAGACAACCCCCAATTCATATATTGTGGTGACTTTTGTTTTTTTATTTCTTTATTTTACAGATCATTTGCAGGTTCATCAATTACCAAAATATTATCAATTTCTCTGGGGCAGAAATTTCTAAAATTTTAACATTTGCGTCAAAAACCAGCTGAAACGCTGCTATTCCGGCACTTTTGAGACATCCCCCATTCATATACTGTGGTGACTTTTCTTTTTTATTTCTTTATTTTACAGATCATGACCAGGTTCATCAATTTACAAAATATTATCAAATTCTCTAGGGCAGAAATTCTCTATTTTTTAACATTTGTGTAAAAATATTCAAATTTCCCATTGGCCTCCATGTTAAAAATAGCAATTTCAGTGCTGGTTTTGAGACGGCCCTCATTCTTTCCCTAGATGGTGACTTATGTTTTTTATTATCTTAATTTGTCAGTAAGGACTCACTTTATAAAATGTGACAGTATGAGTCAATTCTCTAGGGCAGTTTTCTTGTTATGGAATCGCATTCGGCCACCTTAACCATCAGGCCATTTGTTACCAAAATTGACAGGAATGTTCTTTGGGTGACTCATTACAATATTTGTTCGCGAATTTTTTATTCATCAAAACATGTAGTCCTGGCAGGGCAGGGCTTATAGGACTTAACGAAATCATGAGAAAATTCTTTAAGAAAGCAATTATTGTTTGGCAAATTTGAACCAAACCTTACAGGAATGTACCACGAGTGACTGTCTTCAATACGTGATAGTGAATTTTTGATTTATTGAAAAATGTGAGCATGGCTGGGTGGGGCTTGTTGATTTTAAGATGAGCTAATTCCTTTTGTGGAAAATTGGTGTTTTTTTGCAACATTTACATTTGTTCTTTGGTTTGTTGATTTTTTTGTTTGCTCTTTTTCCCAATTGATTAGCTCACAGTTCAAATGAAATGTACAAAAACAGTGTTGTTGGGGGTATGATCACTTGCAGTGACATTTTAGTTTTCTATAAGGGACGTTAAAACCAGGGTTTGTTTGGGAAAGTGTTAATCCGATAGCACATTACTATATTAACTATCTAATACTATCTAATATTTTAGAAGTGACATTTTTGATTAATGAAACACAAGAACAACACAAATGATTCACAAAAAACGTACAACCTGACTAGAGTTAATATCTTTCACCCTTGAATGATGCACGTAATACTTTCATGCTGGTCTTTTTTGTCAAGACAGGTTACAATTTTTAACCCATTACCAAACGGCAAAATTTTACGATGGTCCACATTGGAAGATCCTGCAGACGACAATTTCAAGTGAATGAAATTCTAAAGTTTTTAGCCTTTTATGGTACAAAATATTGTGGTAAATGAAGAAATTGCTTGTAACAAGCAATGTCTTCATTTTCCACAACGTTTTCCAAAACCATTTTCTTGAGGGTGTCAAAAGGCGTCACCAGGTGGTAATGGGTACACTTTAATCCCCATTTGTATTACTTTTTCCTTATTTCAGAGACCCCGAGATGGACTATAACTGCTTTATCCACCAACGATCAGCTACTGCTTTCTGTACCGTCCATAAACGCACTTTGTGTACAAAATGCTTCATAGAACATACACACAAGGGAACGGACTGCGATATTTGTGAAATCACAAATATATCCGATAAGGATAAGATATATATACATGCACAAAATGTTGAAGAAGTAATTCGTAATAAAACAACAGAGTTGGGAAAAGAAAAAGATGCATTGGAAGATCTAAGGGATTCACTTGAGACACGGGTGGATGACCATTACAAGAAACTCGTTAGAGACTTAGACGAAAAGAAAAAAGAGACTATTGTCGCCTTAAAGACGAGTATTGATAAAAGGATGTCCAAGAATAAATTACAATCAGACAATATAGCGCGTCTCTCTTCTGAGGTTTCGAAATATACTCAAGACCAGAAACCCAAACACTACGATGATGTCCGACATGAGATCGAAAAGCTTCGGAGGAAGATTGACAACATACCTGTTCAGATTCTAGAACTAAAAGATGGACAGTTCACACCTTTCAATGAAAACGAGGTATGCAAACGAAAAACTTTAGGGTCGTTCGATTTCGATGATGATATAAACACAGTTCCAAATGAAGAGCAAGATTACGATACTGTAGATGAAGACTTAAAAGCGGAAGCTACACCTGAACAAGATAGCTCGGATATATACGAAAGCCCAACAAATGTGAGGAGGATTGAAATCAAAAGAACTGGTGATGTCGACCGAAAACTGGACGGGGTATATGTTTTAAAGGAAGGTCGTTTTCTCGTCGTTGATTCCACAAACGATGAGGTACTGATCGTAGATGGCAGTGGTAATGTGGTTAACTCCTGGCCCGGTAAAGATGAACCTAAACTAAAAATTGCTGGCTGGTGCATAATCAAGAAAGATAAAATAGCCATTTTGGGATTCGAGGGTGAAGAATCGCTCCTGATACAAATCAAAGTTCTATCAGTAAAAATAAAATGAAGTTGAGCGTACCGATAAAGGGGAATGGGCAAGATGTTAAGTCGTTAAGCTTTGACGACCAATCTTCAACATACGCCCTTGTTTTAAAGGACAGGATAATCAAAGTTCAACTTCACAAGGGAAAATCTGTGCAACACATCGTCCATCCAAATCTCGTTGGTAGCACCAATCACACAAAGATGGCCTATGATTTCCAGGAGGACTCTTTGTATATCCTTGACAAAGAGGCACATATGGTACAGCGGTATGATTGCAAAACAGACACAGTAAAATGGCGTACACAATCCTCAACAGATTCCATGCATTTCAAACCTCTGGCGATGGACATTGACAAAACAAAAGGAAATGTTATTGTCCTGTGCACAGAAAAGATTATCTGGATTAATCAAGCTAATGGTAGGATTATGCAGGAGGAAATGAATACATTCTACCCAGACTTGTTGGCATTTTGTATTTGGGGAGATGACGTCATGACTACACGTGATCCGGAATCAGGGGTCGGCAAAACTGAAGCTAGAACCTTGTACATGCAGCCAATACGTGTCAAGCCTGACAAACAGAGGGTAGTATACAAACGGCCAAAGAACCAGAATTACCGATTGATTTATGACAGACACCACTTTTTTTAATTATACGAAATTGAAGAGGTGAAAGAAACGAAAAATATTGAACAGACTCATATAATACAAGAAAGCTCGTTTGTAGCAATTTTACTGCAATAATAAACCCAGAACAAACGATAGAAATATATGGCTTGTTAGGACAGGACCAATGCCAATAAATAAGGAACTTGTATTATTTAAAATATATTATCTAAAATGCATTACCTGCTATAATTCGATTACTTGTGATCAGTTAAGAAATGTCGATTTTTTAGCTATTTTAAAAGATTACCAAATAGCCCGGCATTGACCTTTGGCAAAGCATAAATTAACGTAGAATAAATATTTCTTCAATCAGATTCGTTCATTTACGAGATTTGTCGGTTTTTTTCCGGAAAGAAACAATTCCATAAAACCGTTAATTTTAGCGCTCTTACCTACATGCAATAATGTATGACTAGGAAAACGTATTTGTCTTTGAATCTGCCGACCCGAGTTCAAATTCCTCTTTCTCGCTTATTTTTATCTATTTTTTCCCTTATTTGTATCATTATATCACGTTTGTTTTGTGCAATATTATATTGTTTATATAAGAACTCCGCGTATCTGGCTATTATTGCAAATAAAGTGACAGACTTACACGTGCACACACACATACGAGGGATGATCCAAAAGTAATGTCACAAACGTTCTTTTCTGTGTTTTCATGAACGTATCGTCATACAATTTTACATGCCGAAAGAATAACATTCGTTTAATACATGGACAAATTTTCATAAAGTTTCGTGAAAAATTAAGAAAATAAACGACATTTTTACATAGCGCATCGGTGTCCAGCGCCGCACAACACACAACGTCATTGACGTCATGTTAGTCTACTCCTCAAAATATCGCCGTCCGTGTTTAATGCAACATTCGTGGCGTTCGGTCCATTTCATAAATGCACTTACAAACAACTTGTTCAGCATTTTTTTATGCATTCCTTGAGTCAATTTGTTCTCAGTTGGTTAAGTTCGACGTGATGATTCCACTTAAATTCAGCTTAAGATGCGGAAATAGTGTAAGTCACATGGACGATGGCGTAATTCCGCTGATCCACATGTCTTCCGGCTCGTTTTTCATCTTCAAACGACTCACCATCACACCCAAAAAACGCTTGTATATACCAATGGTAGACGAGACTACAATTAAAAGTCCGATCTTTTAGGTTGAATTTATTGTTTCTGTCGCTTCAATTGGCTATTTTTCAAGCTTTTAGCAAAAGTTCAAAATTGCACGTTGTGGGCTTTTATCCGATTCTGCCATTTTCCCGAATGCGAGTGATGAATTCAATGAGTCTTATTTGGTATTTCAACGCACCAATTTTATTGAAACGTTCTAAAATAGCTTAAGCAATATCATGACGTCGCGTGATCTAAATATCAGCTAAATTGCCGTGGTTTTTCTTTAAATGTAATGATAGAACATAAATTAATAATAATCTTCAAACGTATAGTTTTGGGCGTGCGGCGCACATGCACGATATGGATCTTTCTTAGCACTATATTTTCTCGGATATATAAAAAATATTCAAATAATTCAGAAAAGCATGTTTCCAATAGGATAAGTTTGAATGATAAGTCTTTATATGTACAAGAATACGTCGAATAACCAAACTAAAGGCACTGTGACATTACTTTTGGATCAACCCTCGTAGAAAAGGAGATATGGACGAGGATATTGATAGCTTTCTAATAGATCCGAGAGATGGCATCTAGACTCTGAAGATGACAGCGATTGAACGCGTGGTGACATGAAACCAATCTGCAATGATGACAGCGTAATTTAACTCTTTAAACCGATATTCTATTCGTCGGTAATAAACGGATATACCCGAAGTTATTTTTATCCAACTAGCGGAGTTTGAAATTCATGGTAATAGAGGTTAAGCTATGCCAGGTCAATTGGTAATCATAAACGTTGTAAAAAACGGGTTCCTGTATTAGCTCAGCCAATGTGCCATTAGCTCCACTGGCCGAAGGCCAGCTAGCTGGGCCGATAAGGGGAAAAATTGTGCACTTAGTGAAACAAGCATGAAACTTGGTTTGTAGGTTCAACATGTCCTACTCTTTCAAAAAACATCGTTGGCCACTCGAAATTCAAAATGGCGGTCAAAATGGCGGCCATTTTCAAAATGGCCGCCAAATAGTACTTGCTATTACAGTTTTTGGTATAAAACTGAGCTGAATTGACCGATTTATACGTTTTGTTGTCGAGACGCATATGTTTGACGACAGTAAATCCAAATCCATATATAAAGAGTGCTTGTTTTCATCATTTTAGCTCACCTGGGCATATTATAATCACGAAAACCTGTTACAGATGGACAAGTAAGAGAAATGTAATAGGCATAAAAACTTGACATATAGACTCACCATGGTGCACTCATTAGAAAGAAACAAATGGCCACGCAAATGATCAAAATGGTGGACAAAATGGCAGCCATTTTCAAAATGGAAAATGGCCGCCATTTAATGATTGGTTTAACAGAATTTAATTTTAAATTTGTCACAACTTATCAATATGTATGATTTTTGTGCTGAATTTATTCTTTAGATCATAGGAAATACAAATATATATGTTGATTGATTTAATCACAGCATACTCATCGTGAGCTTCAAGAGTAACAACCCTTTGTCTGTATCAGAACAACAACAATTGAAAACTATGAAAACAGAAAACTATGTTCCTTAGCAAAAAACTCACACACAAACAATTATACAATTTGTGCCAGACACACATAGACATTTCGACTTTAATTTAGCAAAACTGCTCAAGCAAGAGTGACAGAATGGTAATATCTTACTCACCTCTTGATAAGACTGCGTGACGTAGATGTGGAAATTGTTAATTTATTTTTAAAGATTTTACAAAACTAAAGAAACCAATAGCTGCATACTGGTCCCTTGAAAATGTAAATATGTACAAATTCATCATTTTAGCTCACAATAGCACAACACACTCAAAGAGAGCTCCAAAGGTGACAATTTGCCTTCTGCTTAACCTCAACAATGCCATATTTCAGATATGGTGTACTAAATATTACGCCAGTTGGTAGCCAACAAAGAAACGCTGTCTTTCAAATTTAGGAAGATTACAAAATCTAGAGGTTCAGAATAGTAACAAAATGCTCGCCTAGTTTTCAGATTCATATCATGGATTTTCAAACAATCTATTTGCTTTTTAATGTGTTACAGCATTTGATGTGGAAAGTACCTTACACAAACTTCATTGTACCCATTTCTGACTGAATACTATTGGGTGCCTTTAGCATTTAGCTCTCAAAGTTGCTCAAATTGATACTTTGTGATCGTTGACAGTCTGTTATCAGCTATACAGAACACTTTGTCAGTCGCCAACACATTTAGGGTTACGACTCTCTATAATTCACATTATTTGACTAAATGTTTATATAGCGTGTGGAGATTGTTAACAATTACTTGCGTTGCCAACTGAATTTGGCAACATTCTATCGAAAATGGTAATTTTAGAGTGCATTTCTTTGAAAATATTCACCATATCAATAGATGCATTTATATAAATAAAATGTTCATTTGAAAACACAAGCTTATGAGGTTTTTTTTAAATGACATCTATTTTCCTCACCGACATCCATGTATGCATATATACATTTGACCAGCCCGTGTATAACTTGTTGGGTATACCGTATATTTCTCTTGACTCCACAATATGATGAATGTGGGCATTTATAGATAAGCATTTGCGTTTTACAAGAGAAATACGATTGTATATTTCCATTTTTCAGTCCCTAATCATTAGAGATCTGTGTATGTGGATGAAAGAGTGGAATAGCAGTTCTTCTCAATACTTGTTACATATTATTTTGGTTTTTGTCTTTTGATACATAATGTTATGTTAATGGTTTGACAAACAGCATAATAAACAGAAAGGAAGGAACATTCTAAATCCATTCAAATGTAAAGATATCCTGTTATGGTTCAGCAAAAATCATTCGTTTGACACACTAACAAGCCAAACTTCTACTCTGGTTACTATGTCTCTTTTGCCTTAATAAAAATTGACACAATTATTAACAGGCTATAAGAAAGATTGCTAATTAAGTTTAATTCGCAACCTTTTTCTTTTATTCATTCTGCGAATCAAAGTTTTTATTTACAACTACATGTTTATGTGTCAAAATTAACACATTTTAGTCAGTTTTCAAATTAAAAATCAGATCCATGCCTATAATTACGTACAAGAAAACTCGTACCAAAGGGGACGTACGAGGGGCGTTCAATTAAAAGTGGTACTAATGGTCCACCATACCTCACGGTTCTATAGAACTAGTGGTGCTTGCGGCTATATGACGGGAAAATTACGATCTATACTTGGTAAAAATTTGAGACAAATTCGTTGACTCTTTCAAAAGTTTTTTAACTTTAAAGTTGGTTCAGTCATATACACTGGCTAAGTCGCTGTGCGCAAAATGGAAAACGAACTGAAGTAGGATGTACGGGTCTACATTAAAGGTCGCATAGGCTTTGAAATATATGCATCACATGTATATAATGGACTATATTAGATTTGTGGACATTCGAACGTTGAATATACGTCAGTTTTTAGGGAAATGATAAAAATTAAAATTGGTAAAACAGGCCAGAATGATGTCCCCCTCTCAGGCAACCCGGGTAGAGCTAGTGCCAAAGCAAATGTTGCTGTAGATTCCGACATGACGGAGCAAGATGCATGGTTAAATGTGCAAGAAATAGCAGATTTAGTTGGCTTTTCATCGGGGACATGTTATACGGTTTTGACGAAAGGGTTGAAACACAGAAAGATTTATGCCCATTGGGTCCCCCACCTGCTGCCTAAAGGACAGATAGCCACCCGTGCAAAATAAAGTTTGAAATAATGCAATAAATGCAATAAATGTGGGCTTTCTGAACTTTATACATATGCTTGAACAATAATCTACAATTATGAGCACGGATTGCGTGTCATTAGCACGCAATGGTTGCGAAAAGATCAGACAAGGTCCATAATGGCCAAAGAATTAAAAGCGCGGCAAAAGTTTTGTACGCGGTCATTTTCAAATGTAACGGGTGTATTGTTCAAATTACTGTTTCAAATAGTACCACTATCGCCGGTCATTCATTCAAGAAATGTATGTCGGCGAAAGTAAAAAAAAATATCAAGAAAAAAGCAGGTCTAGGACCGGCTAAAGAGGCAGGTACCAAATCTATGACAACGGATCTGTCCACAGGTGTCATCTTGTCCAAGACTTCCTGAAAGAGACATATGCTGCACCGCGACTTCATCCACCATTATAGCCTGGCTAAAGCCTGTGTGACTTTTTTTGCGTTCCCCGTGATGACGAAAAAAGCCTCTGGTTGTCGGTATATGCCTTCATGTTCCATGTGCAGTGCAAATTTACCAGTGTCTGCGGGTTGTTCCAAAAGAGGCCCCTTTATTGGCATATAAGTAACGGATCTCAAAACTTCAGAAGTGTGTGAGTGTCAAAGAGGGTTACTTCGAAGGATTGAAGAAACTTAAAATTGAATTGCGACATAATTATGGCTTGTAGAACCCCAGTTCCAAAATTAATTGAACGTCCCTCGTATATGAGCCAGGATCTGTGTAACATTTGAGACCAGATCAAGCTGTACACACGTCTAATTATATTCCTATCTCTCTAATAGTTTCTGGGTAACCTTGAACAACTCTGTCAGATTATGCCCAGGTAAGAACTGATCTGGTTCCGTGGGTGACTAAATTGCGATAATGGATCCCTTTTCCATACCCGGGTCATATTATTTTAAGACAATGTAACTAAGTATTGCAGGACATCAAGAATAGTTAGCGGTATAAAATTTGTTCTAAGTCCACAAATCCTTTATTCCATTATGCAAAAGTGTAGGCTTGATGCTCGCTATAGGATGTTCAGTGTTTGTGGTTTCAAAGTTGAGCTAAACAAAATTATGCTGCATGGATTTGTTTGATTGTTGGGCTCATTGAATAGGAATTTGCAGGCTCTTAATTCCTATGTTTTGTTGGTCTATTCCATATACAAGTAACACTTAGGGTTTTAAGTTGGCCGATGCTGTACCCTAAGTTGAATCATTTGCCATTGATGACATCAACAGGCATATTCTCTAATTGGACAAAGACAGCCTCTGTTTGCGTGAAATGAGCATGCAAATCTTTAACAAAATGTGTTTCTGAAACATGAATGCCCCCGGAAAGTTTTCATGTTAAGTTTTAGGGTTGATAAGGGTTAATGAATGACCATGAGGAAGGTCATATGTAACAGAAAGAATGTTACATATCAAATTCGAACTTTGTATGTCAAATACTTTTGGAGAAAAGGCAAATGCTACGTTTTCGGACTGACAGGCGGGTGAACAGACCGGTGGACAGACAGACAGATGTAAATTGTGAAGGAAACCTCTAGTAAATAGTAGTCATTGATCGTGATGTCGTAAGATAATTCTGCTTTTTGTCAAATACAACATTCCTAGGAACACAAATAGGCAAATATATATGAATCACGATCAGAATCATTAATTTATTTCATTTTACCTGTCTAGATAACATGCACATACCATGTACATGATAATGCGCATAAAAATGGCGGCCATCTTGGAATTTTCTAAAGCAATATCCCCATAAACAACATAAAGCGAATAAATCAGTATTGAAAATAAATATTCCACACGTTTGTGAAAGAAAATTTGCAGAAAAAACAAAATCTAGCTGAGATTTACCCAAAAAATGGACTTAATCATGCCCATGGCGGCCATCTTGGAAAATGGCCGCCATTTTGATTTTTTTCGGTGGCCAACAGGTTTTTTGTAAACAGCTATCATTTGCTGACCTCTGTGCAAAATTTCATGCTTGTTTCACCAAATGCACAATTTGAGTGGAAAATCGACTTTATCGGCCCAGCTAAGCGAGCTATTGTCATGGCATTGTGTCCGTCGTGCGTCCGCGCGTGCTTGCGTACGTGTGTTTACTTTTGCTTTAAAAATCTTCTCCTCTCAAACCAGTGGGCCAATTTGGACCAAACTTTGCAGGAATGTTCCTTCAGTGAACCTTTACGTAAATTGTTCAACGAATTTTGATTGGTCAATAAAAGTGGGCGTGGCAGGGCTGGGCTTATCAGACTTAGAGAAATCACAAAATAATTCTTTAAAAATCAACCATTTGGCCAATTTTGACCAACTTTGCAGGAATGTTCCTTGTTTGACCCTTTACTCAATTGTTCAAAGAATTATGATTGGTCCATAAATGTGGTCGTGGCAGGTTGGGTCTTATTAGACTTAGAGAAATCAAAAAATTATTCTTTGAAAATCAACCATTCGGCTAATTTTTACCAAACTTGGCAGAAATGTACCTTGGGTGTTTACTCAGCTTGTCTATCAAATTCTGATTGGTCCATAAATGTGGGTATGGCAGGGCGGGGCTTATCAGATTGGGAGAAATCAAGCAAAATTCTTAAAATATCAACCATAAGGCCAATTTCGACCAAATTTGGCAGATATGTTCCTTGGGTGGCCAAATACTTAAACTGTTATCACGAAATAATTCTTTAAAAACAACCACTGGGTCAATTTAGTACAAACTTGGCAGAAATTTTCCTTGGGTAATACTTTGTTAGTGAAATTTTGATTGGTCTATAAATGTGGTTGTGGCAGGGCAGGGCTTATCACAATTAGAGAAACCATGATAAAATCGATAGGCCAATTTAGACCAAACTTGGCATAAATGTTCCATGGGTGACCCTTTTCAAGATTTGGCAGTGCTAGGCTTACAAGAAATGAATAAATAATTCTTTTACTTTAGCCAGTGAAGCGATTCAGGTCTTTTTGGGCCTCTTGTTTTTACCAATATGCTGTAAACACTGGAATCATGTTTTATTTGGCCTTTAGTATGTTCAATTTATTTTATAAAAGGTGTGCACGTACGTGTAGTTGTATTTTGTTTTAACTTGACCTCAAATCATGTCCGATCCGTATTAATGAACTTAAAAGATCTAAACGTACCGAATCGGTTTTACTTTAATAGAATGACATAGGTACCACAATCTGACCGCGAATTATTGTACCTTTTCTTGTAACCAATTAAAAAACGGGATAGCGGAGAAAATAGTGAAAGTAAAGGAGAAATTGCAGTTTATCTCTTAACAAGACGTCCAAAACGTCACGATATGGGAATGAGCTAAACAATAAGCTTTATTTTGATCGCCACTGGGGAACGGTTGATTAACGGCAATAAATTTTGTGCTAAAAATAGACTGGGTTTACAGTTTTTGATAAACAGTCGGTGTTGTTATAGAATCTCGTACCTACGGCTTGAATCAGGTCGAGACTTTTTAACAACACCCACGAAATACTATCTGTTTGTCCGAAGTTACATCACAGTTAATTGGATAAAATCGTTCCCTATTAAGAAAACTTATCGAAATTTCAGCACGAACTCATGGGCGGTTCTTACAGTGTGATTTCTTTTTAACCCTTTCCGAAACAAGACCTGACCCCGGTTTCTGGAAAAACTTAAGTACGTTCTCATGCTCAAATCTGAGCACCGTGCCCAAATTGCACGAAATCCACGTGAACTTCAATCGAATAACCTTCAACGTTGGAGAGTATCCCTTTGAAGTTGAGCATGTTCTCATGAGAATATACTTAAGTTTTTTCGAGAAACCGGGGCTTGGTTTTGACGTTCCTAACAGAAGATGCTTAGAAAATCATATAGGCAAGAGAAGAAAATGCTGATAATCAACATCTTCTCTTTGTGCCTCAGTATTTTCCATTTTTCTATTTTTGGCTGAAGCCAGTAACATTTGAATTATCGAATCAAAATCATTCAGTTTTATCTTGTTTGATTACGTATACATTACGTCGCTTCTATTTTTGGCTGAAGCCGGTAATTTGAAGCGTCAGCCAATGTAAATTTGTATCAGTTTTTTCAATTGTTTTGTTGTGTATAGCCAACGATTGGATACCGAAATCCCAACAAGGTCATATTTGATGGTTTTATCAATAGACCTCGGCTTTGGAGAGTAGCGTACGGGTTGCTACGTCTATGAAAAGTCTTATAAGAGCATGCGCACGTAAAATATACTCGTACACGCGTAAATATACACGTGCACGCTTATATTTTACGCTCACACGCTCTAATAAGACTTTTGATCCATTTTGTACGTCATATTTTGATGGCTTAGAATCCAACGGTGACCACCGTTGTGAAGTTTAACGCTTTCCCATACATTGAAATTATAAATAAGTCCATTTTGAAAGATGTAGCGGACGTAATTGATGTACATGAAATATGATTTTGTACAACGTAGAACAGATGATATTGAGACAAAATGAGAAAATGCTGATTATCAGCATTTTCTTATTTGCCTCAATCTTTTCACAAGTCTTTTCTATCAGGGGGCGTCAAAAACAAAGCATTGTTTGTAAACGAGAACAAGATTCAGGAGAAAAGTTCAAAAGTTTAGTAACAGACACGTTTTTTATGACTTCTTAGCATGTTTTGACGGTGAACAATACGTATATATAACAACATAATTTTATTTGACTGAACGAGAAATGTGTCTCCGGCCAACCAGATTGGTTGTTGCTTAATTACAGAACATTTAAAATGCTCACATCAATATCTACCAATAGATGTCGCCTCAGTCGATTATCATCTATCTCGGTTGGGCATTCTGGTCTAACTACTTTCAATATGTCAGCGCCTACAAAATGGATACACGTGGTACATCCGGTCTGGAAGGAAATTTGCTCCACACGCTTGCTTCAAGTAAAATGAATAATTTGATTTGAATAAATTCTTTTATTCGATAAAATTGAGACGAAAATTGAACTTTATTTTGTAGTTATTGTAGTTTTTCTTGCAGTTTTCTGCTTGCTACTTTTTGGCGACAGGATTTCAGAGTTATGCGCATCGCGTAGTGATTAAGCCAAAAAAAAAAATGGATAAAGTGATGCGTCAAATTAGTCAGTCCTATAATAAAGTAAAATATAGACTGGAAATTTAAGACAGACTGCTTAGTCAATGACGCTCACATACTTCGAAATTCGTTCGGTAAAACCTCGTGCAGGTTGATATATCGACGCTTTCAACGAAAAACCTCGTATCTGCAGCTTGTTTTATGCTGCAGGTACGAGATTTTTCCTGGAAATCTACGATATACTTTAGTTACGCCATTTTGGTTACATCGACACATTGAAAATTTTCAAGTCGTCGATATCAGTAGCTAGATGACAGACTCCTTTATTGCAATAACACGGTGTATTATCACGTGACACAGAATTTCCGAGAATCTTTTTTAATACTTGACCAATTTGAATTCGGTTTGAAGCAGAGAAGGTGGGAAAATGCCAGGAATAAGCTGGACGTGTTGGCTGTTAAGAAATCACCGGGCGATAAAAAAGTTATTGAAGATAAACCAAAATTTTGGTTTATCTTCACTAATTTTTTTAATTATAGTTAATTTTATAAAAATCAACCACGTCCATCTAATGCGTGACGCCTGTCCAAATTCTCTGCTTCAAATTGAATTCAAATCGGTCGCATATTAACAAACTTATTGAAGATTTTCTGAAAATATTGTATCACGTGATTATCCAACGTGAGTAAGCTGATTTTTGGAAGAGCAAGCGGTGTCGTTAGGTATCCGAACCTATTCGGGCGCGGCTGTAAAACATCGGCGGTGGAATTTTCAACCGCCCAATGTTTACGACCGCGCCAAAATAATTCAGAAGTCGCACGAATCTCATTAGAGATAGACTACCTTAAGAGGCAGTCCCAAGAATGAACCGCAAATTACATATGTCAGGGTCCACCCATCTTCGCTAGCCAAGGTTGAACCCACCTATGTTTGTATTCACCCTTGGCGGACTTAGTCCGATTTTCTTGAAATCGCGAAGCGGCGCCTAGCGGTTGTCCTGCAGGTTGTTTACGTTACTTCGTCCATTATTGATGACGTCATAAACGCACGTTGTCTTTCGCGTCATACGTCATGCGGATTAGGTAAGAGTTAGCTGCTTCTTTGGTCAAGTTGTCGAAAGTATAATAATTCATCGATTAAAGATAGGGAACTTCTGTCTATTGCAGTGGAATTCTTAGGAAAAATCGCCCATCTTTGCGTTTTTGAGTTGCAAATGCAATGCTTTTTCCCGCCCGTTGCCATGATTTGGTTACTCATAACAAATGTACCAATCGAAAATCTGATTGGTTCCAGCGAGACCTCGCTGGAACCAATGTAAACGCATTCCAGGACAACAAGAAAATCGGACTAAATACGCCAAGGGTGAATACAGAAACGACGTTACGTCGTAGATGTCACCCTTTGCTTGCGAAGATGGGGTCCACCATAAAATACGGACGTTGTTTGAACAACAGAAATACTTTATTGACAAAGAAAATACAATTGACCAATAACAATAATATAAACAAACAAATAAATAAAAGCAAAAACTGATCAAAAGATTGTGAAACAAATTTCCTCACTTGTCATCGAAAACCTCGTAACTGCACCTTAAAACAAGCTGCAGTTACGATGTTTTTGTTGAAAAGCAACAGCATATTGCTTTTTACCCTTTCCCAAACGACAAAATTTTAGGGTTTTCCAATTTTAAAGCAGTTGCAGAAGACATAATATGCGAAAAAAGATAGGATTTATGTACAATATAGCAGAGAAAATATTGAGACAAAGGGAGAAACTGCTGTTTTTCAGCAGTTTCTTCTTTTGTCTCAATCTTTTCCCAAGCATTTTATCTTAGAGACGTCAAAACCAATTCTTGTTTGGGAAAGGGTTATCGGATAGCAGCAGATAACAAATTTATCAATTTTGGAGAGATATACAGCTGAAACTCGTTATATCAAAGTCGTATAGAACATCATTATACCTTGAGATATCCAGAGTTCGACTCATCCGAATTTTGTTCGATTTCGATCAGAACGATATTTATTCGGATGTGTTTGTTCATCCAGCACCTTCAAGATTTATGGTAGAAAAAAGAATGTGCTCGAGACGAGCAATTTCTCTCCTTTTCCTGCTATATTTCAATAGCTGTTCTTCTTTCAATTAAATAACTTTATAATTGTAACTTATTTTTAGATCTTAACACCGACTTACAGAAATTCGACTTATACGAGGTTGATAAAACGAGTGTCAACTGCACGATTTGTATAGAATAAAGCACAGATAAAATTAAGACAAAAGGACGTATAAATATGAAATATTTATATATTCTGTTGATCATTTAACCCTTTCCGAAACCAGACCTGACTTTGATGTGCCATACAGAAAAGGTTTGGGAAAATAATAAGTCAAAAGAAGAAAATGCTTATGATCAGCATTTTCTCCTTTTGCCTTAATATTTTCTTTGCAATATTGAACTTTAATCCTTTCTCCTGCATAATATATCAACGACCATTTTGTCACATGCAGTAGCTTACATATTGGACAGCCCTAAAATTTTGTCGCCTGGTAATGGGTTAAAATTCTATGTTTCCAAAAAAGCCTTATTAAAGTTTGAGGAATTTATGTTAACGTCTTAAAAATATTAGTGTTAAACAACTTAACAAGTTTCTGCAATAACAGATATTTATAAAACTTTCTTTTAATCATTTCCCAAACAAAGCCTTCTTTTGGTGTCCTTAACAGAAGTGGCTTTAAAACATTGAGACAAAAAGGAAAGTGCTGATACCTAGCATTTTTGACTTTTGCCTCAATATTTTAAATATGATAACGTAAACAAATATATGATAGATTGTCATTCATTGTGTAGTCAGTAACTGCTTC
This sequence comes from Fragum sueziense, assembly GCA_963680895.1. Lineage (NCBI taxonomy): Eukaryota > Metazoa > Mollusca > Bivalvia > Cardiida > Cardiidae > Fragum > Fragum sueziense. The sequence goes on along the minus strand of OY804598.1, from coordinate 55,748,577 downwards.
TAATTTGGACAACTGTAATATTTTGTCGTTTGGGAAAGGATTAAGTTTTTTGCCCAACAATTGCTCGAGTATACATAGCAAATGTAAAGAGAATGAAATTCATAATTATTACTTATCTTTTGAGTGACATGTCTGACGTAATCTTTGAATATTTTTAATTTATTTCTAACATCTTTTTATTTACACATATGCATGTTCATGTATTTAGAAATTTAACTAAATCTAACGAAAATTACTTTCTGTACAATGCTTGTAGATATTATTAATCGATCTAGAAAATGGACACAGCTATAACTGTTTTTGACTCCCTACACAATAATGTCTTTTGAAAATATTGTGGAAAAAAATGAAATTGCTTGTGACCAGCAATTTCTTTATTTTCCACAATGTTTTCTTCTACACAAGACAAAAATTCAATACACTTGAAATTATCGCCTGCAACATCTTTGAACTTGGACTTTCCCAAGAATTTTGCATTATGGTAATGGGTTCAGAAAATGGACACAGCTCTTACAGAATTGCTTATCAAATAAAATGCATTCTGAATAAATGCTGGTTCCATTTCATTCAGTAAAACCAAAACAAACCATGAACGATTGGTAGAATTCATAATCAAAAATGATACACAAATATATCTGTTCATAAATAAAAAAAATCATAATCGTCTTTAGATGTCTTCATTATCAAAACATAATCTTATTTTGGGCAATATTAAGATTTCATACAAGACAAAGGTCAGATGTTCTCCTAAAAATTTCGACAGTCGTCATATTTTCTGGGAATCTATGATGGCATTGTCAGAATAAGATTTGTAGGTACTGTAACTTAAATAACATAGAAAACTAAAACTGTCGCAAAACGGACAAATGCCCCCACTAGCGCCTTGTCACTGAAAAAAGTGATTTAGGTCAAAAAGTGCTTTAGTAAGCGCACGGAAATGGATTTTAAACAAAGTCTGATTGTGACCTTGACCTTTGACCTTCATGACACAAAAGCAATAGGGCGCCTCCTTGGGTCATGGGCAACAACGACTATGTAAAGTTTCATGATCCTAGGTCAACCGGTTCCTGACTTAAAGCACGGAAACATATTTTTAACAAAGTCTGACTGTTACCTTGATCTTTGACCTTTGTGACTCAAAAAGGTACCTCCTTGGGTCATGGGCAACAATTGTGTAAGGGTTCATGATCCTGGGTCAACAGGTTGCCGACTTAGAACACAGAAACGGATTATAAACAAAGTCCGATTGTGACCTTGACCATTGACCTTTGTGACCCAAAAACAATATGGCACCTTGGCATCAACTGTGTAAAGATTCATGATCTAAAGTCAACCGGTTCTAGACTTAGAGCACGGAAGCAGATTTTAAACAGTCCGATTGTGACCTTGACCTTTGACCTTGGTGACCCCAAACAATAGGGCACATTCTTTGGTCATGGACAACGACTGTGTAAAGAATCACGATCCTAGGTCAACCGGTTCTTGACTCAGAGCACGGAAACGGATTTTAAGCAAAGTTTGATTGTGCCCTTGACCTTTGGTGAACCAAAAACATTAGGGCACATCCTTGGGTCATGGGAAACAACCGTGTAAAGTTTCATGATCCTAGGTCAAACGGTTCTCGAGTTCGAGTACGGAAACAAAAAAAGTATATGGACGGACGGATGGACGTACGGACAGACAGACAGACAGACATGGTGAAACTAATATACCCCCTCTACTTCGTAGGTGGGGGTATAATGAATAGTATTTCCTACTTATTTGTCCGAAATGTAATAAAATAAAAAAATCTGAGACGGTGTCACTACGTTTGGCATATACTTAAAAATACTAATCTATCAACAACAAACAAACGTTCAAAACAAATAATAACAAACAAAACAGAAATGTCCTAAATCTATAGAATTTGTGCTTTGCTGCAAAGATATATTGTTTATATTACTGACATGCTCATGGAGAGAAGGTATAAATTCGCCAGGATTTAGCGGGACGCAGTACATCTTTTAAATCTCAGCTGATACGTCGTAAAATTGTTATTGTCAATCAATAACGGTTTTTTTTATATAAATAACTAAAATCATTTAACTATTTCCCAAACAACAAAGTTGTAAGGTGATCCAATTTGAAAGCTGCTGCAGACGATAAATTAAATGATTATGTTAGCAAGGATATCATTTGTGTACAAAATAGCTCTGAAAATATTGAGGCAAAGGAGAAAATGCTGATTATCAGCATTTTTTCCTTTTCCTTAATGTTTTCCCAATCAGTTCTGTTAGGGACGTCAAATTTGGGAAAGGGATTAATTAAGATCATCTGAACTCAGCGAATTCGTGGCGTTTTTCTGCCTTCTCTTTTTCAATCTTTTTTTTCCAAAACGGCCATGTGTTAATTGAATTATTGAAAAAAAAGTACCAAAATTATTGTATCACGTGATTGTTAACCAGCATTGTCTCCACTTGTCTCAATATTTTCTATACTTTAGCATATACAAATATTCTCTTGATTAATAACCATTTTGTCAGCTGCATCAGCTTTCATTTTGGGCTACCCTAAACAATTGGCGTTTCGGAAACTGTTAAAGCAACAATTCGAAAAAAAGACGTAGGCACATGTTTTCCTAATTAACAGAACAAATGTGACCCGTCACGCTTAAAGGGACCTTATAGGATGTGCGAAAAATATCGACCCTAGTCAATCTGCGCAGTCCGCGCAGCCAGACTAGGGCCGACATTTTTCACTTTTATGTAATTTTCTGCATCCGGAATGTTTTTCCTATCTTACTATATGTTCAATTTTCGCATACGGGATCTGATTTACCTGTGCTGAGTCTGATAGGTTTGTCAAAATTTGGATTTTTGTAGTTCGGATAAGGTCCCTTTTAGCGTGACGGGTCACAACTCAAAAGAGTTGGTTTATTTGAGGTAGTATATCCCTGATGAGATTCGTTTACAGGTCATTTATAGAGAGCTTTACTAATACAATACATAATAATTATACAACTATTTCGTAGTATAGTTCAAAGTTTATAACTCTAGACTTGTATACATACACTATACTACTTTGATGTTGAAAATGACCTAACACAAACACTTTCTTTTTCGAGAATAAACGACGTATGACATTAATTCGCTCGTATAGCTCACGATAACAAGAGTTGTCAGCGGACAACGTAGCTCGCCTATACAAGAGCTTGTCACAAAAAATGAGTCCAAGGTCAAAGGTCAAGGTCACTAGGTCAAAGGTCATGGTCTCAAGGTCAAGGTCATGACACGAGGTATCCTTATGTGAAATATCTAGGCTCTATCTGTAATAGTGCATGAGATAAAGGCCAGGTTAAAGTTTTTTAAAAGTAGGTGAAACTCCAAGGTCAAGGTCACTAGGTCAAAGGTCTGGGTCCCAAATGAAAGGTCTTAGCAGGAGGTATCCATGTGTGAAGTATCAAGGCTGTATCACTAATAGTGCCTGAGATATAGACCAGGTTAAAGTTTTTGAAGACGCGACGCCGACGCCGACGCTGACGTTGACGCCGACACTAGGGCTGTGACATTAGCTCCCCGGACATAAAGTCCCGGCTCGCTAAAAATGTTAAAATTGTGTATACCTCACGATAAATGACCTGGCAGAGCAGCCCATGCTCGAATCGAATGGGATGCTCTGCCAGGTTAATTATCGTGAGCAATATAATGGTTTTAGTGTTTTTATACACGTCTATAGTTATAGACTTTTAATTATAGACAAGTACAAAATAAATCATTGAAATAATTCTTTTAAAACTCTTTGCCAAACGACAAAATGCTTGGCTTTCAAATTTGAAACATACGTACTGCACTCGACAAAACACATTTTTTTATATTTCGTCTGTGTTAATACAATGCCTCGTATCTCATTTATGAAAGAATTTAAAGGGAAAGAGAAACATTTTCAACTTTTCCGAAACTAAAAAGTTTACTTGAAATTCCGACAAACTGGTCATACATGTCATATACTGATAAGTTGAAATATAAAAAAAAAAACCATCAAGAATTGTCTAAACTGGACATAAAAGGTTTCACTTTAGAATAACGAGATTTTGCATTTACGCCGACGATTTAAGAAAACAATTTGGTTCCTTATAGCTCAGAAAGTTTTGTGGAAACGAAGTGTTGATTATCTGTATTTTCTTTTTTTCTCAATGTTCTTCCCATAGTCTTTAAATATCATAGACGCAAAAACCAGGTCGTTTTCAGGCAAGATAAAACAACATCAGGGTGACATATAGTCGCTTTTCTGCAAAAACCTCGTATCTGCAGCTTGTTTTAAGTTTCAGATACGAGGTTTTTGCAGAAAAGCAGTGATATCGTACAATTTAAACTACTCAAAAGAGTTAAGGTATACATCCCATCATTACAAACACCATTTTCTAGCCATACAAAATGCATCAAACTACACACACATGTAAATACATTTCACATTATTAAGTTGATTTACCGTCCCGGATTTCAAGATTATGCTCCAAAAAAGAAAAAAAATACAAATATTATTTTACTCTAAATTCATGTACAAGGCAGGTAATTTCGAACATTTTTGTCAAATATTTCCATTAGCATGTATTAATTCAAAATTCTAAACCTTTCAAAATGTTTATGTTTGTATTTGGAATGGAAATGTAAAACAGTTTAGGAACTAATGGCACTTTTCAAATATTGCCTCTTGCTCTTCAATGCTAATGATGGGTTGTACACCTTAAAGGGATTGTTCATACTTTTACCAACAAAGAAGTACAATCGGCGAAATAACATCTATCGGTTGCGTCAAAATGTCAAAATAATTATTATAACACGTTTTTGTATAAACGACTCGTGGCATTTTGTTAAGTTTTGATTTTATTACTTGACCAATGATCTAGTATAAAGTCAGTATTTGTTGTGCTCTCCACATCTCTGGAAAAACGCAAAATTTATGTTTAAATTACTAAACAAGTACAAAAGCACGAAGATATACACATTGTCCACAATTTCAACTTCTCCCCTCTGTTTTTATACGTTAAAGTGAAATTTCAGAATTATTTTTACACAAATTTTACTTTTATTCTATCTGAAAGAGCATGTTTTCTTATGAAAGTTCTGAAAATTTCAAGCCAAAGTATTGAACTGTTTTTGAGATGTATATTTTTTTGTGCTAAAATTAAACAAATTGTTGTGGACAACAGTTCAGATTTATATAGAATTGGTCATTTCTGTCTCAACTTTGAAGGCATATTTTTCGCTTATAAATAACAACTTCAAAAAGCTGATAGCATTTCTATGCATTAGAATAAACAATCTTTGCATCAAGACATACTTCTAAAAAATGAAATTAATGTGAAATGTCACTTTAACTATACCACGTGGGAATTGTGCATGCTGGGATGGATAACGAATACGGTAAAAAAAATCTCGATTCTTGTCAAATATTTTGCAATATCTCCTTTATTTCTCTGTCGATTTTCAAAAGGTCTGTTGCATGTACCCCGCCTTGAAAATCCCTTTCCTCGGATACATGGATTATTTGTGGCATCCTTTTAAGTTTTCCAAAAAATGATCCCAACTGTCCAGAAAATGAAATGATAACGACTACGGCAAAATAAGCCACGCTTCAGGTGGGAAACTGTGCAATAATTTTCTTATTTCTGTGTAAATTTTCAAGCGGTTTGTTGCATGTACCCCGTCTTATTGAGCGATTTCCTCTGGTATATTACTTATTTGAAAACTTCCCATATTTTCCCCAAAAATTGATCCCAACTGACCTGAAAAACGACCAGATTTTTTGTCGTTTTTCTGGTCGGTTGGGATCACTTTTCGCAAAAAGTACAAAAACGTTTCGTGTAAAGCATACATCGGAGGAAAGAGCTCAGTAAGGCGGGGTACATGCAACAAACCGTTTTTAATTGACGCAGAAATAAGGAAGTTATTGCAAAATGTCTTACCTGAAGCGAGGCAAAGTTGTCTGTAGATTTACCCATTCCAGCATGCACAATCCCCACCGTGTATTCGTCTTATAGCAGTTAAAGTTCGGTCAAATGTACATAAACCATCCTTCGGGTTATACATTTTTGCAAATTTTGATATTAAATTGTTTTAAAAAGTTGCTTGTAACCAAATGTGCATTTATATACAAGTATATATGATGCGTTCGTCATTAGTGAGACTAAAATGAACTTTAAGCTACATGTATAGATTCATCCACATAACAGGGTCGATTTGGTAGCCTCGAACGGCACATGGTTTCTATAAATCATTCGTAAAAAGTCCAAGAATGTTGCTCCTGCTTATCTGGGTCTTACTGTCTTTGTTTATGGTCTAAAAATAGGAACAGCATTTCGGTGCTTTTCATCGATGAAAGGCGACGGTTTGATGTTTACACTTGAAAAACGTGAACAACAAATCGAACAAAAAAGGTTAAGATTATGATTCGTGTCTATGACACATTTGCGTTTGACCCGTAACATCGCCGTAATAGTAACGATTAAAAGCGACGCCTTATGTATGATCTGATATCTTTGAAAAGTTCTTTGACGTTCTGTCTGAACTCTGAACTGCTGACGGTGTACAGAATTGCATTCGTAGCATAGTTCAGAAACAGCAGTCTATAACCAAGAAACACCAAAATATCTGCGCCCAAAGAATTTCCGACATTTTCACCGATGAAGTAAAACATCATTAAAGGGAATACACTTGTAAAAAAGAAAACAACAGTTATCAAAGCCATTGCGAGGGTTGTTTGTCTGACAGAGCTAATTTGTCTACCTTGTTCTTGTTTACTTCTTGTAAACGTTGTTACTCTGTCCTGTTGACCGCTTGTAGAAGCTGACACGAGAGTAGAGCCGTGACTGCCATCAGCACATGGCGTGTTTGCGTCTGTTTCGTGACTTGCAGCAGATACCTGTTTTCCGTCATTGGGCGCACGTAAGGTTATCTTTTTGTTACCTTGTCCTGCAGGCGCACCATGTTGTGACGTCATAGTGTGTTTACCTCTAGTACTAGGTATCGCTGTCATACTGCACGATGGTTCAGTAGATTCTATTGGTGTTTGTGTGCTTACTTGTCCTGCAGGCACACCATGTAGTGACGTCATCGTGTGTTTACCTCTAGTACTAGGTGTCGCTGTCATACTGCACGATGGTTCAGTAGATTCTATTGGTGTTTGTGTGCTTACTTGTCGTGCAGGCGCACCATGTTGTGACGTCATTGTGTGTTTACCTCTAGTACTAGGTGTCGCTGTCACACCGCACGATGGTTCAGTAGATTCTATTGGTGTTATTTTGTTTTGTTGTACACCGCTGGGAAATTGTTCTTCTCTAGAACGTTGACTGAGACATATAGCTGGTTCTTCTAATGGCGTTACATTTATCACCAGTGTTAAACCACTTGGTTGCATTTCGGCATGTTTTTGTTTGTTTCCGGTAATTGATACTAATTCAAAATGTTCATGTATACCTTGATTACCTTGAGGAATAGACACTCTTCTGGCACAAATATTTAGCAAGGCAGATTTTCGTCCTTCTTCAGCTTGTCCTGGGGACCTTCGTGTCGAATGAGCGCCGCTGGCATGTACCTTGGATTTTCCACGAATAAATCTGGCGATTTTGAAGTAAAAGAAACAGAGAGGAAAAAATAATGCGGAAATCGCAATACTTATACTAATGTAAGCTATGTTTATGACTATGCTGGAATCAAGATCTTCCTGGCACTGTCCCCACTCATCTTGATATACTGTTGTGAAAGTAAAAGTAAAAAATGTACCCGACACTACGAATGTCAGCGGGCAGATTACTTTAGAAACCTGCAAAAGTTTGTGTGAAGAGTGTGGCCTGTAAACCTTCAGTAATCTATCTAGTCCAATACAGAATATCAGAATGGCTGAAATGGTAAAGACGCTATATACCACGTAGGCGTGAAGATAACAAAGCCAGATGGAACCAATCGAGTTCCAAAGAGAAGTAAATTGGAGGATGTCGATCGGACCGTTGATTAAGAGAGCTGCCAAGTGAGCTACTGACAGCCAGGTCATGTAGATCTTTGTTGACGTCCTTTTCTTGTCCCTCTTGAACACAGCTAGAAGTAACGTATTGCCCGCAGATCCGACAATAGCGACGACAGCGACGAAGATTTGTGACAACATAACACACCATTGCGGGACCCTCAAATTTAACGGTAGGTCCTGTTCTAAAGTTACATTGGCAACAACATCACTTATATTCGCTGTCTCACTTGAATTATCCTTAGACTCAATCAGTGCTTCCATCGTGGATGTAATGTTATTTGGTTCATTAAGACTTATTTATTTATCCATTAAAATCTCCACAGTTACATTTTATATTTATGTTTTGTCCTTTCATTTATGCAATTGGTCAAAAGAAGAATAAATTACTCTTCACCAATCTTACTATACCGACGCCAGCGACGAAGATTTGTGACAAAATAACACACCATGACGGGACCCTCAAATTTAACGGCAGATCCTGTCCTGAAGTCACATTGGAAACAACATCACTTATATGCACGGCCTCACTTGTAGAATCGTTAATAGACATAATCAGCGCTTCCATCGTCGATGTAATGTTATTTGGTTCAACTGAACCATTTCATTTTTCCGTTTACATTTTCTTTTCATGTATGTTACATTTTATATGTTTTTTGTGGAATCCATTTTACAAAAAGACCTAGTCAACGGTAGAAGAAATTTATTGCCAATTAACCCTTTCCCAAACAAGACCTGGTTTTGACGTCCCCTATAGAATAAGCTTGGGAAAACATTGAAACAAAATAAGAAACTGTTGATAATCAGCAGTTTCTCCTTTTGTCTAAATATTTTCTATGCCATTTTTTACACAAATTCTATCTTTAATAACTTCCATTTTGTCATTTGTGGCAGTTTTTGAAGTGAATCATCCCCAAATTTTGGGCGTTTGGGAAATGGTTAAAAATGAATATTAACCCATTACCAGGCGGCAATATTTTAGACTAGTCCAAATTCAAAGATGATGCAGGCGACAATTTCAATTGAATGAAATTTTACGTTTTTTGGTCTTTTTGTGTAGAAAACATTGTGGGAAATGAAGAAATTGCTTATCATAAGCAATTTCTTCATTTCCCACGATGTTTTCCAAAGCTATTATCTTGTCGGGAGTCAAAAGGAGTCACTGTGTGGTAATGGGTAAAACATATCGTATTGAAACTATAATCCCGAAAATGTATTTCACAAACTAACTTTGATGAAGGTCTTCAAAGAATGATGAATTTGCCTGACAACCCTGTATTTAAAGGGTCAGATTATTTCAAATTTAGTAACTTGCCAAACCTGACAAAATAACCTTTTCCCAGACAAGGCCTTGTTATGAGGTCCCTGATACTGAAAGCCTGGAGAATTGTGAAGCTTAAGTATAATGATAACAAGTAGGCTACTTGTTAAGGGGTTGTTTTGTTTGTCTCAATATTTTCTGTTTTTAATCGCATACGATTATAATCAGTATTAACATACATTATTTCGTCTGCAGAAACTTTAAGTATGAAACAGTCAAATTTATTTCTGCTTCGTAAAATGTTAATTAACACGTCAATCCTTTGAAACCCCGTGTATTTTTTGTAATTATGTATCAAAAAAATAAATTAGTTTCATAAACTCAACATGACTTTTTAACCATTTCATAAACCGCATAATTAGCCGAAAAGGAGAAAATAATTAGCATAATCATTATGTTCTCCAGCGCATTTCTAAGATAGAATATCTGTAATGTGGCAATTTTGATTTTCATAAAACATTGGATTTTTTCGAGCGTCGTCGTTACTTATCCGAAAGTATTCGGGCGCGGTCGCAATCATTCGGCGATGGAAAGTTCCACTGCCGAATGTTTCAGACGTCGCCAGAATAATTCCGATGTTTCCGAGTCTCATTAGGGGCGTTCATTAAATAATGAAAACATATCTGCCAGTCTTTTTATATGCAACATAATTAAGAAATACTTATACATTTACAAAGAACTGCTTTTAAGCTTTCATTGTGAAAATCCAGACTGAACGTTCCATGTGTTACTATAGAAACGCATGACGTCACATTCTCAAAAAGGTATGACGTCTGACGTTTTTTTCGCGTTATTTTCGCTAAAACAGACTTGCATCATGGTATTTATTTAGAATTTGTGTACAGAAAATGTTTATTCAGCATTATTGTCAGATTGTGTTATGTTTTTATTTCAAAAGTACATATAAGGTTCTTGAATGTGGTAATACTAAAATCTTCGGCATTGTGATCAAGGGAATTAGGTAAATACAATATTATGAACGGAGGTGCTTACACGCTTTTTAACCATATATTCCTCTGTGATATGTACTATGCTAATAACAAACCTTGATTTGAAACGTGCAGGGAACCTGTGATTGATTATGCTATGCCCCAACATTAAATTTCTTTTAACTAAGGTGTGATGATGTCACATTGTTGACCCCCCCCCCACACACACACACACTTTGGATCAGGGGAAAACGTCAAGATTTTCCAGATACAAAGTATTTGATTATGATGTATTCAATTTTTTTAGAGAGCAAAGTGATCTGTTGGTCCGTTGGTCTGTCTGTTGGTCCGTCTGTTGGTTTTTTCTTCAAAAATCTTCTCCTCCTCAACCACTGGGCCAATTCTTACCAAACTTGGCAGGAATGTTCCTTGGGTGACCCTTTTCAAAACTTGTTCGTGAATTTTCGATTTGTCAACAATTGTGGGCGTGGCGGGGCGGGGCTAATCGGACTTAGAGAAATCATGTAAAAATCTTTAAAAATCAACTTTTTGGCCAATTTGAATCAAATTTGACAGAAATGACCATTGAGTGATTGTATTCAATGTATATTCATGATTTTTTCATTCGCCAAAAATGTGGGCGTGGCAGGGCGGGGCTTATCCGACTTTAAGAAATCGTTAGATAATTCTTCAAAAATCTTCTCCTCCTCAACCACTGGGCCAATCTTACCAAACTTGGCAGGAATGTTCCTTGGGTGACCCTTTTCAAAACTTGTTTGTGATTTTTTGATTCGTCAAAAATTGTGGACGTGGCAGGGCGGGGCTTATCGGACTTAGAGAAATCATGTGAAAAATCTTTAAAAATCAATCATCAGGCCAATTTGAGCCTAACTTTGCAGGAATGACCCTTGAGTGATTGTATTAAATGTATGTTCATGATTTTTTCATTTGCCAAAAAATGTGGGCCTGGCAGGGCGGGGCTTATCCGACTTCGAGAAATCGTTAGATAATTCTTCAAAAATCTTCTCCTCCTTAACCACTGGGCCAATTTTTACTAAACTTGACAGGAATGTTCCTTGGGTGACCCTTTTCAAAAAACTTGTTCGTGAATTTTTGATTTGTCAAAAATTGTGGGTGTGGCAGGGCGGGGCTTATCGGACTTAGAGAAAAATCAATCATTGGGCCAATTTGAACCAAACTTGACAGAAATGACCCTTGAGTGATTGTATTCAATGTATGCTCATGATTTTTTCATTCGCAAAAAAATGTGGGCCTGGCAGGGAGGGGCTTATCCGACTTCGAGAAATCGTTAGATAATTCTTCAAAAATTTCTCCTCCTTAACCACTAGGCCAATTCTTACTAAACTTGGCAAGAATGTTCCTTGGTTGACCCTTTTCAAAATATTTTTGTGAATTTTTGATTCGTCAAAAATTGTGGGCGTGGCAGGGCGGGGCTTATCGGACTTAATGAAATCATGTGAAAATTCTTTAAAAATCAATTGTTGGACCATTTTGAACTAAAATTGGCACTAATGTCCCTTGAGTGATTGTATTAAATGTATGTTCGTGAATTTTTGATTCGTCAAAAATGTGGGTGTGGCAGGGCGGGGCTAATCCAACTTCGAGAAATTGTCAGATAATTCTTCAAAAATCTTCTCCTTAACCACTAAGCCAATACTTACCAAACTTGGCAGGAATGTTTCTTGGATGACTTTTTTCAAAACTTGATCGTGAATTTTTGATTCAGTGTTTTGTTACCAAAATTGGCAGGAATGTTCATTAAGTGACTTATTTCAAAATTTGTTCGTGAATTTTTGATTTGCAAAAAATGTGGTAATGCAGGGCAGGGCTTAACAGACTTAACGAAATCATGAGAAAATTCTTTAAAAAAGCAATTATACAGTAAATTTGAACCAAATCTTACATGAATGTACCTTGATTGACTGTCTTCAATACATTGTTGTGAATTTTTGGTTTATTGCAAAATATCAGCATGGCAGGGCAGGGCTTGGGGATTGTTAAATGAGCTATGTCCTTTTGTTGAAAATTGGTATTTTTTGCAACATTTACATGTGTTGTTTGGTCTGTTGATTTTTTGTTAGCTCTATTTCCCAATTAAACAGCTCTCAGTTCAAATGAAATCAACTTCTCAAAATGCACAAAAACTGCGCTTTTGGGGGGTATGATCACTTTCAGTGATATTCTAGTTCCGTTTTGTTTTGTTTTGTTTGTTTTTTGTTTTTTGTTTTTTTTTTTTTTTTTTTTTTGGTTTTTGAGAGGAAAAATTGATGGAAATCGCTGGAATTTCAGAGTGGAAACCTTTGCAACTTTGTGACAGTATTGCCATGGTAACTGTTGTCATGCACGGTTCTTGTTTCTTTGAAAAAAAGTTCACATACTTGTTACTTGAATATTAAACATTAACTATGTACATGTATGTACACATTCTTAACATTGAGCTGATAGTGTATTTTCATTATTTAATGAACACCCCTCGTAAAAGACGCTTAAAACATGTACACTCAAAGCAGGTCAAAAGGATGAATCTCTTTTGAGAAAACTACGCCTTCTTTGTGATTTTCTTTTTAAATTTTGATTTTTGTATACTAGTAGTTATCTTTCCTGCGTCACACGCACGTTTGTCGTACGTGCTCAGTACTTCTGTCTCGCGCGCTCCTTACGTTCTAAAAGACGCAGAATAGTAGCAAAGAATTGTCCGGTCATCTTTGATACATGTACGTGCCGTCTGCGTCGTGGTTGCGCCCACCGAATTTGTACGTTGAACGTGCGTGCATCGCACGACTATGCCTAAGTTTTAAACGCAGACCGCACGCAGGAGCAGATACGACCGGTTGTAAGAGAGGCTTAACTTTAAGTAACATCTGACGGGCATCCGTTAGAGGTCATCTTCTGAGACGTTTTCTTCTGACCAATCAAATAAACATTTTATCGAATTCTGAAAGCGATTAGAATGGTAACAATGCCCTGAGGATATTACATTTAGTGCAGAACAACGTGTTTGCGCTTGCTTGTCATCGAAAAATTAAATATATCAAGAAATTTAATTGACTATCTAAGTAAAATACATATTTTGCTTTTTCAAAGAGCTCTAAAGATATGTGCATATATCACTATTGTATAACTTGTATACATGTGCTAAATTCGATAACTTGGAAAGCAAATTATAGCGTTGAGACCAACATGGATCCAGATCAGTCTGTGCATTCGCTGCACGTAGAAACTATCTGAGGACAATATTGATCCGGATCAGATTGTACTCTAAGATAATAAAAAATCGTCCCTGACAGCCAGAAGTGGCTATAAGCAGTTAAAATTTAACTGCTGATAGTCACTTCTGGCTGCCAAGGGACGTATTATCTCTTAACCCATTCCAAAATGATAAATGTTAGGGTGGTCCCATTTAAAAGCTGTTGAAGATGACAAAATGAATGCTTATAAAGGTTTTGAATACAATATGGTACAGAAAATATTGAGGCAAAAGCAGAAACTGCTGGTTATCAGCAGTTTCGTCTTTTGTCGCAATGTTTTCCTAAACCCATACTATCATGGACGTTAAAACAGTTAATAAGGGTTAAAACAAAGTGATATAAGGGCCCATTTCCAAAATTACACAGCATTTATATAACCTTTTTTATGCTCCCCGAAAAAATTTCGGGGAGCATTATAGTCGCCACGCTGTCCGTCCGTCCGTGTGTTCGTCCGTGTGTCCGTCCGTCCACAGCCATATCTCAGCAACCCTTGGACCAAATTCAATGAAACTTCACATGTGAACTCCCTGAGATAATACCTAGGGACCTTTTTTCTTCGTTTCTTAATTTGAGGCTGCGGCATGGAAAAAGGGGCCTTATTGTAAAAATTAGTTTTTCTCTAATTTCCCTTCATCTAATGGGCAGAATTTAATGAAATTTTGTACTTATGTAATAAATAGGATGTTCTAGACCATATTTTATAAATAATGTGTGTACAAAAAAGCTGTCGTGGGAAAAGGGGACTTAATGTATGATAGTTTTTATTTCATGACAAACACTTATGTGGGGAGCATAATCCGTCTGTGACGGCTCGTTTTTTTTTTTTTTTTTTTTTTTTTTTTTTTTTAATTATCGTTTTCACAAAAGAGTCTCGCACATAAGTCACGATCGTAAACATTTATATAATTTCGAAATTAATCATTTTAACCAATCCTCCGTTCCTGGACGTCATAATCATGTTGATTTCGAGATATCCAGCATCGAATTGTTGTTGCAAATAAATTTTAATTTAGATATGGTGCGAAATAAAGAACTAATATAGCATAAGAAACTCACGTTATTTTGCGAATGGTAACAATTAAAAACGCATAAAAAATATATACATGGGCCTCCTCGAACACAGCAGAATATTCGAAATGAACCTCGGTCCCGACAAAATTCGTTCTTTATTCCATACGTTCAAGCACGGATAGCTCGCACAAATCTGGATCGAACATTCGAACACATTTTTCGATCTCGTAAGTTGATTTTATTACATGTATTATTATAATTCACCACACGGAGTCGAACAAAGGGGTTTCCGAAAATATATATTTATGAAAGAAATGAATGAGTAGATGGCTAATCACAATAAGCACTGACTTCATAGCCCGAGACTGTTGAAGAACGTCTAGCTATTCCTATCATGCACAGCAATACATAAAAGAATCCCATTATTAATGAGAATGTCATCATAGGTGGACTACCTTAAGAATATCATGTTATCTTTCGAAAAGTTACAATTAAAAATAGTAACAACAGGAAAACGAAATCCTCGTTGTACCGAAGTCGTAGGGAACGTCAAGTATACGTCGAAATAGCCGGAGTCGATTCATCCGCGTTTTGTCCTGTACGGGTCGATTAAGGTAGAATATTACTAATGCTTCTTTACTTATGTCGTACATTTTCGAAAAATGTCGAAATTTTCCGTGTCTTTTTTAGCAAAAAATATTACTTTATATTTCTTACCTTTATAAATAAACTTCCCCGACTACACTTATATCTTTTTCTGGTATGCTTTGTTTTTTCGTTTGACGTCAATTCTTTCAGAGTCATTTTTCATGTAATTTTATATGATTTTGGTTGATATTATCAGTTCATATGTGATTTGAAAATTCGATATTTATTGAAACTTCCTATTTAGGAAACAAATATTAGTGTAGTATGTATATTTCTCGTTCCTTCCTGCACTACTGATTAGCTCAATATACCGAAAATCCCTTCTTAAGAAAACACAGTACACGTATTTTAATGAAATATATGATGCGGTGATCAAACGCCTATCTTTTGAGAACGACGCGTGGATGAGATCATCATTGTTAAGACATTCGCCTTCGATTTTCATCACTTCTTCGACGGCGAACCTAATTCAAATGTGCCAGTTCGTTGTCAGTTTATTGTAACGTGGTTTAATCAGTGATTTGATCTTTTTTTGAGATTGTTATTCCATTTAAGTCCTTAGATTCAATATGCAATCTAGAAGCAGTGGTATAAGGAAACTGTAATAGACAATTAAAAAGATTTTGTACAGTTTTGTTTTTAGAATTTGCATTATTTTTACAAATAGCGATGTTCAATTGGTTATCAGGCAAAGGGTTAAAATGGTGAAAGTCAACTGTCCTACGAAATCACAACTGATATGTTATCATTTGCAAACTTCTGAAAGTCTAATACAACGTTTGGGTTTAAGTTAAAAGCATATAATTAGAAATGGGCTACGGTTCCCTTCGTTTGAAACATTGACTTCTTTTAGGAAAGAAATGGTGCGTTCGAAAGTATAAGGGCAGTAAGAGTTACCTTTATTTAGTTTCAAATTTTGACGGATAACATGCACACACGTGGATTTTGTCGTGTTCTTACATATATAAGAATACTTTTGATATCGGTTTTAGAGAGTGCATGAACTTATTTCTGGCACTGTCAACATTTGCTTCAGAGGCATAAATTTCAAACTAGAAGATAAAGAGGCTTTAATTTTGAATATGCACGCAGTGATTTAACAAAATATCTCTCATATGCGCACAGAGGTAATTTAATTTCATATCAGACGATTAGTTAACATGTTTTTGATAATAATAACCAATATCTAGACACATTTAATGAGTTTATGTCCAAAATCTAGATATTTAATTGCTTTGAGTGGTGGCCGCCATATTGAAATTTTGTAAGTTGGGGGTGGGAAAATCAAAGGACCTCTAAATAAGCTCTATAGTTAGGTAGATAAATAAATGAAATAAATACCGATTTATGCCGTTTAAAAATATCTATAGGTGCAGATAACTCTTGATTTGTGTACCCACCCAAATGGTTTCATTTTCTTACACTACCGGAAATCATAGACGTAAAATGAAGATACTTTTTAATTTATTTCAAACTTATTTTCTATAGATACAATGATAAACGGTGTTGACATCATTTGGCAGATTTGGTTTTGTCCGTATTGCGCATGCGCATCATCGAAACAACTTTGAAAGCGCAATTGAGGAACACCTATAAATCCACAAGCAAAAATTGACAGTGACGTAGTTTTGTGTTTATCGTTTACAACCAATCAACCTGTTCATTTATCACGTGCACATTGTTAACGGTATAAATGAGAAGAGTTTATTGGTTTAGAAACAGTAAACACAAACATACGTCACAGTCAATTTTTGCTTGTGGATTTATACCTTCCCTGGGCTGGCCAACATCGTTCCCCCCTTGACCCAGCTTCCCATTAACATATATATTGTGTCACTTGACCATATGCTTCCTTGGTAAAAAGGATTTCCTGGGTCACAAGGGGGGGGGCGTACTTTTATCCTAAAAATAGTGCTCATATACCAATTGCCATATTATTGGCGGGAGGATTTTGCCTTTAAAGTCGTTTCAATGATGCGCATGCGCATTAAAGACAAAACGAAAACTGGTTAATTATTTCAACACCAATTGTCCTTACATTCACAGAAGAATTCTTGCTAATAAAATAATAGGAAACTTAATTCTGGTTAAATAAATACCGATGGGGTAAGAAAATGTAATTTTGGGGGTAGGTACAGAAACCAAGAGTTATCTGTACATGTCGAATCTTTTTGATTGTACAAAATCAGTTTTCATATGATTTAGGTATACATCTATCAATACGGCTTGAAATTTAAATATCAATTTGCTTGTTTTGAAAATTGACTTTTCCGTTTGAGCCTTTTAAGGAGATTTCTCGCCTTATCCACAGAGGTCCGTTTTAGTAAACCTCTCCACAAACTTCTTTCATATTGCACTTATAGATGTATAATACATGTATAATGTACTATAAGACAGAAGTGTTTGTCACCCTAGTTTCCAAAGTTGCCATTAGGGATATTCTACCTTTTGTTGCTCATCAAGTACGTTTCTAATTGAAATATAGTTGGAAAAGGAAAGAGTGATTTCCCTCCTATTCCCAATATATTTCAAATGCTTTATTCATTTAGAAATGATAATGTTTCAAAATATATTTTTTCTTATTTTTTCACACAAGAGTTCGTGCACGTAAATCAAACACGTCAAAATTTATATAATTTCAAAATTAATTATTCTAACCCACCCTCCGTTTCGTGACGTCATTAGCATGCTGTCTTTGCGATCTCAAGCATCGTATAATTAATTAAGTTATGTCGCTAAATGAAGAACTGATAGCATTTAAGGTAGACCACCTCTAATGAGCTTCACGCAACGTAGGAATTATTAGAGCGACGTCGTAAACATTCGGCGGTGGAACGTTCCACCGCCGAATGTTTACGACGACGCTCAGATAAACATTGATACGTAACGAATGCTTACGGTGTCATGCGAAAAAATCCGACGTCGCAATAGGGGTTGACTCAAAGCAGCTCTAGGCTAAGATTAGATATGATGATAGTACTGTAAGTAATATAGTGTCACTCCTCAACGATACGTGATTATTAAATGTATATAAACTGACACGATTTAAAAACGCAAAAAGTACTTTAAAAAAACAGATGATATCAGCAACATAACCTATGTATAGCCTTGTGTAATTGTAATACAACAATTGTAAACATAACAGGGAATGAAATGACATGTCATGAATAATGTCTGAGTGGACGTCCGCTTAATCGCTGCCTCTAAAGGCGATGACGTTGGGTGAGAGCCTGGCATGAGAGGATGACAGCGAACCCCGTGTTCTTGCAGACGATTTATCACCGTTTCACGATGCATAGGCTGCCTGCGATTACCAACTATAGTATTTGCTGTAGACTGGGCCGTCACAAATCTGTTTCGTAAGTGACGTTAACGTATACAATTGTCTTGACGTACAGTTGTTACACACAGCTGGCATGGACGGAGGCGGTCTGCATGTGTTCCCATGTCGTTTACACGTCGCTCTAACCTTGAAACAGTCGAGTCGGCTACATTAAAGCGTCTAGCTACCTCCATTTGCAAAACATCGCTGACCAAGAGCCCCAAAAACTCGGTTCCTTTGTGCCAAAATGAGCCTCGGCATTTTACATAGGAAAATTTTCCGTAGTTGTTGTGTGTTTTCGAAGAGTAAATCAATATGGCAGTTTGCACACAAAAAATCTAAATGATTTTAGACGTTGTCTGAATGCACGAGACACATAAGCATTTTTGGGATGGACGGTTAAGATGTCCGCGTAGTTTGCAGAAGACATGACAATATTGGTTGCATGTGAAAGGTATACATGAACTCATGAATGTCCCCAATTATGGTACCGATTAAAGCTGCATGAAAGGAATGGTTAATGAAAATGTATTTTGCGTTTTTGAATCGTGTCAGTTTATATAGTAAAATGGGTCAATTTGGCAGCTTCTAGCCTCTCTCATAAGTATCTGTTGCACCTTTTAGGTACCTGATAGATCATTCTTTGGTCTTTTATTTACTACCAAGAAAGTGATATCAATAGCACCACCAGCTTCAATCACGCCTCGTGAGTACAGCCATTCTTGCAATTTGCCATCTCTTTCGGGATCTACATGTGACCCCCCCCCATGAAAGGCCACGACCGCGCAAGAAACTAGTTCCCGACAAATTCATTAAAACACAACCTAGCAGTACACTGATGTTCTCCCTGTATGCAGAACAACAGTTCATGCATCTGTCTTTTCTATAGACACAGAATCAATGCAGCAAAAGGGGCGAATTCATCTTTGATGGAACTATGTATGTATACTACGACCGGAAAGTATTTCCAGTTGTGGAGTGTCTCCATATACCAAGAATCCATGATGGAACCACGTTGCAAATCCATTAGTGACAGAAAAAACTACTTTTGGAAATGCTAGAAAGGATATTGTTCAAGCCGGTGTTCGAACTCACAACCAGGACGTAAGTTATAGAAGTACCATTTAACGTCCTAGAACGTTCTAGGACAGTTCTTGAACTTACATGAAGTTTTTCCTAGGGGAGGAGTCCATTCATCCGGGTTGTTGTTCTGTATCGATTAAATGATATTTATCATTTATGTTGCTTATTAAGTAGGTTTCTAAATGAAATAGAGTCGGAAAAGGAAATAAATTGCTCGACACGATTTTACGCCATGTCCTACTAGATCTATATTTCAATAGCCATATTCATTTTAAAATAATAATGTTTCAAAATATACTTTGATTATGTTTTCATACAAGAGTTCGTTTACGTAAGTCACGTTCGACAAAATTTATATAATTTCAAAATTAATTATTTTAACCCACCCTCCGTTCCATGACGTCATTAACCTGCTGTTTTCGAGATCTCAAACATGGAATAGTGGTCACAGAATAACTCGAATTAACCCTTTCCCAAACGACAATTTTTTGGACTAGTCCAAATTCAATGATGATGCAGACGACAATTTAAAGTGAATGAAATTTTGAATTGTTTGGTCTTTTTACATAGAAAACATTGTGGTAAATGAAGAAATTGCTTGTCACAAGCAATTTCTTCATTTTCCATGATGTTTTCCAAATCTGTTACTTTGTGGGGAGTCAAAAGGAGTCACTGTGTGGTAATGGGTTAAGATATGATGTGATATGATGTGAAAAGTTCAACAAATAAATATATCGCAGCTTTTCAACAAGGTACGATGTTTTAGTTGAATAGAGACGAAATAATAAAAAAAAGAATGCTCGAAACGGCCAATTTCCTTCAATTTTCCCACTATAATTGCAATGGCTATATTCAGTATTAAAAATGATAAAAAAAATGATCCTAACTGCACCGGGGCCAGAGTTTCACGTCTGCTTGTGCAAATATTCAATTATCCTATTTCGACATATAATATGTAAACTGCATATGATTTTGGATTAATTAATAAAACAGGACAAGCAATTGGCGTGTGACAAGCAATTTCTGATATATCCACAAGGGTTTCTACCCAGAGAGTCCAAAATATCAAATTTCATTCACATGAAATAGTCGTCAGCAAAGTTTATGAATTTGGGAGAGTCTTGATTGTTATCATCTGGTAATATTGGCTTAACGTGTACAACCAATCATTAGCACCAAAGCGCTAGAGGCGAAATTTGAAAAGTGCCAGTCAATCCTAAACTGTGTTATATATCAATTCCGAATAAGCATTTTGAACGGTTTAGAATTTTGAATTGATGCATAATTATCATCATAATGGAAATATTTGATAAAAATGTTATAAATTACCTCCCTTGCATATGAATATAGAGTAAAAAGATATTTGTAAATTATTTTCTTCTTGAAGCATAATCCTGAAATCCGGCACGGTGAATAAACTTATTTGAAGTGTATTTACAAGTATGTGTAATTTGATGCATGTCCCATGGCTAGAAAGTGGTGTTTTTAATGATGGGTCATATATCTTAAGAGCAATTCGTTGGCATCCAGGGGTCTGGGTTTTCACTCTTTTATCTCAAAAAGATCACACTTGAGAAATTGATGTGGAAGTCCGGGCTTCCAGGCCTCCATCTAGCTACGCGCCTGAGGAGGCAAGCAACAAAGGATGAGTGTCAATAAGGCCCTTTCCGTGACCCAACCCGATTTTCTTCATTTTAGCCACACATGACCACTTACATATTGACCTTATGTAGGCAAAGTATCAACTTGAACGGAGCCTTAGTTTGAAAGATATATTTAACCAAAGTGGGTGGGGTAAGTCACCCACTATGCCATTAGATGGTAATCAATTTCTTATACAGTTTTACTAACAGTTTATAACTTGAAAATTGCTGATGCAGTGAAATATATGTGTATTGCACTTTAAATACATGTTGTTGTTTATTCCATTGGATGCCATGTACAGGAGAAAAGGGGCATTAAACATGTTTATGAATTTTTAGGATTTTTGGATGGGCTAACTTTACGAAAAACCACAACGGGCTTTTATTTCATATTTTATTTGATTTATCTTTTTGTTGATGAATGAACATATATTACCGTAATTTGTAATATCAAAATTTTCAAAATGGCTTTTGTATTTTCTGGATTACTTGCCCTTGATTTCTTGATAAAAATGCCAAAAAATATAAGAAGTACTATTTCGTTTCTAAACCAAACACTTCTGTATAAATCACCATGAAATACCAATGTGAGGATGATATGAGCCTTGTGTACACAAAAACATCAGATAAAGAGGTTGCAATTGTTATCTTAACAGAGTGGGTGGGGTAATATACTCCAAAATTACGCACCAAACAGACAGGAATTTTTTATAGTTAGAATAATTGCTTGTATAGCATCCTAAATGTGTGGTAACATTGTTATTAGCTCATCTGAGCACAAAATGTTCAAGTTGAGCTATTTTAACCGCTTTTTGTTTGCTGTCTGCCTGTCTATCTGCCCATCTGTCTGTTCTTTATTTGGTCTTTACACTCTAGCATCCGCAAATATAAGCCAATCTTGACCAAACTTTATCAACACAAGTATAGTCATAAGTTCTCTTAGGAGTTTGATTATGGGCCGGATCAAACAAAAAGGTGCAGAGTTGTCTGCCTTTGCAGGTCAAAAATAGCTAATTTTGACATTGTTTCTACTATAGCCTCTACATTTATTGTCCAATCAAAATGAAAATTGGTCACAATATTGGGTACCATATGTGCTCGAATGACATCGATTTTCAGTCTGATCGGATCAGAAATTACCATTTTCGACTTTGTTTTCACTCTTATTTTGTCTATTACATGGGCGGACAACTTAGCAAGTCTTACCCTAATTGTCTTGAAATTCACACTTCTCCAAGTTCTTATAGTCATAAATACTGTGTCAAAATTTCATTTTGATTGGTCTATATTTGTGGTTTTTAAGGATAAAACAAAGTCGAAAACGGCAATTTTGTCAAATTCAAGGGAAGACAACTCCGCAAATTGTTGTCCGATTGTGCTGAAATTTGAACTCATTCAAGGTCTTATAGTGACCAATACTGTGTCGACAGTTTGTCTTGATTGGTATGTATTTGTGTTTGTAAAAGTTAAAAAAAAGTTAAAAACAGCATTTTTTCAAATTTAAGGGCACATAACTCGTGATTTTCAGATTCGATCAGACAGAAATTCAAATTCATTATAGCTCATATAGTAACCAACCTTGTTTCTAATTTTCATCTTAATTGGTCGATAAATGTAGATGCTAGGGTGGAAACAATGTCAAAACTAGCTATTTTTGACATGCAAGGGCCGACAACTCTGGAGTTTTTATTTCGATCCGGCCCATATTCAAATTCCTAAGAGAACTTATGGCCATACTTGTTTTGATAAAGTTTGGTCAAGATTGGCTTATATTTGCGGATGCTAGAGTGTAAAAACAAAATCAAGAACAAACAGATGGGCAGATAGACAGACAGACAACGAACAAAAAGCTATTGAAATAGCAGAACTTAAGCTTCTTGTGCTCAGATGAGCTAATAACAACACTAGTACCATCCATTTAAGATGCTATACAAGCAATTCTGACTATGAAACATTCCTGTCTGCTTCACGCCTAATTTTGGATTATATTACCCCACCCACTCTGCTAAGATAACAATTGCAACCTCTTTATCTGATGTTTTTGTGTCCATAAGGCTCATATCGTCCTCCTGGTGGTATTTTGTTGTGATTTATACAGAAATGTTCGGTTTAGAAACGAAATAGTACTTCTTATAATTTTTTGGCATTTTTATCAAGAAATCAAGGGCAAGTAATCCAGAAAATACAAAAGCCATTTTGAAAATTTTGATATTACAAATTACGGTAATATATATTCATTCACAACCAAAAAGATAAATCAAATAAAATAAGAAATAAAAGCCTGTTGTGGTTTTTCGTAAAGTTAGCCCATCCAAAAATCCTAAAAATTCATAAACATGTTTAATGCCCTTTTTCTCCTGTACATAGCATCCAATGGAATAAACAACAACATGTATTTAAAGTGCAATATATATATATTTCACTGCATCAGCAATTTTCAAGTTATAAACTGTTACTAAAACTGTATAAGAAATTGATTACCATCTAATGGCATAGTGGGTGACTTACCCCACCCACTTTGATTTAATATATCTTCCAAACCAAGGCTCCGTTCAAGTTGATACTTTGCCTACATAAGGTCAATATGTAAGTGGTCATGTGTGGCTAAAATGAAGAAAATCGGGTTGGGTCACGGAAAGGGCCTTATTGACACTCATCCTTTAGTTAAGGTATACCAGCCCTAATGAGATTTATGTGACGTCGAACTTATTCGTGCGACGTCGTTTAACATTCGTTACGTATTCGAACTTATTCGGGCGACGTCGAAAACATTCGGCGGTGGAACGCTCCACCGCCGAATGTTTTCGACGTCGCCCGAATGATTCCGACGTCGCGTCAATCTCATTAGGGGTGGTATACCTTAAATTAATATTGCGTTTTTTCTTAAAAAGGACTAAAAGTTACATAGGTGGTCGTGTCAAATTTTAAATGCGGTGCAGATGAAAAAAATACTCTCATTAAAATTGACCAATTACCAAACGACACAATTTTGGTCGGTCCAAATCAAAAGATGTTGCAGACAAAAATTCAAATTTTTTTTTTACTTTTTTTTATAGAAAACATTGTTGGAAACGAAGAAATTGCTTGTCAAAAGCATTTTTTCATTTTACCACAATGTTTTTCCATACATTTATCTTGAGAGGAGTCAAAAGGCGTCAATGATTGGGAATGAGTTAAGTACTTGCATACTTTAGCATGGAAAATTATAGCCCTAAGGCCGCTATAGCAGGATAAACTGCCTTGCGTTCGATTAAATTTTATCCAAGCCGCTAACAGGTTCTACACTTAACAGTGCAACTGAAAAGTCTGCAGAGTTGCCGTATGTTTTTCACCATCCGTAAAAACCCGGGTCTCACCGTAACCCTACGGGATTTGCCGAACGCATTTACCTAAAGCGGTATTTTACATAAAATATATTTATATCTTAATTTAAAAAAAAACAAACAAACATGTATTGTAGTTACTGTAAGGTAATACATAATCCATTTACAAATGAAACAAAAATTACATTCGTAAATCGGACCTATCCGCCATTTTTGTTAGCTCGGAACATCACCTTTCAATCTGTCCAGTGCGTTGCGTGCTTTTGGATGCAAAATTTGCTTCTCTTAGCAACCACCTGTCTCTGCACTTTACCATTCTCTGCATACCACACAACATCTTTCGGTCCTCCTCACTATAAATAGTTCTATCAAAAGCAAAGATTAATAAGGTAACAGTCATTCAAATATTCAATATGTAAATCTGAAGTTATGTGTAGATATTGAATTGTGTGACTGAAAATGAAACATTCAATTAATCATGTCTCTAAGAAAAAAAAAGATTGACGTAGTAATTTGCTTTAGTATGGTTCAAAGATCAATCCAATGGCCTTCCTTGTAAATGGGTCAGTCGAGTTTACTGAACTATGAAATATATTCAGCTTGCACAAACGATTAATAAGAATGAAGTTGTGCTAAAAATTGATACAACTTCAGCATGGAATCAAATTATTCAAGGTATTCTGTATAATCAAAGCACCTAATCAAAGTACTCTACGAATCAAAGTATTCGAGGTATTCAAATGGATAATCAAAGTACCTATTCAAAGTACTCTATTTCTGGCCCCGGTTTCTCGAAAAAGCTAAATCTGAGCACCGTGCTCAAATCGCATGAAATCCACGTGAACTTCAAGGAATACCCTTCAACGTTGGAGAGTATCCCTTTGAAGTTGTTGCATGTACCCCGCATTATTTAGATTTTTCATCGGATATATGCCTCATAGAAAATCATAAGTAAGTTTCCCAAAATATTGTCTAAACCGATTAGATTGCGAAATGCTAGCAACTATGGCCAAATAAACCCCGCTTAAGGGGAAATGCTCCAGTTTTTCGGAACACTCGGTCATTACTGTAGTAGATTAAATGTTTCGTACCAATATGTTTCGCTACCATAATTTCAATAATATAACACATCATTACAATTTACCATTTCCGACGGTAAAAGTGTATTAATTATGCGAAACTGATTTCCTTAACATGGAAATAGATCATTTAGAGCAAGACAGTCGTAAGTGTGTATGCAGTTACCACTGTTTTGCGTCATTTTATTCATGTGTAGCTGATAAAAATTGCTGTAATTCACTAATAAGTGCGCCGACCTATACATTTTCTTTTTGAATTATTACCAGGACATGTTGCTTAATACAACGATGGCGTTTTATCAAATTCTATTATGTAGAACTTGAAATATTTCCAAAAATATGCAAATTTTGACATAAAACACTACAGCTTCGTTGATCAAACCGAATACGTGAGCATGCTGTTTTATACATTTACGCGTTTATAATAGCACATATTTTGGGTTTTCTGTTCTTATTAAATGTAAGACGTTACTTAAAATCCGTTTTTGGTACTATACGATGAATATACAGCATTTTATTAGCATTTTAGTGACATTTGACAGGTGCAAGAAATTGTGCATTTTTTCGATGTAGGGGTATGTGATACGAATGCCTATAAAATTCAAACAAGATCGCTGACCCTCCATTTTTATTTTATTTTTCAATTGGCAATAACATGTAATTTCAACATACAAAATATAAATAAATTCTATAATAGGGTCGGAAAGTCTCGGGAGTTCTCGTTTTGAGTGACCCACTTCCGGGACTTCGCCGAAAATTTTGATATGCTATTCATATAGGCGATCACAACAAATGGGTAGAAAATCGGCCTTATTACTTATTTAGTATTCCAAACATGCACCGTGGAACGGGAAATGCATCGACAGATACAGATATGGCAAAAATTTGCACACCGCAATGTTAAAAGAGCTAATATTACGGACCTGTAAATCGAACCGCCCCCTATATCTTTCGTACATATTTATTTCGATCGTTCTTTGAGAGTTATGCTTTGATTGCTATTTTGAAAATATTGAATATGTGTACGGGACAAATGCTGTCTGCTTCACGCCTAATTTTGGATTATATTACCCCACCCACTCTGCTAAGATAACAATTGCAACCTCTTTATCTGATGTTTTTGTGTCCATAAGGCCCATATCGTCCTCCTGGTGGTATTTTGTTGTGATTTATACAGAAATGTTCGGTTTAGAAACGAAATAGTACTTCTTATAATTTTTTGGCATTTTTATCAAGAAATCAAGGGCAAGTAATCCAGAAAATACAAAAGCCATTTTGAAAATTTTGATATTACAAATTACGGTAATATATATTCATTCACCACCAAAAAGATAAATCAAATAAAATAAGAAATAAAAGCCTGTTGTGGTTTTTCGTAAAGTTAGCCCATCCAAAAATCCTAAAAATTCATAAACATGTTTAATGCCCCTTTTCTCCTGTACATGGCATCCAATGGAATAAACAACAACATGTATTTAAAGTGCAATATATATATATTTCACTGCATCAGCAATTTTCAAGTTATAAACTGTTAGTAAAACTGTATAAGAAAGTGATTACCATCTAATGGCATAGTGGGTGACTTACCCCACCCACTTTGATTTAATATATCTTCCAAACCAAGGCTCCGTTCAAGTTGATACTTTGCCTACATAAGGTCAATATGTAAGTGGTCATGTGTGGCTAAAATGAAGAAAATCGGGTTGGGTCACGGAAAGGGCCTTATTGACACTCATCCTTTAGTTAAGGTATACCACCCCTAATGAGATTTATGTGACGTCGAACTTATTCGTGCGACGTCGTTTAACATTCGTTACGTATTCGAACTTATTCGGGCGACGTCGAAAACATTCGGCGGTGGAACGCTCCACCGTTACTTATTACTTATTTAGTATTCCAAACATGCACCGTGGAACGGGAAATGCATCGACAGATACAGATATGGCAAAAATTTGCACACCGCAATGTTAAAAGAGCTAATATTACGGACCTGTTAATCGAACCGCCCCCTATATCTTTCGTACATATTTATTTCGATCGTTCTTTGAGAGTTATGCTTTGATTGCTATTTTGAAAATATTGAATATGTGTACGGGACAAATGCTCATCAAGATATGGGGTTACCGAAAGTCTGAAAATGAAAAAAAGGCTTGTTCCTAAGATTTGTTTTGTCAGGGTTGCTATATTCCGGACGTATATCAGCATTTCGGATATTCCAATTTGATACGAATGGGCTCTTACTACATGAATTATCCTAATTTAAAGAATATGTTTATCTATTTGAATGATCATATTTAACCCTTTCACAAACAACACAAGGTAAAACATTTCTAAATGTGAGAGGGCAAAGTAAACAAACATTGAAAGAAAAGAAGTATCAATGAATGATAAAAAATCAGCATTCCTTTTCTTTCTTTTTCTATCACTTAATATTTTGTGCCATAATTTAAACAATAAGAGATTCAATATTCATGTACACAAATTTCATTATCTACAGTGACTACTGATTTCAAATAATTTTATTTTCTGCCATTTGGGAAAGGGTTAATTAGTACAAATGTTATTCTTGACATTTAATGAAATGCTAGTGCATATCAGTAAAAAAGTATTGAATTATAAATAAACAGAGATATGAAAGGTATCCTGAAAGTTATCTTTTCAATATCAATGAATTTTGTGCTAAAAATAGACTGTGTTAACCCGCTATGTTTTGATAAATCGTCTGTGTTGTAAAATCTCGTAACTGCAGCTTGAATCAAGCCGTGGTTACGATATTTTATAACAGCATCTGCGAAATATAATTGATTGTCCGAAACTATGTCACGGTTTAATTGATAAAACCGTTCCCTATTGTGAGCTGGTGAAATTTAAAAATAAGGTCACTTTACTAGTGATTTTTTTTCTTCTGACTTTTTCAGATGGTTTACAGTGATGTCAACAGCACCGACTGACTTGGCGACTGCCACCTTATATAACTGATTGGAGCGGGAAATGTGCTTACAAAATAAACCCATTTGGCACAATTCAATATTTTATGCTACCATTAACATAAACGATTGAAGCTTGCTGACGACTTACAGTTCAGCAGACAATGCAACAATATCCGGCCTAGAAGCAAAAAAGACTAAACAGACATTGCAAGAAAAGATTATTCTATTTTATGCAGTATTAATCATCTGAAAATCATCGTAGAACAGCAACGATACAGAAAACTATGCCATCCTTTTTAGATGTTGGTCAAACAGGTCCGGAATGTGAATGGGATCACATTGATGATCAAACTGAACTCTACGACACCAACACAATATCCAAAGACAGATCAAACTATGCCGTCCTTGTAAGATGTTGGTCAAACCGGTCCTGAATCTGAATGGGATTACAATGAGGATCAAACTGGACTAAAGAACACCAACACAATATCCATTTGTTACCAGAAAAAGTCTATTCTGAACATTATTTGCAATAGAAGCCATGTATTTCAACATACAAAACATTAATTGCCTGTCCTATTTCAGCCATAAATTAATCTGGATAATATCTAATGTTGTACAAGGTGAAAAACAGAAAACAACAACAACAATATTTTGAATAAATTCCAGTGTTTCTTCTAAAGAAGACTTCATGATGGGATTTTGATGAAATTAATGTCATATTAATTTACTTCACTGAGTCTCATTTTTTATAATCGTCAAAAAGTGATTAGCTGAAATAAAATTATATTTTCGTTTTTAACCCTTTCCCAAACGACAAAATTTTAGGGTGATCCACTTCAAAAACTGTAATAAATAACAAAATGGATATTATTAAAGATAGAATTTGTCTAAAGTATGGCATAGAAAATATTGAGACAAAAGGAGAAACTGCTAGTTATCAGCAGTTTCTTCTTTTGTTTCAATGTTTTCCCAAGCCATATCTATTAGGGACGTCAAAACCAGGTCTTGTTTGGAAAAGGGTTAAGTAAACATTTTTTGAGAAGTAGCATCATTCTGATAGTAGTTCATTCAATCCTTTCCCAAACCTAAAAGATATTGGACTGTTCCACTGATGCAGACCATGAAATCATAATGATAAATGGATGTTGATAGAAAATTTGGGTATAATTTAGCATGGACACTTTGGGAGCAAAAGGAGAAAATACTAGTAACCAGCAGTTATTTCTTCCTCAATGTTTTCCAAAGACTTGTATGTTGAACATCAAAATTAGGTCTTGTTTTGGAATGGATTAAAGGGCCCAGGCTATGGTATTGTTAAAAGAGTACCGTTTGACGCTGTTTTCAGCTGCTATGGTCATATCGCGACTGTTGGAGCACCTAACCATGCTGCTCGCCCGCTTAGGTTTATGGTATCAAACCATTGGTGGGTGACAATTTTTGTCATAAAGGATATTTTCCGCTGCTGGGGATCGAACCCAGGACCACTTGTCTCGCGAGTGGAATTTGGTGCGCTCTAGTTTCGGAATCGAATGAAACTTTAAATCCAGGGTTCGTCAAACCAATTGAAAACTAAGAAAATTGAGAGAAATTAAGAAAATGTTCATTTCCAAAGCTTACTTTTTAAATGTTTCATCCATTACAGATGATGAACATTTTTAAATTATTCCTTTCCAACAGACCTGGCCCTGGCTTCTTGAAATGACTTAAATACATAGTATACTCATGAGCACATGCACAACTTCAAAAGAATACTCTCAAACGTTGAAGGGTATTCGATTGAAGTTCACATGGATTTCGTGCGATTTGAGCACGGTGCTCAGATTTGAGTCTGAGAACGTACTTAAGTTTTTTTGAGAAACTGGGGTCTGGTTTAAATGTCCCATACAGATAAAAAACTCTGGAAAATATTGAGGCAAAAGAAGAAAATGCTGATAACAAAATGTTTCTTCTTTTGTCCAAATAGCTGCCCCAAGGTCCCTTCATACTAAGGTAGCCTTGTTAACCAACCATCTGTGTGATTGGGGTGAAGTCTTAAGATTAGAAGTATATTGTGCACAAAGTGCGCAAAAGTTTTTGCATATTTGATGCAGAATATTTTGAATACTTCATTGAAAAATGAAGTTGGGCGACTCCTGAATTGTTCGAGCACCATTGAAAACATTTGGCGGTGGAACTTTCCAACGCTGTATGTTTACGACAAGGCCGGATTAAGTTCGGATACGTAACAATGCCACCTAATAAAGGCGAATGTTTTATGAATCTCAAAATGGCCACATTACGGGTATTCTACATTAATCCGTTTGATATTTCCACAACCCTATTACACGATTAATGTAGTCCACCACTTATGAGATTCACTCGACATCATTTTTTTCAGCGACCTATCCATTGAATGATTTGGTGGTAGAAAATGCTCATTTTTTTCTAATCTGTCCGTATAAATCGGATAAGTTCCAAAAGTTAACGATGTTGCACGAAAAAATCTGAATTTGCATGATTTTCATTAAGGGTGGACTACCTTGAGTATGAATGATCACCTTGTGACAGCTCACAAAATGGATATAAACAAAGATGGCATTTTGGTATATATATAATGCACTAGATCTAGATCTATGCCATAAAATATTGAGACAAAAAGAGAAAATGAAGCCTTGACTAAATCCTTTGTTGTAGATACTCACTTGAATTGTCTCAATGAGTAGTATGTAACAATTGGATTTATAATAAAAAATTAAAAATCATTTACACCTTCTGATATCTGATGCAGGCCATCAGCATTTTCTTCTTTAGTCTAAATGTCTTGCCAAATATTTTCTATTAGATGAATGTCAAAAGTTAAAACCAGGTCTTGTTTGGGAAAGATTTAATTGATTTGGAAGAAAATAAAAGAAAGTGAGAGGACTGATATGAGTTTAAAATCCTCAGTGATATTTAAGATGCACTACTCGGTCTATATTAAAATAGGGGCCTTGTCTGCAAAAGAAAACACATGTAGTTTTCTTCATTTTAACCCATTGCCCCTTTTGACACCCTACAAGATAAATGCTTTGGAAAGCATTGTGGAAAATGAAGAAATTGCTTGTGACAAGCAATTTCTTCATTTTCCACAATGTTTTTTTTTATCCTAACAGAGCAAAATTTTATCACATTGAAAATGTGCTTTTCCAATTTTTACAAGTGTAAAATTTTGTTGTTTGGTGAAGTGTTAATGGTCGATTATAACAAAGAGGCATTTCATATTGAGAAAAAGAACTACAAACAATCAATATAGTATATGTAAAACACTCAAACACAAGTATTCTAATTTCATCCGATAATGACTCGAAATTCGGGGACCATCCGAAAATTGTGATATCCGAATTACTACTCAGCTAATTTTGATGCTGAAAAAATGACCATTAATGTAAGGATTAGTCCATAAAAAATGATGTAGATGACTGGTTACGACTTAAACAAGATAAATTTGTGCATTTGCAACTTAATTATTGTCGGACAGTGCAAATATAGTCGTGACTAAATATCGACATCGAACAGTGAAAATCACTCGCCTCTTTGTTACCTTCATTTGACGATTTAACAGAAGTTGTGACGAGTTTTAATTTGTTGCGATCAAACCGTAGCATCCCCCCTCCCTGCGCCGATGTTTCATTTTTTTTAGTAAGCTTTGTATGGCCGCGTGTACGTAGTTAGAAAATTCATCAATATTGTAAACAAAATCTAAATAATTTTGACAGGTCCCGGAAGTGGAAAATCTCGCGAGTCACGTGACTTCTCTTAAAAGCCCTATTGGGAAAAAAATAGGAAACTGAAGCATTCCCCCTTAAAGGGACATTTCATTCCAATTTTAATTTTTTAAAGTATGTCTTGATGCCAAGATTTGTTATTCTAATGAGTATAAATACTATTAGTTTTTGTAAGATGTTGCAAATAAGCGAGAAACACGCATTTAAATTTGAGACATAATCGATAAATTGCATATAAATCCGAACTGTTGTCCACAACAATTTGTTCAATTTTAACACGAAAATATGAATTTCTCGTAAACGGCGCAATATTTTGGCTTGAAATTTTCAGAATTTTCATAAGGAAATATTCTCTTTCAGATAAAAATAAAAGTAATATTTATGACAAAAAATTCTGAAATGTCACTTTAAGGTAAGATTTTTTGCAAAAAATATTTCATGATTCTGCGTCAATTTTCAAGCGGCTTGCTGCATGTACCCAGCCTTTCCTCTGATGTGTGACTTATTTGGGAACTCCTTGTACTTTTCAAAAAAAAAAAAAATGATCCCAACCGACCTCAAAAACTATTTGAATTTTTTGTCGTTTTTCTGGTTGGTGGAGATCAATTTTTGGAAAATTTACATGGATTCCACAAACGAGTCATATATCTGAGGAAAGATCTCAATAAGGCGGGATACATGCACCAGGGAACCCATGCAACAAACCGCTTGGAAAATGACATAAAAATAAGAAAGTGACTGCACAATGTTGCTCATGAGAAAAGTTAACAGGTCGTTCAGTAGAAAAAACGTTACGATACGTGTTCACTTGGGAGCCAACGTGCTGACTTACCGGACGCATGGCTGGTCCTAATTCAAAGATGTTGCTGACGACACTTTCAACTGTTTGTAATTTTATGTTTTCGTACTTTCTGGGTGGAAACTTTGGTACAAACATGTAGCAATGAAGAAATGAAGATGGAAAATGGAAAAGATTAACCCATTACCAAACGACTAAAAATTTGACCTGTCCAAATTGAAAGAAGTTGCAGACGACATTTTCAAGTTGATTAAATTCTACATTCTGTTGTCTTTTAGGCAAGAAAACATTGTGGAAAATGAAGAAATTGCTTGCCACAAGCAATTTCTTCATTTTGCACAATGTTTTCCAAAGCCATAAATTTTTTGGGGAGTCAAAAAAAGTCACTGAGTGGTAATGGGTTAATTAATAATAAAAAGTTGGGCTTGTCATGGAAACGAATGATAACAATATTAATTATTTTGACAAATATTTATGCGGGGATTGATTAAATTTTGCTTTATGCGAGATCTCCCGCAATGGAATTGTTGGAAAAAAATACTTCCTTGTACGTGTACGAGTTTGGAAAACACTGAGGCAAAATGAGAAAATCGTCGCTTTTCAACAAAAATCTCGTAACTGCATCTTGTTTTAAGCTGCAGTTACGATGTTTTCTAAGAAAATCAGCGAAACGCTGTTTTTCAGTAATTTTGTCCAATAATTTTCTAGCTACAGTAAAAAGTTTACTTGTTCAAGGGGGCCATCTTAAACTGAGAATAGATTCGAACCTAGTGAGTCGTTGTTCAGCTCATGCTGTATACATGTGGGTCCGAAGCCTTCCATACTAGGATGATTTTCTATATCTACAATCATGTTTTTCCCTTATACATTATCGTACACGGCCGAAAAAGACAAGACAAAAAACAACAACTTCAAAACAACAACACCAAGATTTGTGGAAAATCTTCATTGCGAGTTAACCCTTACCAAAACAACACCTGATTTTGACGTCCCCAACAGAAAATGCCTGAAGAAATATTGAGGCAAAAAGGAAATGCTAAAAATCAGCATTTTCCCCTTGTGCCTCAATGCTTTCCGAGCTATATTGCTTCCTTCTTTTACCCTTAGTAACATACACTTTGACGTCTGTAGCAGCTTTCGAATAGGAACGACCTAATACTTTGTCGTTTGGGAAAGGGTAAATGAGTTAACCCATTACCAGACAAAAAAAATGACTGTTCCAAATTGAAAGGTGTTGCAGAGCACATTCTAAATAAGGTTTGATTTTACAATTCTTCGTCATTTTGGGTAGAAAACATTGTGGAAAATGAAGAAATTGCTTGTCTCAAGCAATCTCTTCATTTTCCTCAATGCTTTCCCAAGCCATTATGTTGTAAGGAGTCAAAAGGTGTCAGTACGTGGGAATGGGCTAATACTTGACCGATATGAACATTGATTTGAAGCATGGAAGATGTACAATATCTTGATTTCATTGGTCGTGGCGGTTCTTTTAACCCGCACTTGATAAAAAAAGGTCATTTACAAACAAACACAATTTTGTTTTCTTTTGTCAAATATCTGTTTCTACTTATGCTATTGCTCGGGAAGTTTTCACATGCCTCCATGACCATAATATAAGCCTCAAGGCAAAGGTTATGTTCCAAATGGCAGCAATAAGAAATCAACAACAAAAAGAAAACAAAATACTCGTTGTGCCGAAGTCGTGGAAACATTGATTTGAAGCAGAGATGTACAATATCTTGATTTCATTGGTTGAAATAGTTATTATAACCCGCACTTGATAAAAAATGTCATTTACAATAAAAAACAACACAATTCTGTTTTCTTTTGCCTCCATGACCATAATATAGCATCTAGGCAAAGGTTATCTTCCAAAATGGCAGCGATTAACCCTTTCCCAAACAAGACCTGGTTTTGACGTCCCTAACAGAAAGGGCTTGAGAAAACATTGAGACAAACGAAGAAACTGCTGATAACCAGCAGTTTCTCCTTTTGTCTCAATATTTTCTGTGTCATATTTTACACAAATTCTATCTTTAATACCTTCCATTTCGTCATTTATGGCAGTCTTTGAAGTGGATCGCTCTCTAATTTTGTCGTTTGGGAAAGGGTTAAAAAAGCAAAAATAATAATAAAACGAAACCCTTGTTGTGACTAAGTCGTTGAGAAGGTCAAATTTACCTCGAATTACCCGGAGTCGATTCATCCCGGTTTTTGTCCTGTATCGAGTAAGATGGTATTTTGTCAGTTTTTGTTGCTCATTAAGTACGTTTCTAATTGAAATATAGTTGAAAAAAAGAGCGATATCCCTCCTTTTCCTACTATATTTCAATAGCTATATTAATTCTAAAATTGTAATGTTTAAAAATATTTTTCGATTATTTTTTCACACAAGAGTTCATGTACGTAAGTCATGCTCGTCAAAATTTATAATTTCAAATTTGATCATTTGGACCAATCCTCCATTCTCTGACGTCATTAGCATGTTTATTTCTAGATTCCCAGCGTCGCATAGGGTGACAACTTGCAGATTCGTACCGTTTTGAAGGGTTTTAAATTATATAACTCTTACACTTGCAAATGTTCTTTTCATATTCTGCAGACAAAATAGTATACACCTTTCTTGATTCTTTTGCTGACCTACTTTCGATTTCAGCACTTACGAGTTGTCAGGGAACCATCGTTCTTCAACCATCATAAAAGTCATAAAAATTTACTTGGTACAGTTTGCAGATTCGTACACCACACTTTTGTGAAAATTACACTGAGTAATGATGAATAATCACTATCTATCTAAAAAGTAACCAATTTCATCAAGACATCCAAAATTTCAGCATGATTTGTGGAAAAGTAATTTACTTTCAAGGTTTTGAAGACGACAGGTATGGACTGAACAGAATAGAACAGAATGGAACAGTTGGCTAACTTTAAATAGCAAAATATAATATGAACAAGGGCGGATCCAGGATTTTTTGCCAGGAGGGGTCCAAGCCCAAGATTTTTTTTCCAGTGGGGGTCCAAGCCCAAATTATGCCTTAGAATGTAGTAAATATGCAACGTTACACTAAATTTATATAGTCAAAATTAAATTTTCGTCCAATGCAAGGGGGTCCGGACCCCCCGACCCCCCTCTAGATCCGCCCATGATGAAATTACATTTTAACCAAAAAATAATATCTATATTGTGTTTATATAAAATTTGCATATTGGGTATGACAAGACCTTGGGATGAACGAACTAGTGTCCCAGCTAAAGGGGAATTACTCTTTCGTCGCCGGAATGACAGCGGTCAGAAGATCAATTCAAATGTAAACATTGGAGCAAATGACATCAATGTTTACAAGCAGTTGGAATATAAAATACGATAATTTTCTCACATTATACTGCCCTGACTAGGTTTTATAACTACTCGGCCAGCTTATTTTGAATAAACACAACTGCAACACAGTGAAAATTCAGCTTCGTTAAGACGACAAAAATCGTCTGCATCGCGCTTGAGGTGTCAAACACACAATTTTTGGCATCAAAATTGATCTAAGGACATACAAGAGTACTTTATTGAGCAACCATTCAGCTCTGCTTAGCATATTCAATGCACCAGAGGCCAGAAACCGCCGAGTGTACGAATCTGCAAGCTGTACGAATCTACAAGCTGTCACTCTAATGATCGCAGAATAACTTTTTATTAAGATATGATGTGAAAAGTTAAAAAAATAAAGATATCACAGCCTTTCAACAAAAACCTCGTAACTGCACCTTGTTTTAAGCTGCAGTAACTATGTTTTCGTTGAAAATCCAAGATACATAATAAAAATATGCTCGAAACGACAAATTTCCTTCCTTTTCCTACTATATTGTAATAGCTATATTCCTTTCATAATAATCATTTTAAAAGTAATATCTATTGATTATGACTGCACTGGGCTGGAGTTGCACGACGGCCTATTCAAAGCGAGGGACTGAAGCTTTAAAATAATAATGTTAAATATCTTTCATTTGTTTCATACAAGAGTTCGTGTACGTATTTCACAGACGTCAACATTTCTATAATTTCAAGATTAATTATTCGGACCCACCCTCTGTTCCCTGACGTCATTTACATGCTGTTTTCGAGATCTCCAGCATAGAATAGGGTCACAGAAAAACTTTAATTAAGATACGGAGTTAAAAGTTCAACAATTGAAACATATCATAGCTTTTTAACGAAAACCTGGTTACTGCAGCTTGTTTAAGCTGCAGTTACTATGTTTTCGTTGAAAAGCCACGATATAATACAAAAAGAGATGTGTTTGTAAAGCACGAAATGACCATGTTTCTAAAATGTTAAGTTTTCGTGTAAAAGGTTTATAAGGGTTAACCGATGACATTGACGAAGGTCATATTGCATGGAACTGAAAGCTATCAATGAAAGGAAGTTGTATACCAATTTGGGCTATGTAAACTATGTTGAATACTTTTGGCGAAAAGGCAAAATGTTAAGTTTTTAGATAGACAGACGGACAGACGGACGGACATGAGTAAAACAAAATGTCCCCGATCTTTCGATACGGGGGCATAAAAATGCTTGAAACGACCAATTTCCTTCCTTTTTCTACTACTGGTATATTCCAGTGGCTATATTCATTTCAAAATAATTATGTTATGATCTTTTTGATGGTGACTGTCGACATTGGATAAGTCGAATTTATGTTTAAGTCGATGACTGCTCAAATAAAAAAAACGACCGTAAAGTCTTGTAATATCAAATTCAAGTTTAGAAGATCTAGTCTAGATTTTTCAATACTTCTGGTTCTTATAGCAATAACAAAGAAACTTAAAAGCTGATAAATACATTCATGGGGCTACAAGTTAATTTTTTTTCATTGGTGAATAATTATATGGCTGCTGTTTTGGGTAAATAGTCATAATTAACAATATAGCGAAATTATTGGCACATCATAAGGGCAGATCCAGGATTTTTTTTCCAGAGGGTGGGGAGGGGGGATGGGGGGAGGGGGGTTCAAGTCCAAATGATGGCTTAAAATGTGTTACATGTAAATATCGTCACTTTTCAAAGAAAACCTGGTAACTGCAACTTGTTTAAATCTGCAGTTACGATGTTTTCGTTGAAAAGCAGCGATATGTAACATTACACTAAAGTTATATAGTTAAAATTTATTTTTCGGCCAATGTCGGGGATGGGAGGGGTGGGTCCGGACTCCCGACCCCCTCTAGATCCGCCCTTGCATCACTCCAGATTTGGAATTCATATCAAGCTGAAAGATACACAATACCATGGTTTTATCTTTACCAGCATTAATTTTGTTTATTTATAAAATAAAAACGAACATGGCAATTTTGTCAAATTCAAGGAGAAATAAATCAAGATGTAATACACAAATCAATCCGAAATTTTCCCTAAAGCAATACTTTATAGTCAACAATATTCTGACCACGTGTTGTCTTGATTGGTCTTTAATTGTAGTTGTAAGAGAGAA
Source organism: Fragum sueziense (assembly GCA_963680895.1). Taxonomy (NCBI): domain Eukaryota; kingdom Metazoa; phylum Mollusca; class Bivalvia; order Cardiida; family Cardiidae; genus Fragum; species Fragum sueziense. Next base: position 55,709,999 of record OY804598.1, on the reverse strand, counting down.
CGCAAAATGAAAACGGCTATTTTTGACATTCAAGGCTAAACATCTCCAATTATTCTGGTTCAATCGTAATCTTTTGAAGGAAGCTGATAGAGTTTGGTTACCCAAGGACCATTCCTGTGTAGTTTGATTGAAATCCACCGAGTAGTTTCTGAGACAAAGATCTTTACAGAAAACGTAGAAGACCGGAAGCATGAACACAGCACGCACGACGGACACAGTGCCATAACAATAGCCCGCGGGCCTGAAGCCAATAGGGCTAAAAATGTATAGGGCGGTGCAAAGTGAAAGATGCTCTAGAGAACAAAATGGGTGTTGACAAAGAAATGAATGGTTTTGGTTAAAATATAGAACATACATTTTTAGGTAAATTGGAAAACATTCATTCAAAAACTTTTCTTCTGTTTTTAGAGAGCGTAGTCTCTCTATTAGCAGCCAGAGGCCACAAGCCAATATTTTGCAAACCGAACAACAGAAATAGTTCCTTCCAATAAAGACAAAATAGATCTAAACAACAATTGGAATAGTCTACAACCATACATGTTATTATATAAAAATATATGACTTGTATGATCTATGCAAAAAATTCAAGTAAACAAGTCTTAATTAAATAGAAAAAAGATCAGTGTAGTAATTTGTCATTTACAATTGGGTCATGCAGGTCATTCAGTCAAGTCATGTAACCTAAATTTTGGACGATGCAAACAGTCTAAAAATAGAATCACATTCCACAGACAGATTCTAGTGCATAGTGAGTGTCTATCTGGGTAATGTGTAGTAAAGCCATAGTGTAGTAAAGCCGTAGTATGTTATGCCGTGGATAAAAGGGTCATTAGAGCAAATTTCCTTATCAACTCAACTTCTCATACATTTATGAATGGGTTGGTTTGAATTTCCCTTTCCCAATCAAACGTGTCTCCAAGAGAAAGTTTTGAAAACATTGAGGCACTTTCTCCTTTTGCCTCAATATTTTCTGAACAATATTATGCACAATTCTAAACTTTAAAAATATTTTGTCATTTGCATCAGCTTTTGAAGTGGACCACTTCAAAAATTGTTGTTCGGAAATTTTTTGTTGTATGGTGACACTATGCTGCATCACAGAAAAAGAGGCTTCAATTATGTTGTCAATAGTTAATACATTCCTCCATTCATGGTTGAATGCATAGCCAAAAGTGCTGAACTCTCCTTATTTTACAATGAAAATTTAGGGAAAATCCAATTTAGCCCCCCCCCCGCAATAATTCAGACACATGGGCTTCAACAATATGAAATTGCTTCCTACGGGCCTGACACAACTCCACTTATATTCGATGATGGTTTTGCATGACGATCACACAGAATGCTCCCAATTATGTAAGCATGCAATATTGTCACAGTTTGAAATTTATGTTGTGTCAAATACGCTCTCTAACAGTACTTTCAGTACTTTGATTTTTTTTACATATTACTTTTCCGAACTTTTTTTCTGGAGATGCATCACTTTTTGATAAGGGAAAAACGTTGCAAAAACAAGACTTTTTTAGACAAGTTGAATTTTAAAGGCGCTGTAGACGACATTAAGGTAGAATACCCATAATGCGGTCATTTTGAGATTCATAAAACTTCGGATTAATTCGAGCGCGGTCGTTATGTGTCCGAACTTATTTGGGCGCGGTCGTAAACATTCATCTTCGCTAGCCAAGGTTGAACTCACCTACGTTTGTATTCACCCTTGGCGGATTTAGTCCGATTTTCTTGAAATCGCGAAGCGCCGCCTAGCGGTTGTTCTGCTGGTTGTTTACGTCCATTATTGATGACGTCATTAACGCGCGTTGTCTTTCGCGTCATACGTCATGCAGATTATGTAAAAGTTAGCTGCTTTTTTGGTCGAATTGTCGAAAGTATAATAATTCGTCCATTAAAGTTAGGGAATTCCTGTCTATTGCAGTGAAATTCTTAGGAAAAATTGCCGATCTTCGCGTTTTTGAGTTGCAAATGCAATGCTTTTTCCCGCCCGTTGTCATGATTTGGTTACTCATAACAAATGTATCAGTCGACAATCTGATTGGTTCCAGGAGACCAAGAAAATCGGACTAAATCCGCCAAGGGTGAATACAGAAACGACGTTACGTCGTAGATGTCACCCTTGGCTTGCGAAGATGTAAACATTCGGCGGTGTAAAGTTCCACCGCCGAATGTTTTCAACCGCGCCCGAATTTCGACATCGCCCGAATCTCATTATGGGTAGACTACATTAAAATGAAGAAAATTCGCATACATTAATTTAACATGGAAACATTTTACCCATTAACTGACGACAAATATGCTAGATTGGTCAAAATTCAAGATATTGCAGCCGACAATTCAAAGTGATCGAAATCTTACTTTTTTTATTTTCTTTGTGAAACGTTGTACCAAATGAAAAAATCGCTTGCCACAAGCAATTTCTTCATTATTGCACAGTGTCTTCCATACAGTTGATCTTGTGAAGCGTATTAAAGCTTCATTCTATAGAGCCAATCCACGATCTGAGAATCATCGGAGTGAACACAACAGCCAGGTGGAATTGGTGAGATTCTATGCAATGCTACATGTACATGTAGTTTTCATCGTTTTTCTTTTTCTTTTCATGTTACGTTTTCAAAATCCACGATTAATGGTATGGGCATCGTAACAAGGCTGATGATGCGTCTTTTTTTTTAATATATTTTTTTGTAAATCAAAAAAGGAAAAAAATCAAAAGGCATGTCGAAATGCGTGTATTTTTTTTTATTTAAGTTAATTTCGGGATGTTAAAAGAACTTACGACTTTTGCGAATTTTATTTTTAATTGTTTATTAAAATTACAAGAAACATAAGCTGCCACTCAACCCGTACACATGTATAAGAACAACCCTTTTATTTCACGAAATCACAAACTTCGATATATTTGAGCCTGGATCTAGAAAAAGGACCATTCAATAGGGAACGATTTTAAGTTACCCGTGACGTAATTTCGGACAAACAATGGTATTTCGTGGGTGTTGGTATAATATCTCGTTACTACGGCTTGAACAAAGCCGTAGTTACGAGATTTTATAACAACACCGACGGTTTATCAATACATTAGGTTATACTCTTATATTTTTAGCATAAAATTCATCGCTATTATTTATTACTTATTAACCGTGGCGTAATTTCGGACAAACAATAGTATTTCGTGGGTGTTGGTATATTATCTCGTAACTATGGCTTGATTTAAGCCGTAGTTACGAGATTTTATAACAACACCGACGGTTTATCAAGACATAACGGTAACCCCAATATATTTTTAGCATATAATTAATCGCTATTATATATATAAATTGTTCTCCTACCTTTAAATTTTGTTTCAAATAAATTGCTAATTCAAGAGACATCTCAATAAGTTTATCTCGGTTATTTTTTTACCGGAATCACTGGTGGTGAACTAAAACAATTTTCGCTACAACTTGGTATAGATATTTTGCGTTTAAATGTGAGTTTATAGATTTCTTTTCTAATGACAATGAACTTGTTCTAAAAACAGACCGGGTTTACCGTTTTGTATTGACAAACTGTCGGTGTTGTTATAAAATCTCGTCACTACGTCTTCGATAAAGCCGTGGTTACTATATTTTATAACAACACCGACGGAATACATTGATCGCGAAAAAACGTCCCTCGCTTTGCCCGAGTTCTCCACCAGTAGTAATGATTGACTGGAAAGCAGGCATAGTAGACTAAGATCAGGCTGCACAGACTGAACGCCTGTGCAGGCTGATCATAGCCACAATACATGCACAAGCTTTGGTCACATTAGAAATGTAACATGAACAGCATGATAAGGATTGAGACTTTGAAATTGGTGTCATTAGATCTGTCTGCGGTCAAATGCAGTCTAAAAAGGATTATGTCAGTTTTCAACGAAAACATCGTAAATGCAGCTTAAAACAAGCTGCAGTTACGAGGTTTTCGTTGAAAAGCAGTGAATTATAGAACTTTAGGTTATAGTTGCTTAACCTTTTCCCAAACAAGACTTGGTTTTGACGTCTCTATTGAAGATGATTGAGAAAACATAGAGGCAAAAGAAGAAATTCTTATGATCAACATTTTCCTCTTTTTACCTAGACATTTTCTATGCTATATCATACCCAAATGTCTTTGTCATCCGCAGCAGCTTTCAAATAGAACCGCACTCAGCACTACACTTTTGTCATGTGCGAAAAGGAGTACACAGGCTGATCTAGTATCAATTTAGCATTATTTTGTGGCGGCTTTTTGTCCCAATTCCGGTTTGTATTATATTTCTTACATTTTTTTTAACAAAAAAAAAAAACATAGTGAATACAAAACTGTGAGATAAATTTGAAAAAAATGTATGATTGTTTTAACACTTGTACAACTGAAAACAACTGGGAAAAAATAGAATAAAATCAGAGTGCATGTGCAGACTAATCTTATTCTATTCTGTATGTGATGAAAAAATTACCAGAGAATTTGCGGTGGGGAATCACATGACACAGCAGTCGCAGAAAATCCTTAATAGTTCTGTTAATACATAACATATTTTAAAATCGGTTGAAGGAGAAAAGGTGGAGGAATGCTATGCGTTAGTTGAATTTGTTTGATTGTTATTACGATCAACAGATAAAAAATTATTGACGACAAACCATATTATTGATTGGTCAACAATAATTTCTTTATCAGTGGATTCTGAAAAAGTCATCTGCATTCAGCAAATACATAGTATTTTCCCGCCTTCTACGCTTTAAACCTTTATCTGGTTTAAGCTTTTATTTCAAATCGGTTGGAAATTAACAAAATTACTGGGGATAAAACAATATGAAATGTTGTGTAAGGTGACGTGGCATTTAAATCTTTCCCAAACAAGAACTGGTTTTGACGTCCCTAAAAGAAAAGGCTTAGGAAAACATTGAAACAAAAGAAGAAACTGCTGATAACCAGCAGTTTCTCCTTTTGTCTCAATATTTTCTGTGCCATATTTTACACAAATCCTATCTTTAATAACACCCATTTTGTCATTTGTGGCAGTTTTTGAAGTGGATCACCCTAAAGTTTTGTCGTTTGGGAAAGGGTTAAAATCATCATTACGAATCTGAAGCATTTTCACGAGAACTAGCAAATCCAGGATTCAATGTTTCATTGTTCTCCTTCGCTTCATCTTCATTACCCTGTCTTGGGGTATATACCCTATGCAACAAGTATGCCAACGCAAATAGTATAAGACATAGGCACGGTTCTCCGAGCGAAAAATAAATAAACCACATTGGTGATAGATTGTCCATCAAATATCCCATTATCAAAGGGTTGACCATGACGCCTGCCGAGCCAGAAAATAAGTAAGCTGAAGCTATTTGACCGTTTACTGGTGTCACCTTGATCTGGGTCCATGTAAACAATGAAGGCAGCGTGGCTGATATTGATAGACCCATGATTGCAACTGTTATCCAAATCAGTATAGTTTCATCAACGAGTACCGCTATCATTAGTCCGACTATGGCAGTAGTAGTAGAGGTTAACGATATAGCTATCAACATTGTGGTTTTTATCTTGTTATATATAATTGCTGACAGTAAATTACCGAGAGCGTAGGTGAAGAAGAACACGGAAGTCAAGACGGTACCAGTGCTTTGCTCCCATCCTAATTGCGCTATCAGAAATGTTGTTAAGAAACTTGGGAATAAATCCGCACATGCTGTAGCAAGAAACGAAATGACGCATAGAATCACTAGAATAGCGAACTTTACTTTTGTTGGCAGTTCATCAGTTCTCTTGTTGTCATCAGTTTCATGGTCGCCTGATGCTTTCTTCGTTTCCTCAGTCGCGAAGATGTACAACATAGGTATAGAAGACACGGCTGATATAAGACCGGTGATCAAGAAGGCATAATGGATGTTAGATTCGGTGTTTGGCACGAGGATTGTCTCTGACGTCATGTTTGTCATATTTCCTGTAAGCCCGACGCTGTCATTCAAACCGGAAGTGACGTTTAGTGATGAGCTAACAATTACTTCTTTCTGGAGAGGCACTATAAACAAAATTAATGATTTCGATATGAGATTGACTTACACATAACTCTTATGTATGTTTTCCATTTTTTTTGGACAAATTTGTCCCCCTTGAGAGACACACACTTCTAGTGGCTTTTGAATCATTCTTAAAGTTCAGGTGTGCTATATATTCAACAACCCGTCTAATTCATAGCATACATACCTTTAAATTGCACTGTAATGCATCCGTTTGACGAGACATGTGTCTCATCCAATCAGATAGCTTGTAACGTAATTTAGATTTAGACATCAATCATGAAAAGTTCGTGAATTTCCCCCTGATTGTAGTAAAAATAGAATAGAGAATAGAATAGAGATTTTACGAATGAATAGTTCAGTTATTAAGGGAGATTATAGTCCACCGATAACTTGAAAAATTTGGGTGTATTATCCCCCTTAACTATCATGATTTGTAGTTAATTATGAATTATCACTATTCTTATATTTCTAATTGTAATCTTGAAATAACGACTGTCAAGTTCGAAAATATCGTAACTGCAGCTTATTTCAGCTGTGGTTACACCAATTTGAAACTTAGCCACCGATTAAGATACTTACAAATGAATGGTTCCGTTATCAAGGGAGCTAATGATCCACCAATTGCTTGGAAAATGTGGGTAAGATGGATGAATCGTCCCCCTTGACTGACCCAGATTTGTAACAACATCGTGTGTGTGGCTGGAAAGGATATTGAAAGTAATAATTAAGGTATTTCATCAATATTTAAATACCAAACACTTCGTGCATCTTCGGGAGTTATCCGTTGCAACGGAAATTGACGAGGGTATCCCTCGTCAATTTCCGTTGCCGCGGATGACGTCCGGAAAATAACGAAGGTACCATTTGTTAAATTCCGTTGCCCCGAACCAAACCCGAAGATGCATGGAGTGTTTTGTTGATAATGACGGATTGTAATTATAATGTTTGTAGGTTCCAGTCTAACTTAGAAATTACGATTACCTTCAAGTCTAAAATGCACCGGTGTAATATAAAACGATCATTTAACGTTGCTCGAAATATGTGTTGTTCCTTCGAATTATCCCGTACATAACAGTAAACATTCAAAGCAAGTTGATATGTCTAATGTGTGGTGTTTCTCTAAACGGTCTTTTTCTGCTTTTTTATTTATCTATTTCATTTAATTGTTTGATGAAAACAATTCTCTTTCATATTTTTCAGTTCAAAATTTGAAACACTCCACGTAATTGAAGGATACATTTCTATGTTGGATTCTGCTGAATAGTTCAATCATAATGAAGGGCACACATGTGATATAATAGTAAAACCACTCGACTATATACATAATTTAGTGTTCGACCTACTTTTTTGACCAATGAAATTGCAGTTCGACGCCCTATTTCACATAAACGGGCTGCCGGCTAGTTTATGTGACGTCTATACATAGCCACGCCCAGTCTCCAATGAACCACTACCGAACACTAAGTGAGATAGAGTCTGTATAATGGATTCTACGCGACATAAACATTCAATGCGCTGTGCGCATTTGAATGTTTATATCGCATAGAATCTACCATACAGACTCTATCTAATACGTAAGCTGACCTTTGGTACATAAGAAGAGGTTCGGCAAACATCAAATATTGAATTTGTAAGCCATAACGACTCTATAAAGATTACAAGCCATCTTTAACTACAAAACACTTGGTGCATCTTCAGGCGTCTTTCGGAGTATCCCTCGTCAATTTCCGTTGCCAAAGGTGACATCCGGAAACCAACGAAGGTATCTTTATTTCCGTTGTCACGGATGACATCTGAAAATGCACGCGGTGTTTGGTATCTTAAGACGGGTTGTAATTCTTAAGCAGGAAAAGCAATCATTTCAACCAATCAACATACCCGTATCATGTCCTCCAATCAGGACTCCGATAACTAATCGATTGGCAACCATTGCAATGAATACTGGTATCCATGGTAACACAGCAGTGACGACACCATTACCAAACATATAGATAAATACAAGAAGGTAGGCGTTGAACTTCTCTAGAACTGTAAATGAAAAATAACAGAAAATAGAAACCGCATTGAAATTTCACCACGGTGAATCGTTGTTCAGTTTGTTGCAGACAAAACAGGGTTGTAGATCTTTTTTAAAATACACTTACATCTTAATCGAATAAATCCGTATTTTGAAAGTACACACGTTGTAATGATGCGATAGAATTCTTAAATTTGAATAGATTGAAATTTATTTGTAAGAATCAGGATCCTTCAAGTTCTAAAATTATCGGTTCTAAAAATTTCCAAGAATGCTGGATATGATAAAATGATCCGATTAAGCGATTTTTAGAAGACACGAAAAAAGTTTTACGAATTATCCTAACAAAACACCACTAAATAATTCTAATCCCAGTCCCTTTTTTCGTACATACTCATTTTTTCAAACGAGTACCTACAGCATAGGGCTAAGTTTATGATACATGAAAATATAGCTAACGCATTCCCACGATCGGACATCCAACGGGATTACCATAGGTAAAACTTGAAACATATCAGATGATAGATATCAGCCAAGGTTTTGGGCATGGGTCTTTAAAGTGACATTTCAGAATTATTTTTACATAAATTTTACTTTAATTCCATCTGAAAGAGCGTCTTTTCTTATGAAAATTCTGAAAATTTCAAGCCAAAATATTGAACCGTTTACGAGAAATATATGTTTTTGTGCTAAAATTAAACTAATTGTTGTGGACAACAGTTCAGATTTATATAGAATTTGTCATTTCTGTCTCAATGTCGTATTTTTCGCTTATAAATAACAACTTCTAAACACTGATAGCATTTCTACGCATTAGAATAAACAATCTTTGCACCAAGACATACTTTCAAAAAATGAAATAAATGTGAAATGTCACTTTAATGTAATGACTAGATGAAGCAATAATTCTAATCCCAAACCCTATTTGTACTTACTCAGTTCAATCGTCCTGTGAAAAAGATTCAAATAAGTACCTTCAACATAGGGTTGGGTGTATGACAAATGAAAATGGATCTTACGCATTCCTCCAACTAGGCATCCAACGAGATTACCAATGGCAAAACTTGTAAAGATACCAGAGGCTTTGTCTAGATCTACGCGACTGATCTTTTGTAAGTCGGGGAGTGTTGGGCCAAACTGTCCGTATAACATGCCCTGAAGAATATAACATTTTGTAACTATACAAGACGACAAAACTGAAAACAAATGTTAAAGACAATAAATTTATTTCTTATCAGTTAACCAATTTGCCTCTAAAATATTAAAATAAAATATGATTTTATAACGCTTATTTTAGGAGAAAAATAAATGTTTGTGTCATTAACTATTTTGTTAAAACAAAAGTACTTTCAAATTCGAAAGATACAAACGTTAGCCATTGTTGATGAAATTTGCATCATTGTTTTTAGTAATGTCATTATACACAATTTCCAATTGTTGACAAATCGTTATCCGAATTAGATTACCCTTTTCTAGTCTAAGGGCTTTTACGTCTTTGCCAGTTTATTTATAGGGACCTAAACCCATTATGACATATTCATTGCTTACCACTGTAGAGTATGAAAACAACAGAAAGAAAGTCTTCATGATATTTCTTTTCTTCTCCTCAGGTGACCACGGTCTATCAATGGCAGTGGGTGCTTTAGCTGCATCGCCATCAGCTTTTTTCTTCTCAGCGGCTGCATCGTCTTCTTGAAGACCTATCTCTGTCAGCTCAATGGCGGCTTCCTGACCAGGCGCGTCATCTGTGATTGGTTGATCCGGTCTTGGTGAGTCTTGATCATGGGCTTCTTCACTCTCACGACTCAAACTTCGTGATATTTGACTATTATAACGTTGCAGACCTCTGAAAAATATAAAATGGTTTTGTAAAACATGTGTGTCCAAGAAATGTCCCAGAAATTGCGTTGAATACAGATAACCAGCATTTTCGCCATTTGCCTCAATATTTTCTATGATTCAATTTACTTTAATTCGTTCTTTGATTACAGACATTATGTCATTTGCAGCAGCTTCAAAATGTCCAAATTTGAACAGACTAAATTTTTGCCGTTAATGAAAGGGTTAAATGGCATGACAGTAGCATTAATATGAAAAATATGATAGAAACGCAAGACGGCCATTGACCTTTGTGTCACCTACATACAAATGGTGGTTGCTGAAACATTTTTACGATATCTTTAAAGGGACATTTCTTTCCCATTTCAATTATTTAAAGTATGTCTTGATGCCAAGATTGGTTATTCTAATGGGTATAAATGCTATCAGTTTTTTTAAAGTTGTTGATGATAAGCAATAAACACACCTTTAAAATTAAGACAGAAACGACAAATTCTTTAAACATCTACACTGTTGTGGACAACAATTTGTTTAATCTTAACGCAAAAATACATATTTCTCGTAAACGGTGTAATGTTTTGGCTTAAACTTTTCAGAATTTTAATAAGAAAATATGCTGTTTTAGATAAAAATAAAAGTGAAATTTATGAGAAAAAATTCTGAAATGTCATTTTAACCCATTACCAGACGGCAACATTTTAGACTTGTCCAAATTCAAAGATGTTGCAGACGGTAGCTTTATATGAATGCAATTTCACATTTTTGTCCATTTAACTAGAAAACGTTGTGGGATTTTAAGCAATTACTTGTCACAAGTAATTCCTTCATTTTCCACAATGTTTTCCAAAGCATTCATCTTGTTGGACAACAAAAAGCGTCAATGTGTGGTAATGGGTTTGTTAATTTTGGTTTCAATATCTTTATAATAATTCTTAACAAAACAGCGATAAAGAGTCTGTTCTGATTTGAATGTTAGTTGGGTTCATGTACCAAACGACACATGAAGTAGATCTATGTCAAAAGAATAAAATTAATGTTTGTCTTCAGCATCGTTATTTTTCAAAAGTTTTCTGGACATTTTAATGTAATTACGAACTTCTAAATCAGGAAATTGTTAACGAAAGAGTCAAATCTGATGCCAAAACTATATACAATGTGTTCATTGTTTATAATTCGTCGCTTTTAAACAAAACCCTCGTAATTGCAGCTGGTTTTACGCAGCAGTAACGGGACTTATGTTTAAAATGGAATCTCCAATATTGTTGATACCGATTTTGAAAAAAATATAGTTCTTAAAAGACAACTCTTATTGATATCAAAGGCCTGATACTCGATTGTTAATTCTCTATTTCTAAACGTCATAAGCAACCTTTTTTTCAAGAGGCTAACTCGATTTAACCCTTTACCAGACGGCAACATCTTAAACTGTTCCAATACGAAAGTTGTTGTAGAAGACAATTTCAAGATGATGAAATTTCAATAAACTTTCCATTTGGGGTTAGAAAACATTGTGGAAAATGAAGAAATTGCTTGTACAAGCAATTTCTTCATTTTCAACAATGTTTTCCCAGTCTTTCTTCGTGAGAGAGTCAAAAGGCGTTACTGTGTAGTAATGGGTTAAATGATGACCCTCAAACGAGAGTTTGATTCAGCACATAATATCACGGTGGGTAACCCACGTGACTTTTGGGGAAGCGTTCACACCGAGAAAATCGTCCGCTTCAAGGTGTGTTTTGTTTAATTTCTCAGCTTATACGGTATAGATTTTGACGATATAAAGTGCACCGAACGCGCAATTGAGAGGGCCATTCCCGTTTGTAACTCAATCTGCTCAGAATCCCGTGGACTTTTCAAACATTCAAGCGAAAGTTTTTTTCGGTGCACGTGAACGCTTCCCACTTTCGTTTTGCACCGAAAAATACTTTCGCTTGAATGTTTGAAGAAACTACTGGATTATGAGCAGAGTGACTTAAAAGCGGGAATGACCCTCTCAATTGCGCGTTCGGTGCACTTTATATCGTCACAATCCGTAGTATAAGCTTAGAAATTAAACAAAACATACCTTGAAGCGGACGATTTTTTTTTTCAGTGTAAAGGCTTCCCAAAAGTCACGTGGGTTACCCACCGTGAATATGGTATGTTTGTATTTTGAAAAGTCATAACACGCTCACATCTGTAACACTTCCTCTAGAGACTAATTGTGTTTATTGATTGTCCATGTCTAATTGTCATCACTAATTATACAAGTGCATTAGCTGACCACTAGCTCCTGGTCAATAGCTGATAGTCAGTTTCCTGAATATTTTATGACCAAAATGACATTCTAGCATTCTACTGACAGTCAATTTTTGAAAGGGGAATTAAATTTACTTTGCTTAAAGTGACAATTCATTCCGATTTCATTTTTAAAAGTATGTCTTGATGCAAAGATTGGTTATTCAAATGCGTAGAAATGCTATCAGTTTTTTGAAGTTGCTATTTATAAGCCAAAACTTTGCCTTTAAAGTTGAGACAGAAATGATAAATTCTACATAATTCTGAACTGTTGTCCACAACAATTTGTTTGATTTTAGCGCAAAAATATGTATTTCTCGTAAACGGTGCAATATATTGGCTGGAAATTTTCAGAATTTCCACAAAAAAATACGCTCTTTCAGATAAAAAAAGTAAAATATGAAAAAATAAATGTGAAATGTCACTTTAGAGAGGTAGTCCACCACTAATGAGATTCAAGCGACTTCGAAATTATTCGGGCGACGTCGTAAAGACGTAAACATAAGTTACGTTTCCGACCTATTATTCTTGAGACATCGTAAACATTCGGCGCTGGATAATTCCACCGCCGAATGTTTTTTAAGTCGTCCGAAAAAATCCGACTTCGCTTAAATCTCAATATGATTAACTACCTTAAGTTTAGATTGAATGCGGCTACGCCTCTTTATTGAAGATATGGTAGCTGGAACACATGACCATAGTTATCTCGCATTTCTCACTCCGTATTACAATAATGTTCAGCCTTTCGGAGCCACTCCTAATCCCACAAAGGTTTATATTTTTGACCTGGCATTTACAAAACACTGGGAAGTACATTAAGCTAAGGGAATAGAACGAAATTGATAATCATTAAAATGAAAAATTCACATTGTCGTCCGCATTATTTGTTAACTTTAGGGGCCTTAGCCCCTTGTTTCCACGGGTCTGAAATGAGCGTATATTAACGCAAAGAAACGATTGAGACAAAAAAGAAAATGCTGATAATCTGCATTTTCCTTTTGCCTCAATGTTTTCTCAAGCGTTTTCAATTAGGTCTTGTTTAGGGACGGGTTAAAAGATATTCATGTAACCGTCAAAACGCACGCAGCATATAACACAGAGGAATTCGTAAACACGAATGACCGGTGAACGACCTTTACGCCATAACTGGGTGATTACGGTATCGCGAGCTGGGGGGTCTTTTTGACAAGGTATGTGGGGTTCACAATAGGACAAGTGTAGCGATTCACTCCGCGAAAATCGTATGACTTGGTTATGATATATTTTCCTAATATATGTAAACAGATACTTTCGGCAAGCAAACATTTCCGCTTTGATATAAATACTATATTCCCCATACTGACATCTTCGCAAGCCAAGGGTGACATCTACGACGTAACGTCGTTTCTGTATTCACCCTTGGCGGATTTAGTCCGATTTTCTTGGTCTCCTGGAAAGCGTTTTCATTGGTTCCAGCGACGTCTCGCTGGAACCAATCAGATTGTCGACTGATACATTTGTTATGAGTAACCAAATCATGACAACGGGCGGGAAAAAGCATTGCATTTGCAACTCAAAAACGCGAAGATGGGCGATTTTTCCTAAGAATTTCACTGCAATAGACAGGAATTCCCTAATTTTAATCGACGAATTATTATACGTTCGACAATTCGACCAAAAAAGCAGCTAACTTTTACATAATCCGCATGACGTATGACGCGAAAGACAACGCGCGTTAATGACGTCATCAATAATGGACGTAAACAACCAGCAGAACAACCGCTAGGCGGCGCTTCGCGATTTCAAGAAAATCGGACTAAATCCGCCAAGGGTGAATACAAACGTAGGTGGGTTCAACCTTGGCTAGCGAAGATGCATACTGAAGGCTCTATTAAAGTACTAATTCGAGTTTTCTCTGATAAATTAAATTCGCTCTTTGATATGTTGATGTCGCTCATTTTAATCAAGCCGTAGTTACGAGATTCTATAACAACACCTACGGAAATAATATTGTTTGTCCGAAATTACATCACGGGTAACTGGATAAAATCGTTCCCTATAAATATCGATAAATTATCACAATGTACCTCATGTACGATATACCTAGAGGTAGCTCAGCCCAGTGAATACTATGGTCAGTAGTTTGTACACAGCGCTATATTGATCGATTGAGCTATGACCATTGCTCGGGGATTACGGTTAAAACGGATCGATACACGGACAAAAGTACCTGAGGAATAGGTTCCCTTTGGTGCGAATTTAGAGTCACTTCACAAAACTCATACTTGTCCAAAACATTGCGGCATACAATGGTGATCGCTAGATCTAGTACGAGGAAGGTTATGAGATGTTGTCAAAGAAATGAGAGATTGAACACCATTTTCAAACATTCTTGTCACTCTAGCCTGATGTTGATAGCCTATAAGAAGGGTTAATGTTTAATGTATGGCGCGATCACATGCAAATGGACAGTGGTTCGTTCGTTTTGCAGGTAGACGAATGGGTTGAACTGCAACAAAAAGCATATTCAAAGTAAAAATTGTCGAGTTGTAACTTCATGTAAGATATCATAACAAGAGCTTCAACGAGCTATCGTTACAAGTTTTAGGCAGCAAATCGATACTTTTCCCAACTGTCAAAATCATGGCAATGGATTATATGCTAAATATAGACTGGGTTTACCGTTGCGTCTTGATAAACCGTCGGTGTTGTTATACAATCTCGTATCAAGCCATAGCTTCGAGATTTTATAACAACCCCTGCAAAATACTACATGTATATGTGTTTGTCCGAAATTTCGTCACCATTAACTGGCTAAAATCTTCACCTATTAATCTTACCTGTGGACCACCCCTGTGCTGTTAAGCATTAAAGCCATATTCCCCAATTTTTGTGATATACACTGTCACAAAATGTCCAAATTATAACTGAACAATCCTCGAAGCTGAACGCATATTAATTAACACAAAATTCTAATAGTACGAATGTACTATTGTGTAGAGCAACTACCACTAGATTTCCATTAACAGCTCCGCCCGGTTTTACTCTCATCTGTGAAACCTTTTGACCGGGTCGCAAGGCATACATTTTTTCCTCGATGACAGGTTATTTATTTATTTGTTTGTTTTGTTTTTGTAACGGAACGCGCATTTTATCCAACTAAACACACAGGTATTCTGACTAGTGCGAAACTCTGGGTACTTTAAGACTAGCCCTAGTCGTTTCAGTCCATTATAACCTTAATAATGGGCTAAACTAACAGAGAATGATTTTATCCATTAGATCGTGACGTAATTTCGGACAAACAAACATTATTTCGTGGGTGTTGTTATAAAATCTCGGCTTGAATTAAGCCGTAGTTACAAGATTTTATATTAACACCGACGATTTATCAAAACATAACAATAAACTATGTCTAATTTTAGCACAAAATTCATTGCCATTACTATTCTATAATGCGCTATGGAGCAACTTTCACAGGGGTATCGTTAACCCATTACCAGACGGCGAAATTTTACGCAATGAATTTTGTGCCAAAAATAGATTAATTTACCGTTATATTTTTGTTAACCGTCGATGTAGTTTTATTTCCACAAAACGACGTTTCCTGTATTTGGCGTCGTATTCGTTACCCCTATATCTGGAAGGGCTACATGTATTCTGCAAATTATATACTTTGCATGCTTTGTTCTTATGAGGTCCCTCAAATATGTAATAAATGCCAAAAGGTTGTCGATAAATGTACATTGCACAAGCTTATTTTCTGTACTTATAATAACGCCATAAGATTGCAACTCTGGCGCTCTATTTGTCATGTTATGGGACAACGTCAGTACAGAAGCCTACTTCAGAAAACGCCTCAAGAACAGCTGATCGATATGCTTGGTGGACTTGCGCAATATTTTGAAAATACTGCTCAGGTAGACCAAGCGATATCCTATATATATCCTGCATTTCATCAAATGCTATGATCACGAATAATGATAACTATGCATCAATAGCATTATTCGAATGACACAAATTTCTACAGTATGTTATCACAGAATGTTATGTGAATATGAATGTACATAACTACAATTTTCAGTATAAAATGAATAAGCGTTGTTCATAATGACTGGGGTGTCATAACTGGGGTCTATTTAGGCCACAGTTACGACATTTTTGTCATTTAATTAGCAATGTTCCAATAATTGATAGAAGTATAACTTTGCATTCATTCATGCATAGATTGTCCCTTCTTTTTCTTTTCATTTTTTGTCGGTCACTGTAAATTCTATTGTATTTGTTTGTATTGTCATGTCTGTTTGTATGTTTGTATTGTCATGCTCTTCTGTTCAAGGAGGATATAAAAGAATCAATCAATCAATCTGTTATAAGATCTCGTAACTACGGTTTAAATCAAGCCGTATAACTCTAACGCGCTATTGTAAACATTTTTGGGAAAACCCAATACTTACCTGTAGGAGGGGCAGATTAATGATCAATTATCGATGTGTTTTTAGTGATTAATTTGAATTGTCGTCATCACATTAAATAGTCTGCAATGGTCTATTGGATACATTAATGGCTTCTGAATCTCTGTCATATGAGGCAGATTGCAGGTGGTGGTTCGAGGCTAGGGGCGAGCTTAACCCTTTCCCAAACGACAAATTTTTAGGGTGATTCACTTCAAAAACTGCCAAAAATAACAAAATGGAAGGTATTAAAGATAGAATTTGTGTAAAATATGGCATAGAAAATATTGAGACAAAAGGAGAAACTGCTGGTTATCAGCAGTTTCTTCTTTTGTCTCAATGTTTTCCCAAGCCTTTTCTATTAGGGACGTCAAAACCAGGTCTTGTTTGGGAAAGGGTTAATGTTTTTTAATGGTTACTTTCGAGTGTATAGTTTTATGCATATTTAGCTTATTGCTTGTCTCATTACAATACTTCAAATGATTATCATTTATTATCATTATTTTAGCTTTATAATGCTTTTTTCTCTCTTTTTCATTCTTTTTATTTTTTCCTCGTCTATTTTAGTAGTGATTATTTATTTGACATCATTTCATTTTTGTAACTTACAATTTTTCATCATTTTTCAAAACGTTTTCACAAATAAAATCTATGACAATAAAACGACAACAAATGGCAAAAATCTAGATACTATCTGTCTCCGAGTAATCGCAGCACCAAATGAGCATGTGTCCCGTGCACGATCTTTTAAAATAAAAGTTTCTCAGAATAAGAAAAAAGATATCGGTATACAGAGGATTCGAACCCGGGTCGCAAGATTGACGGTTATTGAACTTTCAGTCAGTCGATATTTCCACCACTTCTTACGTAGGACGAATTAAAACATTATATAAGTTATGCAATGATCACCTGGGCTACGGTCTATTGCGTTTCGAGGTGACCAATCTGTTTACAATAATAAAGCGAGCCCGATAATCGTCACAATATCGAGTTTTATCTATAGTTACGAGATATTATAACAACACCCATGAAGTCATTTTTGTTTGTCCGAAATTACGTCACGGTTAACTGGAAAATCGTCCCCTATTCAAAGATGATGCCTTTCTAATCAGAACTTGAAAAATATCTACACATGTGTAGGAAGTAAATACATAAGAATAGGGAAGTTTCGCCGTCCAAAATTAAAGAAATCGCCATGGTAACATGCCTTGTGCGTTTTTTGACACAAACAAAGAAGATGTTAAATTTTATTTTGCTTTAAGTATCTATCCTTTCGGACATGATTTTGTAAAGAGGTTAAACTGAAAATTGAACTATAATTCACTTACAAATCACCCATTTACAAATATATTAACCGATTTCCCTACAATTTGGTTTTAGGTGTATGACAACAAGCTATACACGCGTCGACGTCAATTAGACAGAACGCGGGAACGACGTCGTATTTTTTAGCGGCGACGTTATGACGTCATCAAAACAAATCCTGAACTGTAACTTTTGTTTCAAGATAAATGCAGAAAGAGGTTATTTTTTCAACATTTTATCTTTAAAACTCTAAAATATTGGAACAAAAGGATTTAATTATACTAACACAAATAATTTCCTTTGGAAAAAAATATTTGAAAGAAAATACGGAAAATGTCGACATATGTCGACATTTGCCGATGATTTTTTACGTTCATTAGTGTGCGAATACCTTAAGGTAGAATATCCGTAATTTGGCCATTTTGAGTTTCATAATGCATCGGACTTTTTCGAGCGGCGACGTTACGTATCCGAACCTATTCGGACGCGGTCGTAAACATTCGGCGGTGGAAAGATCCACCGCCGAATGTTTTCGACTTAGCCCGAATAATTCCGACGTCACCCTAATTTCATTAGGGGTATTCTACCTGAAGTTTGGTATTCGGGCTTTCCGGACAGTGCCAATATCTTGGAAAGGGGGAGAACTCGTGTACTGCTATTTTTGGATAACTAATAGGTTATTTCCCGTTTCTTAACCCTTTATCCAACCGACCATTATTTAGACTGGTCCAAATTCAAATGGATGGTAATATGTATTTTAACATGTAAAAACATATTCATTTTATAGCACAGGATGTCTTGGATTAAAAGAATGAAATGATGATAATCTGCATTTTATCCTTTTCCTCCAAGATTTGCGTAAACCTTGTCAAGTTGGTTTGTCAAATTGATTTGGCAAAAAGAGTCAGCCTTTTCGAAAGGGGTGATAAACCAATAGGGAACGATTTAATCAAGTAGGCTAAACAGTGACGTAATTTCGGGACAAACAATAGAATTTCATGGGTGTTGTTATAAAGCCTCGTGACTAAGGCCTGATTCAAGCCGTAGAACTTATTGAGATTTTGAATTATAATAACCGGACGGTTTTTCAAAACATAATGACAAATTCAGTCGATTTATAGCACAAAATTCAGTGCCATTCCCTTTTTACTACGACTTGAACCAACACTTTTCGAATTTCGCCAAATCTTATTCTAAAGTACAGCTCATACGAAATCGTGTTTGTACCCATCATTTTCTCTCTTTCTGGTTATGCTTTTCACGAATACCATCAAATGAGTTTAAGATCAAAATTTATTATAATCAGATATAATTTTTTTTTTCAAAATACTCTATAATTAAAAAATCGACGTTATTCTCACAAACCCGTAACTGCAGCTTTAATTAAGAGATACTTATTGTAAATAGACTATGCAATGCCACCGAATTGTTCGGCAATGGTTAAGCGCTTTCTCAAATGGCAAACATTCAGACTGTTCTAATTTGAAAGCTGTTGCAGACGACAAAATTGACATTTATGAGATATAATAATCGCATACAGTATCATAAGAAATATATGATACGTCACTCTGAAGTGGATCATCTGATACGTCCACGAACACGGTGTATAATCACGTGACTCAGTATATCCGATAGGCCTAATGTTCAATATCTTTTTTAATACTCGAGCAATTTGAATTCGGTTTGAAGCAGAGAAGGTGGGAAAATACCAGGAATAAGCTGGACGTGTTGGATTTTTGAAAAACCAACAGATAATAAGTTATTGAAGATAAACCAACATTTTGGTTTATCTTCAATAACTTTTTTAACATGTGATTTTTTTTTCAAAATCGTGCTTTCCAACGTTTCCAAAGAAATTGAAAAAGAGAAAAAAAAACATGTTAACCATTACATGTCGAGATCATCAGTTTTGGACCATTACATTTTGAACTGCAAATTCATCGGTGTGTTCCCGGAACGTCGAATCGATTTTCTTACCTATAGGGGATTAGGGGGCACGATACGGGGTAATGTCGAATAGATATTTAAATATCTATGACAGTTAATTGAAATAAATTATGATTGATGAATATTGAAACTGAAATATGAAAAAAACGGGAAAAATCAATTGAGATATTAAATTTATAATTTAATGGAAAAAGAAAGTATGAAAAATATCTATATGTAGGAAAACTGATTTTATTTATATATCATTTAGTAATTATAAAATAAAGATTATCTATCTTAACTGATAAAGAAAGATTATTTAAATTGAGATATTCAATTTATATTTAATGGTAAAAGAAAATGATCTTTGAAAAAATTACTAATTGCTTCGAAATTATTGTACTTTAATGGTCATTACTAAAGATCAAATAAGGTATAAGCAAACAGTGAACATGTTTGCAAACACACACTTATATCAAACAAATTCATAATTGCTGAATTGGTTAAGTTTGTGAATGTTAATTACTACAGCTGTCCAAGACTGTTTCATCAGATCTACTCGCTCCATATAAAGATACACGATGTAATGACACCAGTAGTCTACGCCTTTCTCCCGGGGAAAAGTCAGGCAGTCTACCGGCGATTCTTCTCCTTGACCGCACAGAAGATGGAAGACATTGGACTGAGACTCCAACCAGCAACCGCCCTCCTTGATTTCGAGGCTGCTGCCCAGGGCGCTATTAGAGACTCATTTCCTGGAATCACTATACAGGGGTGCTTCTTCCATTATACCCAGTGTATTTGGCGACGAGTACAGGCGACGGGACTGCAGAACGAGTACAGAGACAACCCTGCCGTGAAGAAACTGGTACGACGGGCAGCAGTATTACCGCTTGTCCCACTCGACGCCATAGAAGATATGTGGTTCCAGACTTTAGAAGACAGAGCCGACGACGATATTACTGACATTACAGAAACATTTACGGACTATGTGACAGAACAGTGGGTGGAAGGCGACCGACGTGTGTGGAATCATTTTGGTACTGTCGGACCAAGAACCACCAACAACCTCGAGGGATGGCACAGCAAACTGAAGAAGATGACCACGGCCCACCCGAATATCTTTAACGCCATCCAGATGTTCAAAGACATACAGAACGCCAACGACATCAACAGAATCCAGAGATCTGCAGGTGGAACTGTCCGTCCCCGCGCTAAGCGCTACATGAACATCGACAGACGTCTAAGAACACTCAAAGACAGATACCAGGCTGGAGAATATGACTTGATAACCTACGCTGACTTGGCCGCACAGCTTCTCCATCTAGAGTGATTTAATTCGTGATATTAATATTGTGCTATTGAAATATATGAGCATCAGCTGATAGTGAACTTTACAGTGATTACAGTAAACATGGTTTTTAATGATAATTAACCATTTTCCAAACAAGAACTTGTCTCCATGCCCTTAACAGTTACAATTAGGAAAACATCAAAGCAAAAGAAGAAAATACTGATTATCAGCATTTTCTCCTTTTGGGTCAATATTTTCTGTGCTATATAATTATATTGTACACTAATCATAAATAGTTTCAAGTATATTGTTTTCATCCATGTGCGGTAAAAAATCTAAAAATGTGTCACTATAAAAGTGAGTTAAACGTGGTTAGAAAAAGGAAAAAATCCATTGACAGCGCATTTTTCTTGTTGCAACAAAACGTTAATTTTTTCAACAGGTCTTAACCCATTACCACATAGTGACTTTTTTCGACTCCCCACAAGATAATGACTTTGGAAAACATTGTGGAAAATGAAGAAATTGCGTGTGACTAGCAATTTTTTCATTTCCCACAATATTTTCTTCACAAAAAGAAAAATAAATGTAAAAAAAAAATCATTTAGTTTTAATTGTCGTCTGCAACATCTTTGAATTTGGAGGAGTATAATAGATTGCCGTCTGGTAATGGTTTAAATAGAAAATATAAATCTATGAATACATGTATTTTAGATTTAAAACGATAAATAAATTTCTGTCAAACGAAATAAAAAAATACGATTTCTTACTATATTTCTTCTTACTATTAAAGTTAGTCGACATACAGCCCCCTCAATAATTTTCCCCTTCGGGTAGCCCCTTTTCACACATTTATAAAAGGTGCGATTCGACGTTCCGGGAATAAACCAATTCATCAAATTTTCAGCACACATATGTTTTAACACGTGACCGTAGAAATAATAAATGGCAACTGTATTATGACAATATGATACATGTATTCAACTGTTTCAAAGTTATAATGCTTGTATATCAATTTTTAATAATCTGGGCCATGTATTGTGGACCAGATAAAAACCTTTTTACCCAAGGTCTCCCATTAATTCAAACATTGCCAGACATTTTAAATATTTACTGCCAACTTGTTCAAGCTGATATCTGTCACAATTAAAAGAATAATAAATAAACAAGTATAGTTCTACCAAAAACACGCAAAATGTAACCAAATAGTTGATTTGAAATTTTGTAACGTCAATATTTAGATATTTTCTAATTGCATTTTGTGAAGTCTTATTTACGCCTAAATTTTCTTTCAAAAGTAAAGCAATATATACTAGGGGTAAAACAATTTTTACAAGTTACAAACAAACATACAAAATGAATTAGAAATTCATATTTAGAGCAATATTTTAGCTCCAAATAAATGACCTGGCCGAACATCCCATTTGATTAGCATGGGCTGTTCTGCCAGATCATTCACTTTGAGCTATATAGTTGATCAAAGTCAACATTCTATTTATGCATAACATAGAATATTTCAACATCGGGATAATTCAAAGTATAGAAATACTTGTATAAATTGTGTTCCACCATGCCAGGAATGCAGATTTAAAAGTCATCTGCGCTCCTGACATGAAGTGGAATTTGATTCCACAATTTAGGACCTGAATATGCAAAGGAGTTTCTAAAGAACTCAATCCTTGGTTTGGGAATAAGTAGAGGTTGTTGACCATGTGATCTTAGTTTAGTATTGTCTGATTTCTTGAAAATGTGTGTCATGTAATCTGGAAATTCTTTATTAAGAGATTTGTAGATGAATATTGCCTTTTTGTAAATAATTCTGTATTGAAATTTCATCCAATTTAGTTCCCGAAACATGTCATTACTAGGAGTGTCCAAACTTTTGTCAAGTATGATACGAGCAGCTCTTTATTGAAATTTGTATATTGTGTTCAGAAGTAAGGCATTACAATTACCCCAAATTGTACAGCAATAGTCAAGATGTGGTAAATTATATGCATTGTAAAAAAGCTTTCGTGAGTGTAAATTGAGATAACATTTTATTCTGAGAAGTAGATATAAAAGAGAGTTGCACTTTTTCAGGATGTGCTCCACTTGGTTTTTCAAGCTTAATTTATTATCAACCTGGACACCAAGTAGTTTTTCAACTGTTGAAAACTCAATGAGTTCACCATTCAGATGAAGGGAATTGCTGTCTTTTAATATCTCAGATGTGTTAGTATTGTTAGAAGACAGTAACATGGCATTGGTTTTCTTTGGATTTGGCACCATGCAGTTTCTTTTATACCATAGATCAACATTTGATAGATTACTTTGAAGAGATTTGATGAATTCATCGACAGTTTAAGCAGTTGCACTAACTGTAAAATCATCTGCAAAAAGATCTGAGAATGAAGCATCAAGATGCAAAGGAAGATCGTTTGTGTATATGAAGAAAGGTATTGGTCCTAGATCCGAACCTTGTGGTACCCCAGATGTTATTTCCAGAGCTGATGATATTTGACCTGATATGCAACCTAATACGTTCTATTTATAAAGTATGACTTAAACAATCTGATTGCAGTGTCATTAATGTTGTAAAGTGACAGTTTATGAAACAGAAGTGAATGGTTAATCAGATTAAAAACTTTGGTAAGGTCTAGAAAAAATGGTTCCCACAAGCTGCTTATCGTTTATTGCATTGATCCAAGTGTCAATGATATTGGTTAGGGCAGTCTCATAAGAATGATTTTTTCTAAAACCAGATTGCGTTTTATGAATTAAAGAGTTTTTATGAAGGTAGTTTTGTAGATGATTACTAATATGTCTTTCCAAAATCTTTGATAAGACTGGAAGAATAAAGGTGGGGCGATAATTACTAGTGTCGGACGCTGTGCCCTTTTTGAATATGGCAACCTAATGCTTGTTTGAAAATAGATGGAAATTAACAAGAGAAAATGCTTTGGTTGAAAATATAATATTATGTTAAAGGCTTCGAAATTGCATTAGCGCTAATTTTCAGGAAATTTGGTCCTATACCATCCAGACCAACTGCCTTACTAGTATTAAGGGATTTAAGATCCTTTTTAACAAAGGTTTCTGTTAGAGGAGGAATTACAAATTGATCTACAGACTGAAGTTTTCCTCGTAGAGACTCTTGTATTATATTTCTGTCATTTGTAGATAACTCGGATTGGTTATTGGATGAAGACGAAAATACACCAGTAAAGTGCCTGTTAAATGAGTTTGAAGTCTCTGAAGCATCAATAATAGGGTTACCTCTTTCATCATTTATGATATTTGATTGTCGGCTCTTTAACTTACCTGACAAATTTTTCAGGTTTCTCCATAAAAGTTTATGGTTTCTCTTGTTTTGATTAATTGTTTCTGAGTAAATAGACTTTTTGGCTTGAAAAATCATAGCTTTTGTTTTATTACGCAAGAGTTTATAACGAGGTATATCATCTGATGATTTAGCTCTGTCTCGTTCTCTAGATGCTTTTCCAATGTCCTCTTGATTCCAATCTGGTAGATTTTTTGTTTTTTACGCGTTTGTGTTTAATAGGGGCATGTGAATTCATTTAAGGCATTAGAAAATATTGACATAAAGCTTTCCATCGAGTCATCAACATCGTCAAAGATTTCGACTATAGATCGTCCAAAAAGAGTGGCAGATAAACAATAGGCTATTTCAATTACAAAAGGGTATCAGGCTATTTAGTGACGAAAAATCTCTCGAAAGATAATTCCCTTGGATTATAGCAAATAGTCGACAGTAGTGAAAACCGTCTGCATATTCACGGTGTATAATCACGTGACTCAGAATTTCCGATAATCTTCAATATCTTTTTTAATTCTTGACCAATTTGAATTCGGTTTGAAACAGAGAATGTGGGGAAATTGCCAGGAATAAGCTGAACGTGATGGATTTTTGAAAAATCAACTGATAATAAAGTTATTGAAGATAAACCAAAGTTTTGGTTTATCTTCAATAACTTTTTTATCAGTTGATTTTTCAAGAATCAACCACGTCCATCTAATACGTTACGTATGTCCACATTCTCTGCTTCAAATCGAATTTAAATCGGTCCAGCATTTACAAAATTATTGAAGATTTTCTGAAAATATTGTATCACGTGATTATCCACCGTTATATTGGAGCATCATTTATTGGTAGACGATTTATCGATAATCGCATTTTCCTGAGTTCTGCTATTTTATTGCGATATTCTGTCGTTCGAACAAGCACCGTTTCATTCCATACAGTTTCATCTTGCCCATTACAAAACGATAAGAATTGAGACTGGTCAAAATTCAAAGATGTTTAAATTGAGACTGGTCCAATAAGATAAATGGAGTAAATGCATTTTAAAATCCAAATATCTTTAATTATTCATCAAACCCTGTGCTGTGGGTGCTCGATTAATCATCATGTCAAAACGATTCAAAATTATAGCCACAAGGTTAGTTGAAGATTAGAAATATTTTTAGAAGAGTTTACCCCTCTTATCAGTTGCCATGTATGGTTGTGATGTATATCATTCATTAATGATGATAAGGAAACATTAATCCTTTCCCAAACAAAACCTGTTTTTGACTTACCCATTAGAAATAGGTTAGGAAAATAATGAAAGAAAAGAACACATTGCTGATAAAAAGCGATTTTTTCCTTTTATACGCCCGAAGGGTCGTATAATGTTATCGCCTGCATAGTCTGTCTGTCCGTCTGTCCATCTGTCTGTCTGTCCGTCTGTCTATCGGTTAGCAAATTCGTGTCCGGTCCATAACTTTGAAACAATAAGGCCTATAGTCTTTAAACTTCACTGGTGTATAGATCTCATAGCTAGGGTGTGCAGAGCGCAAGAACCACAACTCTACCATTTGCAATTTTTGAGTTAGTGCCCTTTTTTTATTTTGTTTGATTCAGTTAGCAAATTCGTGTCCTGTCCATAACTTTGAAACTATAAGGCCTATAGTCTTAAAACTTCACAGGTGTATATATATATCATAGCTAGGGTGTGCGGAGCGCACGAACCACAACTTTACCATTTGCGATTTTTGAGTTATTGCCATTTGTTTTATTTTGTTCGATTCAGTTAGCAAATTCGTGTCCGGTCCATAACTTTGAAACTAAGGCCTATGGTCTTGAAACTTTACAGGTGTATAGATCTCATAGCTAGGATGTGCAGAGCGCAATAACCCTAACTCTACCAGTTATAATTTTTGAGTTATTGCCCTTTGTTTAATTCAGTTTGCAAATTTGTGTCCGGTCCATAATTTTCAAATTACAAGTCCTACGATATTGAAACTTCACATGTGTGTAGAACTCATAGCTAGGGTGTTTGATTACATTACCACAATCTGATTAAATTTGTGAATATTTTAGTATTACTCGGGTACTTGCAACACTTTGTGATATTTTCGTACTTGGTGAATTTTGTTTTATCGGATACTTGCAAGAGACTTTTAGAAAAGAACAGGACATCAGCAAATATCACACACCAATTTATTTCTGAGCTTCGGGCGTACAATGCCTCGCCCAGCGTTGCTCTTTTTCCTTTTATATTCAGTTTACTATTATTTAAGCATATTTTGCCTTTGATATGAAATATTTTGTAACATGCAAGCCGGAACAGCTTCACAATTAGAGCATTCTATTTTTAAAATGATGCAGTTTGGGAAAGGATTAAACTTCCAACAGAATTTTTGGTTGGCATATTGATTCATTTTGTAATTTCAGTTTTAAGCAAACGTGTGTATTCAGTCGTAAAATCATATAATGCGTGATGCAAGTTGGAATGCTGTTATGTGTTTTATCATGACGGCTAATCTTTTGTCTATGGCTTGGTAAACTAGTGTAATAAACAGTAACTTGTGATTTATCTCGTGGTGGGTAATTTGAATTGAGATGATATACACATACCCTTGTCAATGTCCTTTTGTCGGTAGACAATTAAATTTCAATCCCTTTCCAAGCAATAAGATTTAAGGATGTTATAGGCTACTAGAAGGTCACTTACTATGACAACGGAGGTGCGGAGATGTAAACGCATATTCGGAGAAAACTATACCTCCTTTTACTTTTCATGTTTGCAATCATGATTTCCATTAAACTCGAAGTAAGGAATTATGCTCGAAGTAAGGAATTATGATTAAAACTATGAAACACTATGTTAAATTGTTAAATCGTCTCATCATCTATAAATTGAAAATAAACCCATTACAATTACATTCTGAAAAAAGGTGTTTTCTACAGTTTGCAGATGATAAATAATAATCTAGAAAAAATCATAACTTCGTATAAAACTTTACTGCAATTACTATATTAATCCGTACATTATAGCTTAATAACTACATTATTGTCGATTTCTTTGTCGTTAATATCGCTGAAGTGTCATATTCTACTTTCATTTTGAAAATCTGTCGAAAATTAGGTCACTAGACACGTGACCGATCAGGTGACCCGGACATATAAATAGAATATATGACCAAAGGGAAGAAATTTACAAGGGAGATCATTTTTCGCACAAATTTGTATAGGGAAAATAAGAATCTTAAATAACTTTTTTTTTCATTCATAATTTGAAAAATGTTTAAACGAAATTGGTTCATTAAATGACGTTGTTATTTAAAAAAAAGAAGAATCAGACGCCTATGATATTTACCTTTAATGTAATTGTGATATTAGAAAGTCAAATGACGAAGCTTAACTATGCATTGGAGAAAGAACTCAAATTATGGTGATTACTAGAAAAACAAGAACAAAAATGATGATCAAATAAATTTGTTTTTGCGTTTTCTTTTTCTCCTTTAGTACAATACTTACTATATCCTTTCCTTCATTTAAGATTGACCATTGACCATTGGCCATTTAGCTGAATTTTATTTGTAAAGGACTGCACCACAGGTCGGTACTGTAGGAATTGTAATTCTGAGGAATCATTGCCAAGACTACAACATTATTAACATAAATTACTATTCACACATCAACAAGTGATTCCATTTTCGAAAAAAACAACAACAACAAATACTTAACTATAGATTCTAAATAGACACATGCTAGGTTGTCGGCGTAATAATTTAATATTAGTTGATTTCATAAAAATCCGAGCGTTTTGATTGGCTAAAAAATTTTTTTCATAACTCCATGAAAAAAAATTGACATTGCCGGAACTTCTTTCGGAGTCAACAATATGGATAAATGGATGTGCCCTGTACAAATCGGCATATTACGTTCGTTTTGAGTAGTAAACTGCAAGTTTTGTCATTAAATCTTACTCTTAAGTAGATTTTTTAGTTGAAACAAACTCAATTTCAAAAAGTTATTGCTTAAAACGCACTTGAGAGGATGGAAAATAACGTTACGACGACTGAATTCGCTGTAAACGACGTTGCAGTTACGCGCGCTTTTTATGACGTCATTTTAAGTTTTCGTCACGGAACTGCACGTGCGTAAGATCTGAATACCTTGGCAGCGGGCAGATATCGCACATCTGCCCGCTTCTTTGAACATAGTCCGAACGATTTCTCATCTTTTCTAGTCGAAAATATTACTATTTACGGTAATAAAATGTATTATTAAATTATAAGGAATGAATGCAATTTAATTTTTTTCATGCAGGTATGAAAAATAAAATCTAATCACTCTTATGTATGAACCGCTTCGCGGTTTCATACAGTGTGATTAGATTTTATTTTTCATACCTGCATGAAAAAAATAAAATTGCATCCATTCCTTAAATGAAAATTCAAAATCAAGAAATACCGGGGTACTATATGAAATGGTCAACCTGCATAGCTAAATTATTTCTATTCAATAAAGTTTTAAATGGTGTTCATTTATACCTTCTAGATCAAAATTGTGTGTATGACTGACTGACCAACCATTCATATTTTAAGCAACATTTATGGGAAACTGGACCTTGATACATTGCAGATAGTGAAAATTTAATATCTGTGCTAGAAGGCCCCTTTTTACCAAAGATAATGAAATGCACAACACAAAAATGCAAACTCTGATTGTCCCGATATTGTTCTGATCTATGAAAAGCCTTTGACGTAAACATTCATCAAAGAACAATATAGCAACAAAACGCACCCCTGGCGTAATCCGCATTGTGAACGGGACCAGTCAGCTGTAAATCCATTGATTCTTAATACAAATTAGTAGAGAATATAGAAATGGATCCAACAACATTACACACTTTTTTCTGAAGGTCATAGTAACTAAGTCTAGTCCAAACTTTATTTTCTTTCTAAATAGTTATGATTATAGTTTGCGATTCCTGTATACAAAGCAGCAGTAATTTATTTTTTGGTTCAATTCGTGTATGTTAATGCGTGTATTTTTTTGCATCATTGATGTACAATTTACATTGAAGGAATGTGTTTTTATATGATAAGAAACCACAAACAATGTTGGTTTGGAACAAACAAAAAATACAAGTAAAGCAATTTAAGGTAGAATGCCCGTTATGTGGACATTTTGAGATTAATAAATCATAGGTTTTTTTTCGAGTGGCGTCGTAACGTATCCGAACTTATTCGGGCGCGGTCGTGAATATTCGGCGGTTGAAAGTTCCACCGCCGAATGTTTTCGATGTCGCCAGAATAATTCCGACGTCGCAGGAGTCTTATTAGGGGTAGACTACCTTAATACCCATCTAAATTCCTTTTTTGACCAATTTCTTTTTTTCTCTCTTTTTGTCTTTTTTTTTTTTTTGCAAAATACACATAACACTCAAGAACAAAGAAAAAAGACATTCTTCAATAGCTTTAATATACAGTAATAAAAACTCAACTGAACTTGATTTTTAAATTTCAAAGATAAGGGTAAAAAGTTTAGTGAAGTTTGATCATTTCAAAGAGACTTTTCACATATATTTTCTCATAACATGAACATTTTGAAATGTTCAAACTTAGGAATTGAACCGTTAACGAGAAGTTTTTTCCCGTTAAACTAATCGGTTTATACAGCAAAATTAATACAACACGAAGAAAATATTGAATAGTGGTTTAAAGCGTTAAAGCAGAAAACTAACTTGTAAAATGAAAATTTCTATTGATGGGATTGGCGGTGACAAACTGATTGAAGCCAGATTGGGTCTATAAAATATTTATATGACTTATTAGAAAAAACAGAGCCCTGTGGGACCAGTTAACCCTTTCCCAAACAAGACCTGGTTTTGACGTCCCTAATAGAAAAGGCTTAAGAAAACATTGAAACAAAAGAAGAAACTGCTGATAACCAGCAGTTTCTCCTTTTGTCTCAATATTTTCTGTGTCATATTTTACACAAATCCTATATTTGATAATATCTATTTTGTCATTTGTGGCAGATTTTGAAGTGAATCACGCTAAAATTTTGCCGTTTGGGAAAGGGTTAAAATTTCAGAGGATCGTATATCATTGTTAGATATTTTAAACAATTTGTTTAATTTAAAACCTTAGTTATTCAACCTTCGTTAGATGTTGTTGATAAATTATTCATGGTAAAATGAGATACAACCCATAACAAGAGACAAAGGAAGGCATATCGTTATTCATGTGATAAGCTGTTCATACAAAAGTAGATCATTTTTTTTAGATACCTCCATGAACCAAAACCAAATGCCCCCCCCCCCCCCCCCAAAAAAAAAAAACAATAAAACTTTCAATCCTTATGATTCATTAACGTATTTAGTAAAAGACTAGACTAGAAACGGTAAGAAAAGTTCGGACTAGATACAAATCAGCAGGCAGTCGTGAGAAATCTGAACACAGCAAAATAATTTAAATCTTTTTCACGATCAGCGATGCAGCGATGAAAAAGTTAATGACGTCAGAAACAGCACTCGTATATGTTACGTCGTTAAAACCAAATTCCAGCCGTCGTTACGTTTTTTTCCGCTAAAGTACTATTAACCCTTTTCCAAACGTCAAAAATTAGGACTGTTCCCATGTTAAAGCTTCTGCAAATGGCAAAATACGTGTTGATAAACATGGGATTTGCATACATTTTTGCACAGAAAATATTGAGGCAAAAGGAGAAAATGCTGATTATCAGCATTTCTTATTTTGCTTTAATGTTTTTCCAAGCAATTTCTATAAGGGGCGTCAAAAGTTGGTCTTGTTTGGGAAAGGGTTAATTAAAGGAAATTAAACAATTGAAATTGAGGTTATTTCAACTGGAACATCTGGGTGAAATTTGTTTAGCGAATAAGGGCTCAAAATTAGCGCAGATGTCGGAACGGGATTTCATTCATACTTGGCACAAGTGTGCTATATAACCTTCAGATGTACAAGACGCAAGTTTTAAAAATCCGATCAATAATTTTCAAATTTATAACCCATGAATTGACAAAAAGCCCCTCCAACAGTTACTGTCCGATTTGCTTCATACTTGGCACATGTGTGTATTAGGGCTTGTAGATGTGTAAGACGCAAAATTTTCAAAATTCTGATAGATTTTTTTCTGAGTAATGGTCCCTGATTCGACGAAAAAGCGCTTGTCCAGACAACTCCTCCTACAGTTACCATCCGATTTGATTCATACTTGACATAAGGGTGCATTAGGACCTGTAGATGTGCAAAACGCCAATTTCGTGAAAATCAGATCTTTAACTCATGTCACTGATCCGATAAGAAAAAAGAACCACACGCTTATCCAGATAACTTCTCCTACAGTTACCGTCTAATTCTATTCATACTTGTCATTAGGATGCATAATACCTGTAAAGGTGCAATGCGCAAAGTTCGCAAAATTTCTATTGATAATTTCTGAGTTATGGCCTTTATTCGTCCGGACAAATGCAGTTGCGGGGATATTTTCCGTGTTTTCGCTTGAATGTTTGAAGAAATCATGGGATTCTGTTTAGAGTAAGTTAGAATGGGGAATGGCCTTCTTATCTCAAGTGCGAGTACGGCACACTTTGTCTACTCAAAATCCCAAGAATATAAGCTAAGAAATTAAACAAAAATACCTTGAAGCGGACGATTTCGGTGGGCGTGTAAACCCACGGTCAATAATCACGTGATACACCAATTTCAGAAAATCTTCAATAAATTTGTTAATACGGGACCTTTTTTAATTCGCTTGAAGCAGAGAAGGTGGACATACGTCACGCATTACAGAAATATGGTGGATTTTTGTTAAATTAGCGAGAAATTGGAGATCAACCAAAATTTTGGTTGATCTTTAATAACTTTTTTATCAGTAGAATTTTTACACATCCACCACCACGTCCAGCTTATTTCTGGCTTTCCCACCTTGTCTGCTTCAAACCGAGTTCAAATTGGCCAAGTATTAACCAAAATATTGATTATTTTTCTCAAATTCAGAGTCACTTGATATACCACCGTGAACACGCAGTGCACTATATACCACAAAGAAACGTCCGAATATACAAAATGTCCGAATAATTGTATCGGAAGACATCGGTTTACGTCTGAGTGCTAAGCATGATTATATGTGAGCATTTTCCTGTATTCTGCCAATTTAACCAATCTCAAAAATAGAGAATTACTTATATGCAGAAAAATGCATTTTCAGAGATTACACACTCGGTATATAGCTCACGATAAATGACCTGGCAGAGCATCTCTTTCGATTAGCATGGGCTGCTCTAATTATCGTTAATTATCGTGAGCTACACGTATTTCTAAATACAGTCGACACTCGTTGTGTCGAAGTCAGAGGGACCATCAAAATAGCTCGACATATCCAGAGTTCGACTCATCCGATTTTGTTTGGCTTCGATAAAGTTGATATTTCACCGTTTTTTGATACTAATTAAGTGCGATTATAATTGAGATATAGTAGGAAAAGGAAAGAAATTGCTCGTTTCGAGCAATTTCTATCCTTTTCCTACTATATTTCAATAGCTATACTCAGTTCGAAATTATTGTGTTTGAAAAAATTATGTCCATCGATGAGGACGGGACCAGATTTGAACTTCGACTTAAGCGAAAATTCGACTTATCCGATGTCGACATAACGAGTGTCGACTGTACTAATGTATTTGCGAATAATTAAACAGAGTTTAGAACACTTGGTTTGTTTTGTATTCATCGATGTTCCATTTCTAGAGTTACGACAATTCGTTTTCTTACGTCCAAGAAATACCTAGGAATATTTATTACATCATTCAAGCGATTGCAAAGACAATAATTAAGTTATGAAAAAAAAACTTATCAGTAAAACAGGGTCTGTTTCGCGTCCCTGCTAGTAAAGCCTAAAGGTCATTGGAAACACTTCGAGAAAAAACGAGAAACTGTTGATAATCAGCTAGCTACAATTTCTGCTTTTTACTCAATATTTTGTTTCGTGTAACATACACATTTTCATTTTTTTAAATATCATTTTGTCGCACGAATTTCCCTTTGAATCGGACCGGTAAAAGATCTCGCCGGATGTGAAAGGATTAACCCATTTCCAAACAGTGGCGCCTTTTGACGTCCTTCATAATAGAGGCTAAAGGGGAAAATTGCGGTAACTGAAACAAAAATGTGGAAAATGAAAAAAATCGCTTGTTTTCTACCCGAAACCCCTAAGAAATATAAGATTTCATTTATTTGAAATTGCCATCTGCAATATGTTTGAATTTGGACAAGTTTATAATTTTGCAGTTTGGTAATTAGGTAACCATTTCCAAAACAAGACCTGGTTTTGACGTCCCTAATAGGAAAGGCTAGTGAAATTATTGAAACAAAATAAGAAACTGCTGATAACAAGCAGTTTCTCCTTTTGTCCTAATATTTTCTATGCCATATTTTACACATATTCTATCTTTTAAAATACCTCCCATTTTGTTATTTATGGCAGAATTTGAAGTGTATAACCTTAAAATGTTGCCGTTTGGGAAAGGGTTAAAATGATACAATTCACAGTTCAGTTCTAGAATCTTTTTCTTTGAAATGGGCGTGGCTATGAAATGGGAGTGCTATGAAATGGGCGTAGCTATAAAACAGGCGTGGCTTCAGAATGGGTTAACACTTTCCCAAACAATACTTGGTTTAGACGTCCCTATTATAAAAGACCGGGGAAAACATTGTGACAAAAGAAGAAAATGATGATGATCAGCATTTTATCAATTTGCTCCAATATTTTCTTCTATATACATGTATTGTACACAACTCCTTTCTTTTTCAACACTCATTTTGTCATTTACAACGGCTTTCAGATGAGTCGTTATGGCCATTTGTTGTTTTGGAAATGGTTAACATTTTCCCAATAGCACGTAATATTGACGTCCCTTCTAGGAAAAAAAAAAACTTTAAAAACACAAAGACAAAATGAAAACAAAAGTTTCGATAACCAGAATTTTTCTACTTTTATCCCAGCAGTTTCTGCTCCATAATTGCATAAAAATATATTGTTATCAAAATCCAATTTCTGCTCTGTATCATCTCCAAATGAAATAGTCTAAATGTTTGCCGTTTGGGATGTTTGCCGTTTGGGAAAAGGTCGATAGATAATCATTATGTATCTCACTACGCCTCGTTTTAAAAAAAAATAGGTCGTGCTGGATTCACTTTTTTCACTTACAACTGACTGTTTCGTACTGAATATTGCGGGTCCGCTGACATAAAGTTATAACTTTAATAAAACAAAAAAAAAAAAAAAAAAAAACAAAAAAAAAAAAAACATTGGCTTCTGTTTGTATGATATTGAATTTTGAAAATGAATAACAAGAATATCATACAATGGTTGTGCTTTCTATGTATTTTTATTGGAACAAATTGTGTGAAAAAAAGTTCAATTTTCACGCATGTGCCAAGATATGACGGTCTGAAATGCACTAACCCGCCATTTGAGCAGAACTTGGCATTCATTTCTTGTACCTCGATATGTCTCGGACGTTCAGACTGC
This sequence comes from Fragum sueziense, assembly GCA_963680895.1. Taxonomy (NCBI): domain Eukaryota; kingdom Metazoa; phylum Mollusca; class Bivalvia; order Cardiida; family Cardiidae; genus Fragum; species Fragum sueziense. Next base: position 55,675,054 of record OY804598.1, on the reverse strand, counting down.
GTGGGCGTGTTCTACTCCTTGTCTACATCGTTGTGCACAGGATGTTATACGTTTGATGACAACCACGTCCAAGGAGCAGCTAGCGATAGCAAATATTTCCACAGTAAGTTATTAATTTAACTATAATAGATTCACAATTAAAGTGACATTTCAGAAATTTTTGTCATAAATATTACTTTAATTTTTATCTGAAAGAGCATATTTCCTTATGAAAATTCTAAAAATTTCAAGCCAAAATATTGCACCGTTTACGAGAAATTTATATTTTTGTGTTAAAATTGAACAAATTGTTGTGGACAACAGTTCGGATTTATATGCCATTTATCGATTACATGTATGTGTCAACTTTAAATGCGTGTATCTCGTTTACCCGCAACAACTTTAAAAAAACTAATAGTGTTTATACTCATTAAAATACACAATCTTGGCATCAAGACATACTTTAAAATCAAAGTACTGAAAGTACTGTTGGGAAGCAAATTTGTTAATAATGTACAATGTAGGCCTATCCAGAAGTAGATTACTTTGACTAGGTACTTTGATTATCCATTTGAATACCTTGAATACTTTGATTCCATGCTGGTGATGTTGAATCTATTTTTAGCACAAGTTGACAACCTTTATGTGTATACTAGTACTAACCAATCAATGGACGCGGTTTGCCAGGTACTACCAATTGTAAATACATAGTATACACGCTATGGTTTATCGGTGTGTAAATTGTCTATTTATAACTTTGAGCCTTTGAATATATTTCATAGTTCAGTAAACTTGACTGACCCATTTACAAGGAAGATCATTGGACTGATCTTTGAACCATAATAAAGCAAATTACTACGTCGGTCTTTTCTTCGCTTAAAGACATGATTAATAGAATGTTTCACTTTCAGTCACACTATTCAATATCTACATGTATAACTTCAGACTTACATATGAACATTCGAATGACTGTTACCTCATTAATTTTTGCTTTTGATAGAACTATTTATAGTGAGGAGGACCGGAAGATGTTGTGTGGTATGCAGAGAATGTTAAAGTGCAGAGAAGCACGGCTGCAAAGAAAAGCAAATTTTGCAAAATTTGCTTCCCAAAAATGAAATCGGAATGAAATGTCCCTTTCATTAAACGTATAAACTGTTGCAGAAGGCAATTTCATGGAAACGAAATTTTAAATTTCGGGTTTTGGGGAAGTAAATCGTGTGGAAAATGAAGAAATTGCTTGTCACAAGCAATTTCTTCATTTTCCACAATGTTTTCCCAATCATTTTCTTGATGGCCGTCAAAAAGCGTCACTGTGTTGGAATGGGTTAAACAGACGGCATCGGTTACCGTGATCATGCTTTATGACGTAAAGGTCCTTTTTGACTTCGTCATTTGAGACTACGATAGCATCCTTTCTGCGTCGTTTAAATTCCTATAACAAGGTTTACAAAAACTTTCAGATGTTTTTTTTTTCTTTTTTTATCCCCAAATTGAATCTTGAAACCCCAGATTTTGCAAGCAGTCTTCTTTGTCTTCTATAGAGGTACACTGTGTTCATTAGGTTACAAGCAGCCCATGAATTTTACCCAGAAGGTTAACTGTACATAGATTAAACAGCTATGCAATGAATGTAATTCTATCTCAACTCTGACCTGAAGTACTGGTCATGGTATGTTATCAGTAGATCTATCAAAACTGTCTGACTGACCAGTTTCCAGGTTTCGCATCTTTCTAGTTTTAATGATATATGGATGTCAAAATACTGAAAGAATGGTAGGAAAATCACATAAAAATGTGACAAATTGCATGTTGAGGATTAACCATTGTTTTTTTTTTCTTTGCGTTTGTTGTTGCTCATGACATCTCAATATTTGGTCGGTGTACAAAGTTGGGCGTATCATTTTCAGCTTAAGGTAGAATACGCCTAATGGCAACTTTAGAAATTGGGGTGACAAACACTTCTGTCTGATAGTACATTATATTAGACATCTATATGTGCAATATGACAGAAATTCGTCCGCAGGTTTACTAGAAATTAGATTTTCCCTTATCCCACCCCCAACTTACAAAATTCCAATATGGCGGCCACCACTCAAAGCAAAAAAGTATATGAATTTTGGACATAAACACATTCAATGTGTTTAGATTTTGGTTTTTATTATCAAAAACATGTTTACCCATCTTCTGGTGTGAAATGATATGACCCTTGTGCGCATATACGAGATATTTTGTTACATTACTGTGTGCTTATTTAAAAATAAAGTCTCTTTATTTCCTAGTTTGAAATTTATGCCTCTGAAACAAATGTTGACAGTGCCAGAAATAAGTTCAGGCACTCTCTAAAACCGATATCAAAATTATTCTTATACCTGTAGGAACACGATAAAATCCACATATGTACATTTTATCCGTCAAAATTCAAAATTATATAAACGTAATTCTTAGTGCCCTCATACTTTCGAACGCACTATTTCTTACCAAAAGAAGTCAATGCCCCAAATGAAGGGAACCGTAGCCCATATCTAATTAATTGCTTATAACTAAACCCAAACCGTTGTATAAGACTTTCAGAAGTTGGCAAATGATAACATACTAGTTGTGACTTTCACCATTTTAACCCTTTACCTACTAACCAATTAAACATCGCTATTTGTAAAACGTAATGCAAATTCTAAAGACAAAATTGTACATAATTTTTTTTTGTAGTCTATTACAGCTTCCTTATGCCACTTCTTCTAGATTTCATATTGAATCCAAGGACTTAAATAGAAAAAAGAATCTAAAAAAGGACCAAATCACGGATCAAACCACGTTACAATTAACAGACAACGATTTTGCACATTTAAATAAGGATCGCCGGCGAAGAAGTGATGAAAATCGAGTGCGAATGACTGAACAATGATGAGCTCATCCACGCGTCGTTCTCAAACGATAGGCGTTTGATCACCACATCATAGATTTCATTAGAATACATGTATGTGTCTTCTACTGTAGGGTTTCTTTGTATATTGAGCCGAACAGTACCAAGGGAAGAAACGACTATTATACATACTACAATTTGTTTCCTAAATAGGAAGTTTCATTAAGTAGCAAAGTTTCGAATCACATACAAAGTGGTGATATTAATCAAAATCATATAAAATTACATGAAAATGTCTCTGAAAAATTGATGTTAAACGGAGAATCATACCAGAAAAAAGATATTCAGAGTGTATTCGGGGAATTTTATTTACAAAGGGAAGTAATATCTAGCAATATTGTTGCTAAAAATAGATACGGAAACTGTCGACATGTGTCGAAAATGTACGACAATAGTAAATATGCATTAGAATTATTCTACCTTAAAACCATTTGTAATTTTGATTTCAAATTTTATATTCAAACTGCAATAATAAAAAAAAAATTATTGTTAAAATTTCTTTTCTGTGAGTTGGTTACGCATACAGAAACTTAAACCTGTTCTATACGTCTCATGCTAAATCTTACCTAAATCGCTCACCTGAACCAAGATGGCAAGAGCGAGAGTCTTATTTTAATTCATTTATATTTGTGACTATAAATATGAAAACAAACTTATGGTCATCAACTTTTCGTCCAGGCTTTGTCTGGATTGGTTAATATTTGTGGTTGTTAGCGTACAACAAAGTCAAAATAGAAATTTTAACAAATTCAATGGCACATAACTGACGACTTTTTTTTATCTAAATAGACCGAAATTTGAAGTCCTTTGAGGTTTTATGGTCACCAACAATGTGTCCAAGTTTTTTTTTTGATTCGTGAATATTTTGTGATTGTTAGAGTAAAAATAGTCGAAAACGGCAATTTTGTCAAATTCAAAGACAGATAACTTGACTTTCTGGTCCGATCAGTCTGAAATATAAACTCATACTAGATCTTATAGTAACCATCAGTATGTCAAAGTTTCGTCTTGATTGTCAAAGTTTCGTCTTGATTAGTCAAAAGTTGTAGATGCTAGAATTTAAACAAAGTCGAGAACAGTCGAAAATGGCAATTTTGTCAAACCAAGGGCATACAACTCATGACTTTCCGGTCCGATCAAAATGAAAATCTAATTCATCCTAGATCTTATTGTCCGAAACCTTGTGTTCAAGTTTTGACTTGATGTGGCAATAATAATTGAAGATGCTAGAGAGTAAACAAAGTTGAAAATATCAAACTAGCAAAGATCTCTTTAAATTTGAACCTTTACCAAATGGCAAAATGTAAGGCTGCTCCAAATTAAAGGGTATTTTAAACCACAACAAAACTATAAATGTCAGAAGTATAAAAATGTTTGTTATAGAATAGCAAAAAAAAATTTAATTGCTTCATTTGTATTGATATTGCATATCACTATGACTGGCTATAACAAATGTCCACAGCAAAATCACTACATTTATCTGTCTGATATTACATTGTTATGAAAATATTTTGATAAAAAGAAAAAAAAACATTTTTAATTGCAACCATATTTTGACTTGTCCACGAACCACACAGCTTTCAAAAAGGGGACTTTGGGTAAAATACAGTTTTTCTCTAATTTCTATTAGTCTAATGGTCAGAATTTGATGAAATTTCATATTTCAGTAGATCTAGCAAATTAGATGCCATTGACCATAAACTATTTAAATTTGTGTATAAAGAATATGCCATGGGAAAACGGGGCTTAATGTTTGTTAACTTTACGATAGCAACAAACTAACATTGTCCACTACTTTTGATTAGCTTCATATTTCACATGTGCATTGCTTAAGACAAGAAATACACTTTTTTCCTTTATGGCATACATTTTGTGGCATTGCCTTATTTGGGGAGCATAATCCATCTCTGGCGGCTCTTGTTTTCCATCGGCGTCAAGTTACCCGTAAACATTGCTAGAAATGAAAAAGACTGGTAGGTAAAGATAGATAAAGACTTACTCAGAATGAGTAAATGAACATCTGGGGATTTTTCGCTGCACATCTTCTTTACAATAGTATTTACCCGTTTTTGTTTGACAAACTAAAATAGGTATCTTTTATCCCATTACCCCACAGAGTGACACCTTTTGACTCCCCACAAGATGGAAACGAAGAAATTACGTGTAACAAATGATTTCTTCAATTTACACACTGTTTTCTAAATGGAAAGACCAAAAATATAGAATTTCATTTACTTCAAATTGTTGTCTCTAGCATCTTTGAATTTGAACAAGTCTAAGAATAATTACAGTTGTCAAAAGTATAAAAATGTGTATGTTATAGACCAGGAAATATTCATATTCACCACCAGTTTATTCTCTTCTGTATTTTTTTTGCCGAATTATGTCTACTAGGGGCGTCAAAACAATATCAGTTTTAGAAAGGTTATAAAATCAAAGTTCGCCAGACCATAGTAGAACATTAAAAACTTGCTTGCTTCAATCTAAAATCTAAGTTCCAACAACATAGGGCCAATTTTGACATTGTGTAAGTTACAATAAAATTATTATTCTTTTTTGACTCCGCACAAGATAATGGCTTTGTAAAACATTGTGGAAAATTATGAAGTTACTTGTGACAATCAGTTCCTTCATTTCCCACTATAATGCTTTTCATAGAATATGATTTAAAAAAAAAAAACATGTAAAATTCCATTAAACCAGATTGTCGTCTTCTACATCTTTGAATTCAAATGACACTGAATTTTGCCATCTGGTCTATAATGTCAATAAAATTTGTTATGTTATAATGAGTTCAAAAAAAGACAAATTATATCTTGGCCCTTAAAAAAACAACAGAATTGCAAAACTAGGACAATATTGGATATAAAAGGAGAGAGTTTTAGGAACATTTTAAAGATTCTGGCACTAACCTGTGATGAAAATTACAATTGGTTTTGTAATATTATTTTGGGTAATATTATAGGAAAATAATTTTCCCCCAGATTTCTTATCGGTGTCTACCATCTAGAAAGGTATTTGTAAGGGGTCAGTCTAGGGTCCCATGCTGAGAATCACTGACCACTCCAATCTGATAAGAACATTTTAATGGATAGGCTATGTTATGATAACCAAGACTTGCATTCTCGAGGTATAATCACTGGTGAGCTAGTCAGCTACACTTAAATGACATATTGGGTAGTAAAATCATGCTGTAAAAGTATGTATTTTAACCCCATGATTCGAAAGTTGGTCGAAACCCTGTATGATTTGTGCAATATTTTATTTCGAAGGATTTTGGCTTTCAATACATTTTAATTACCCACTGAATAAAAGGAAAAGTATCAAGTATTTCGCTGAATGAAAGAGTCAATACCTTTGGTTGGAATCTTTATCAGAATAGCAAAAAAAAAAAAAAAAAAAAAAAAAAAAAAAAAAAAAGAACGTGAAATCAGTTGTTTATTTCTTCGGAATTTGCTCTAAATATGGTACAGGAAAGATGTGTGGTTTGCAATCGAACGGACCAAGGTCGATTCGGTTACAAACAACTCGAAATTTTATGTATTTTTAGCAAATGTTATTTTTAAAAAAGATTCTCACCTGTTCACATGGGTTAAACTTGAATGACTCGTCACGCTAAGAGGGTCCTTATACGAAGTGTGAAAAAATTCGATCCTAGCCAGTCTGCGTAATCCGCGCAGCCAGACTAGGGCCGACACTTTTCACTTTTTTGTTTGATTTAAATCTGGAATGTTTTCCATATCTTACTGTGTGTTCATTTTTCGCCCTTGGGATCTGGTTGACCTGTGCTTGGTCTGTAAAGTTTGTCAAAATTTGGATGTTTTTAGTTCGGATAAGGTCCCTTTTAGCGTGACGGGTCACATATGATAATACGAGGGATGATCCAGAAGTAATGTCACAGTGCCTATAGTTTCGTTATTTGATGTATTCTTGTACAAATAAAGACTTATCATTCAAGCTTAGCCTATTGGAAACATGCTTTCTGTATCATTTGAATATATTTATATATCCGGCAAAAATAAAGTGCTAAGAAAGATCCATATCGTGCATGTGCGCCGCACGCAATAGTCTATTCGTTTAAAGATTATTATTACTTTATTTTCTATCATTATATTAAAAGAAAAACTGCCTCAATTAAGCTGATATTTAAATGACGCGCCCTCATGATATTGCTTAGCCATTTTAGAATGTTTCAATAAAATCGGTGCATTAAAATACCAAATAAGTCTCATCGAATTCATCACTCGCATTCGGGAAAATTGCAGCATATGAATAAAGCCCACAATTTGCAATTCTGAACGTTTGTTAAAGACTTGGAAAATAGCCGATTGAAGCGACAGAAACAATAAATTCAACCTAAAAGATCGGACGTTTAATAGGAGTCTCGTCTACCGTTGGTGCAGACTTTTTAAGGTCTGAGAATCTGTCGTGTGAGGATGAAAAACGAGCCGAAAGACACGTGGATCAGCGGAACGACGCCAACGTCCATGTTACTTTGCACAATTTCCGCATCTTAAGCTGAATTTAAGTGGAATCCATCACGTCGACCTTAACCAACTGAGAATAAATTGATTCAAGGAATGCAATCAAGAAATTGCTTAACAAGTTTGTAAATGCATTTATGAAATGTTCCGAACGCCATGAATGTTGCATGAAAAACGGAAGGAGATATTTTGAGGAGTAGACTTAAATGACGTCAACGACGTTGTGTGTTGTGCGGCGTTGGATACCGATGCGCTATATGTAAAAATGTGGTTTATTTTTGTAATTTTACTCGAAACTTTATGAAAAGTTGTGTATGTATTAAACGAATGTTGATCTTTCGGCAAGTAAATTTGCATGACGAAACGTTCATGAAATCACCGATAACAACGTTTGTGACATTACTTTTGGATCATCCCTCGTACAATGACAGAACTCCATTGCAAACGTCAATCTAATTAAAATCCAGTGTTATATTGCAGTAACATCTGACAAGCACCAGTTAGGGGGGGGGGGCGTCATCTTCAGTGACCCTGGGAAAACCATGATCTGCTTTCTTTACTTCATTCAATCCAATTTCTTGTTACATGTTATTCCCCATGACAGGCAAGTGCTGAAATAATAATGATGCCGTCAAAGCCTTTATTACGATTTAAATCGCTTTCAGAGTCAAGTAAAACATTTGTGACCCGTCGCGCTAAAAGGGACCTTATCGGGTGTGTGAAAAATATCGACCCTAGTCAGTCTGCGCAGTCCGCGCAGCCAGACCAGGGCCGACACTTTTCACTCGTATGTATTTTTTATATCTGGAATGTTTTCCCTGTCTTACTTTACGTTCAGTTTTCGAATACAGTATCTGGTTGACCTGTACTGAGTCTGAAAATTTTGTCGAAATTTGAATTTTTGGAGTTTGGATAAGGTCCCTTTTAGCGTGACGGGTCACATTTATTTCATTGGTCAGAGGAAACGGTCATCGACTTCTGGTGCTGTCAGATGTGACGGTAAGTTTGCACCATACTTTCCCAAACGACAAAATGTTAGGGTGATCCACTTAACCCTTTCCCAAACAAGACCTGGTTTTGACGTCCCTAATAGAATAGGCTTGGGAAAACATTGAAACAAAAGAAGAAACTGCTGATAACCAGCAGTTTCTCCTTTTGTCTCAATATTTTCTCTGTCATATTTTATACAAATCATATCTTTACTTACACCCATTTTGTCTTTTGTGGTAGTTTTTGGAGTGGATCACCCTAAAATTTTGTCGTTTGGGAAAGGGTTAAAGAACTTCCACAAATGACAAAATGGTTTTTATTAAAGATAGGGTTTGTGTAGAATATGGCACAGAAAATATTGAGACTAAAGGATAAACTGCTGGTTATCAGCAGCTTCTTCTTTTGTTTCCATGTTTTCCCAAGCGTTTTCTATCAGGGACGTCAAAACCAGGTCTTGTTTGCACCGTACTTTAATCAGATTGCTGCAAAAGTGGTGCTATATTTTGCAGGCTGTTTTGAGGCGGACAACAGCGGGAACTATGGTGGATCATACTACACAGTGTTTTCAACAAATAGCCTGTTTATAGAGGCTAAGGTATTATTTTTTTAAATAGAGGAAAACATGAAGAGCCAGCATCTGGAAAAACGTCCTTTAAAGGGATATTTCATTCCAATTTCAATTTTTTAAAGTATGTCTTGGTGCTAAGATTGGTTATTCTAATGAGTATATAGCGGACGATAATTCACCTGGCAGAGCATTCCATTCGATTAGCATGGGTTGCTCTGCCAGGTCGATTCTCGTCCGCTATAAATACTATTGGTTTTTGGAAGCAAATTTTCCAAATTTGCTTCTCTTAGCAGCCATGCGTCTCTGCACTTTACCATTCTCTGCATACCACACAACATCTTCCGGTCTTCCTCACTATAAATAGTTCTATCAAAAGCAAAGATTAATGAGGTAATAGTCATTCGAATATTCAATATGTAAGTGTGAAGTTATGTGTAGATATTGAATTGTGTGACTGAAAATGAAACATTCAATTAATCATGTCTCTGAGAGATGAAAAGATCTACGTAGTAATTTGCTTTATTATGGTTCAAAGAATTAGTCCAATGGCCTTCCTTGTAAATGGGTCAGTCGAGTTTACTGAACTATGAAATATATTCAGCTTACACAAACGATTAATATGCATGAAGTTGTGCTAAAAATAAATACAACTCCATCATGAAATCAAAGTATGCAAGGTATTCTGGATAATCAAAGTACTTAATCAAAATACTCTACGAATCAAAGTATTCAAGGTATTCAAATGGATAATCAAAGTACCTAATCAAACTACTCTATTTCTGGCCCCGGTTTCTCGAAAAAACTTAAGTATGTTCTCAAATCTGAGCACAGTGCTCAATTTGCATGAAATCCACGTGAACTTCAATGGAATACCCTTCAACGTTGGAGAGTATCCCTTTGATGTTCAGCATGTTCTCATGAGAATATACTTAAGTTTTTTTCGAGAAACTGGGGCCTGGACAGGCCTACATTTTTGAAAAATTTGCTTCCAAACAGTACTGTCAGTACTTTGATTTATAGCTGTTGCCAAAAAGCGAGAAACACGCATTTAAAGTTGAGACATAATCGATAAATTGCATATAAATCCGAACTGTTGTCCACAACAATTTGTTCAATTTTAACACAAAAATATAAATTTCTCGTAAACGGTGCAATATTTTGGCTTGAAATTTTCAGAATTTTCATAAGGAAATATGCTCTTTCAGATAAATATAAAAGTAAAATTTATGACAAAAAAATTCTGAAATGTCACTTTAAGGCGTTTGAGCCCAACATGTTTCAAGATCAGCCTGCGTATAAACGCAGTCTGATCATGAACCATGTTGGTCTCTAATAGCTTATTTGTGACCTGTAGCAACTTAAAGAGAGCAGCATGGATGTAAACTGGACAGGCGGATCTTGAAACTCAATTTTGAAAAAATGCTAAAAGGGGCGTTTTTCCAGATCCCGGCTCATTTGTATAGCATACAATAAATAACCAAGCAGAGCACCCTTATCTTATTGCTAGGGATGCTATGCCAGGTCATTTATCGTGAGCTGTACCAATAAATGACCTGACAGAGCGCCCCTAGGTAATAGCTAGGAATGCTACGCCAGTTCATTTATCGTGAGCCATACCGTCCTTATTCACGGCAAATTATAACGTGACAAACTATTTTCGATATGTTTCAACAATTATGTTTATATATGACAATATAAATGACTAGTTCGTAAATGCAGCGAATTAATCCCATTACCAGATGGAAACTTATTTTGATCCAAAGTCAAATATTTTTGAGATGACAATTTCAAGTCGATGATATGTTACGCTTGTTTGCATTTTCTTAATAAAACGAATTGTTTGAGATGAAAATATCGCTTTTCTCAAGAAATTTCTTCATCTTCCACAGTTTTTTTTTCTTTCGTAGACCTTGTCTTATGGAGGCGTCAAAAAGTGATTTTTTGTGGGAAACGGTTGAAGTTCTGTTAAACCATTTCCACACAGTGACTCCTTTTGACTCCCCACATGAAAATGGCTTTAGAAAACATTGTGAAAAATGAAGAAATTGCTTGTGACAAGCAATTTCTTCATTCTCCACAATGTTTTCTACGTACAAAGACCGGAAATAAGTTAAATTTCATTCTCTTTAATTTGTCGACTGCAACATCTTTGAATTTGGTCTAGTCTAAAATTTTGCCGTTTGGTAAAGGGTTAACGATGCGTTTAGGGAAATGATACTCTGTTTCCATCGCTGATTGTTTACTACATTTTACTACGAAAAAATCAAACTCTGTTGTTACGATAGCAAATCGCGACTCGTCTTATCTCGGGGCATGGCGCGATTTCATTATCAAATAGTTTGCTGTGAAGTATAAAACGATCTAAAAGTTTGATACATTTCTTTTGGTGAAACTCATATCAAAATTACTCGAAACTGTCACTAACGAAAAAAATAGAAAAAAAAAAATAAAATAGAATCGACTCAAACCGAAACTTCAATATCGTAGGATGGTTATTATTGTTTGGTTGAATGATCGAGTGCGTGATCGCTACATGTGTAGTCTTTTATTGGATAATGTGAAAATAACAAAAGTTACGTCATAAATGACGTCATATTATAAACGTAAACGTATACGTAAACTATGTCAATTTTGATAGCGTCTATTAAGACAGAGTATGAATCGATCAATATGAGCGGTATACCCTGGTAGAGAGTTCACGGTGGATAATCACGTGATACAACAATTTCAGAAAATCTTCAATAATTTTGTTAATACGGGACCGATTTGAATTCGGTTTGATCTTGAGAAGGCGTACAGACGTCACGCATTAGATAAAACTGGTGGATTTTTGAAAAATTTACTGATTAAAAAGTTATTGAAGATAAACCAAAATTTTGGCTTATCTTCAATTACTTTTTAATCAGTTTATTTTTTTTAAAATCACCATGTCCAGATTATTCTTGACATTTTTCCACCTTCTCTGCCTGCTTCAAAGCGAATTCAAATTGGTCAAGTATTGACAAAGTAATTGAAGATTATCGGAAAATTCTAAGTCACGTGATTATACACCGTGGAGTAGAGAAATGAGCGTACGGGCATATTTGAGCCAGGATCTTGAGAAGAGCCCTGCAGTCTCATAAGGATCCATACTGTTACTTACATTTGAGCCAGGATCTGGAAAAACGTCCCTTTAATCATTTCTAAAAGTTGAATTTCAAGATCAGCTTGTTTTCAAATGAAGTCCAATGTGCATCCATACTGCTTTCTGTAAGTTACTACAGGTCTCGAAGAAGCTATTAGAAAACAACATAGATCCTGATCAGAATGTGCATATGCACAGGCTGATCTGGATCTACGTTGGGCTCAAAAGCTTTAAGGGACGTCTTTTTTCAGATTCTGGCTCATTTATTTTAGGTAATGAAGTAGCTGTTTGAGAACAAAAATGATCTTGATCAGACTGTGCGTATGCATAGGCTGATCCGGATCTATGTCGTTCTCTCTGCCAGATCCATGCAAAAATGTGTTAAGCATTACCACGGTTAGGAATTGCGTGGCACAACGATTCCGGAAAGTAATCAATAATTCTGACCATACAAACCCGGTTCGATTTGAAGCAGAGAAGATGCACTTACGCTTAGAAATTTGCCAGACGTGGCGAATCTTTTCATCTGTTTAGTTTTAAGGTAGAAGACCCATAATTAGCACCAAAGAGCCAGCGACGAAATTTGAAAATGCAAGTTATTCCTAAACTGAGTTACATTTCCTTTCCAAATATAAACTTAAGCATTTTGTACTGTTTAGAATTTTGAATTCATGCAGACTTATGAAAATATTTGACAAAAATGTTCGAAATTACCCCACTTTTATATGAATATAGAGTGAAATAATATTTGTAAATTATTTTCTTCTTGAAGTATAATCTTAAAATCCGGCACGGTGAATCAACTTATGTGAAGTGTATTTACAAGTGTGTGTGTAATTGTATGCATTTCATATGGCTAGAAAGTGATGTTTTCATTCTCAGTTCGTAAACCTTAAGCATTATCACGGTTAGGGATTGCGTGGCACAACGATTCCGGAGAGCCGTCAATAAATCTGTCCATACAAACCCGGTTCGATTCGAAGCAGAGAAGGTGCACTAACACTCAGAAATTTGCCAGACGTGGCGAATCTTTTCATCTGTTGCGTTTTAAAAGATCTAGCACATTCAACAAAGCTCTGACGTAAATACGCCTTCTATGCTTCTGATCAAATCATTTCGTTGAAACAAGAACGACTAACAAAGCCAGCGATCGAAATAAATCTTAATACAGAGAGTAACGTTTAACAGCAAAAAGCCAAGACTCTCGGTTTCTAAAATCCCGAGCTATATATCCCTCTTCAGTCTTGGGGTCATGAAAAGTGACACAAAGTCATAAAAAGGCATTCCCTAAGAACTTTTCACGTATTTTGTATACATGTACATAAATCATGTCCGCCTCATATTGTCCGACATCGTGCCATCTAAATATGCACCGGTTAAATAAAAAGAGGTGGCATGAAAATGTGTCGTTTATTGCCGTTTACACAACAGTATTATTTAAACAGAATAATTGAAGATGTTTCCGTCATTGTTGTCACGGTGAATAATCACGTGACTTAGAATTTCCGAAAATCTTCAATAACTTTGTCAACACTTGACCAATTTGAATTCGGTTTGAAGCAGAGAAGGTGGGGAAATGTCAGAAATAACATGGACGTCGTAGATTTTTAGAATATCAACCGATAAAAAAGTTATTGGAGATAAACCAAAACTTTGGTTTATCTTCAATAACTTTTTTATCAGTTGATTATTCAAAAATCAACCGCGTCCATCTAATGCGTGACGACTATCCACATTCTCTGCTTCAAACCGAATTCAAATCGGTCAAATATCAACAAAGTTATTGAAGATTTTCTGAAATGTGTGTATCGCGTGATTATCCACCGTGGTAATTACCACCGTGGTTAAGTCACGTGATTCACCACCATGATTTGTCTTTTCAGTACTGTTGTGCTGCCAAACCTAACAGCGCTATGGTCCACCTGGAAAACAGCAATGAAGAGGAATTCGTCAGCAACCTGGTTAAAGCAATCAGTGGTAAGCCTAACCTTCCATGCAGTGACTTCCCCTTACAGGATTAGATATCTGCAATTATTTTGTAAAAAAAATGCAGATGTAAAGCTTTTCTTTTTAATATTGATAAGATTTCTTTCTTTATTTTTTTTTAAATAAACAAAACAGTTTTGCTAATGTTTCAAGGCTGAAACGGGTCAAAGGTGAGCTCTGAAACGGGTCAAAGGTGAGCTAGGTAATTTGAGAAACTCTTGCGACGTCGGAATTATTCGGGTAACGTCTAAAACATTCGGCGATGAAACTTTCCACCGCCGAATTTTTACGCCCGCCGCCGAATAAGATAAAAAAATCCGATATTTGATGATTCTCAAAATTGTCACATTGAGGGTTTTCTATCTTAACCCTTTCCCAAACAAGACCTGGTTTTGACGTCCCTAATAGTAAAGGCTTGAAAAAACATTGAAACAAAAGAAGAAACTGCTGATAACCAGCAGTTTCTCCTTTTGTCTCAATATTTTCTGTGCCATATTTTACACAAATCCTCTCTTTAGTAACTTCAATTTTGTCATTTGTGTCAGTTTTTTAAAGTGAACCACTCTATAATGTTGCTGTTTGGGAAAGGGTAAACTCTGTTTCAGTTGACGCTTACTGGGTCGGCCTGCAGTATGATATGACCGTCTCCAGGTGGAAGTGGGTAGACGACAACACAGAGCCGGGGTTTACTAAATGGTATCCTGGGAGCCCCAACAACCTTCCTGTCTAGAGGCGCGTTCTTTAGAGCGAGATTATTTAAGATTTCTTAAGATGTTTTTGAAACAGCGTTTTTGAGACCGAGATTATAAGCGAGGTGTTCCGATTGCTCCATACTTCATACAAATGACGTCATGATGACGTCATTTGTATGAAGAATGGAACATTCGGAACTCCGCGGTTTATGAATCATGGAGCATTCGGAACAACTCGGTCAATTCTCTCCCATAAAGATTCTACAGAATTTACCGAGGGGTTCCGAAAGAAGGATAGAGCAATGGCGGCTCGTATTGATCGTTTTAAAGATCTTGCTAAAAAAAGCGCTTTATCCTAAAACATCTTAAGAAATCTCAAGATATCTCAAGAAATCTCGCTTTAAATAACGCAGTCTTGTTTGGGAAAGGGTTAACTCTGTTTCAGTTGATGCTTACTGGGTTGGCTTGCAGTACGACACGACCGTCTCCAGGTGGAAGTGGGTAGACGATAACACAGAACCGGGGTTTACTAAATGGTATCCTGGGAGCCCAAACAATCTACCAGTTCAGGGTTGCGTTGTTTGGCAGCGACCTTTCGGCGAGGCTTGGGATAACATCGAATGTCAGCGTTTTCGACCGTTTGTGTGTGAACAAAGAAACAACTAAATTAGACATTTTCATTAGGGTTTTCCATCCCTAATGAGATTCATGCGATGACGGAATTATTCGGACGATGTCGTAAACATTCGGCGGTGGAACGTTCCCCCGCCGAATGTTTACGACGTCGTCCGTAAATTTCGAATATTTGAGATATGTTTACGACGTGACACGAATAATACAAACGTCGCGTGAATCTCATAAGGGATGGACTTCTTTAAACGGAAAATAATGATTGATATCAAAGTAGAAAATGTGTATGTTAACCTATTACCACACAGTGACTCTTTTTGACTCCCTACAAGATAACGGCTTTTGAAAACAATGTTGACTATGTAGAAATTGTTTGTGACAAGCAATTTCTTGATTTCCCACAATGTTTTCTATACAAAAAGACCAAAAAATGTAAACTTTCATTCTCTTGAAATTGTCGTCTGCAACAAATTTGAATTTGTGCCAGTCTAAAAAACCCGTCTGGTAATGGGTTAAAGTGCAATAAGTATTGAGACAAAGAGAGAAAGTCATAAAATCAAATAGTTTCTCCATTTCGACCAGATTTTTTCGACCCTTTGGATTCCAAGTCGATTTTCTGACGGATTTTTTTTTTTCCAAAGTTCGTGAAACACTCAAAAACCCAGATTAGGCAAAATAATAAGTGATATATTTTCTGAAATCTTTGTTCCGTGATTTGAAAGCTAAAATCTTAATAGAAAATGCAGTGGAAATTGGATTGATTGATCAATATTTAATAAAATATTCTAATATGATATTTTTACTAAATCTAAGTATGTGTGTGAGAGTTGAAGAGAGAGTAAGTGTCAGTGTGTTTTTTAAGAATGCGTGAAAGAAAAGAGAGAAAGAGAGAAAGAGATAAAGTTTTATATGTGTGTACATGTACGTGTGTACATGTCTCGTATATAGAGAAAGAACCTATCTTTATTATGATTGTGCAATAATCTCCAGATATATATTTTATGTTGTAGTTTTTTCCATTTGTATGTAATACATGTTTTTGTAAAAATGCACATTATATGTGAACGTGACTTGAGTAAACGATTAAATCTATTTATTTAATTAATTATATATGTTGTTCAGTATATTTGGACGTAGATACGTACACATGTTTTATAGCATTTTGTAAAAGATTGGGATTATTCAAGGCAGGGGCGTTTATTTATCTCTTTTTTATTCAGAAAACTTAAAGATCTTCAAAGACCATCGTACTGAAACTGTAGAATTTTTGTCTTTAATAGTTGCATCAAATAATTTAAGATTTTGGTAAATTTAGAATATCAACGGTTTGGTTTTAGTTTGCTGCATTTTTCGAAGAATTACAAATTGATTAGATCTTCTGTTACAACCGTGTTTTCGTAAGTTTATATTTTCTGTGACCATATTTTCTTTGATGTTGTAATAGTGTTTTTTATGAAGTTCTTTAAAGATACATTTCACATATATTTTCTCTTAAATCTTGGGTTTATTTTTTATCTGAAAAAGCTTATTTTCTTTTGAAAATGCTGAAAATGGCAAATCAAAGTATTGCCCCGTTTACGACAAATCTATGTTTTCTTTGAATTTTACAAATTGGTGTATGCAAAAGTTCGGATATAAATGGTAAAGGCTTTTATTTTATTTATCAGCAAAAAAATTCAAAGAACTGGTAGCATCTAAACGCATTAGAATAACCAGTATTGGCATCAAGACATACTTTAAAAAAAAAATGGGAATGTCATGTCCCTTTAACCCTTTCCCAATCGTTACAATTTTGAAATGTTTCAATTTGAAAAGTGTTGCAGACGATAAAATTAATCCGACCAACAGAAAGCAAATTATCTTTTATATGTTGGAACATATTGAACAAAAGGAAGTAAAATACTGGTAATCAGCATTTCCTTCATTTTTGTCAACATTTTCCAAAGTTTTGATACTTATGTGCTTCAACAGGCGTCTCTGAATGGGAAACGGTTTCCAGATTTTTAATAAAATGTGTGTTGTTTTATAACAGTGTTCGTTCTTTTATCTTTAATGAAGACCACCCTTACTTAGATTCACGTGACGTCGGATTTTTCTTACGACGTCGTTAACATACGTTACGTATCCGATCCCTTTTGGGTGATATCGTAAAAATTCGGCGGTGGAACTTTCCACCGCCGAATGTTTACGTCTTCGCCTGAATGATTCAAATGTCACGTGTACCATGGTTTCTT
This sequence comes from Fragum sueziense, assembly GCA_963680895.1. NCBI lineage: Eukaryota > Metazoa > Mollusca > Bivalvia > Cardiida > Cardiidae > Fragum > Fragum sueziense. The sequence continues at coordinate 55,657,444 of OY804598.1, read as the reverse complement.
AAAACATTCAAACGAAAGCATTAAATTTGAATGTTTAAAGAGACCATGGGATTCAGTTCAGAGCGAGTTAGAATCGGGGACTTACCTATCAAAGGTACATACGGTGCACCTTATCTCGTCAAAGTCCTTAGAGTATTAACCTTGAAACTAAACAAAACATACTTGAAGCGTACGATTCTTCGGTGTGAACGTTTCTCAAAAAGCGTTGAGGTCATGTAAAACTGTTATTGCTAGTATTAAAAATATATCGAAACCTATCTACTCTTCTAATGACCCTTCCCTGCTCACAAAATTAAAGAACTTTGCTCTTTATCTTTGTAATTAAATTACCCCACTGGAGGCAGCCATGATTGAAGTGTACCTGACCCAATAACGCAGTATTAGGGGCAGGTAAGCCAGACTACTTATTCTATGGTTTTCGTACCATTTATTATCTTTCACACAATTGGATCATCAAGGACAACTCTATCGAATCATACCTTGGATGCATCTGGAGACACTCCACAACGGGAAATGCTTCCTGGTCGTAGTATACAAACATAGTTCCGTCAAAAATAGATTCGCTCATTTTGTTGCATTGATTCTGTGTCTATAGAATAGGCAGATGCATGAAATGTGGTTCTGTATACTGGCAGACAGACCATCAGTGTACTAGGATGTGTTTTAATGAATTTGTTGGGAACTAGTTTCTTGCGCGGTCGTGACCTTTCATGGGGGTGTGTCACATGCAGATCCCGAAATAGATGGCACATTTCAAGGGTGGCTGTGTTCACGGGTGCGTGATTTTAGCTGGTGGTGCTATTGATACCACTTTCTTGGTAGTAAATTAAAGACAAAGAAATGATCTGTCAGGCAGATTTAGTAAAATGTGCCACAAAGACTTCTGAGAGGAGCTAGAAGCTGCCAAATTGACCCATTTTACTATATATTTAATAGGCCCGTTTCGTTGAGGAGTGACACCATCTCGTAGAACTACTTTCAGACTACGAATAGAATAGAATAGAACAACAATTCAAAACGTTCGTCTGCGGCTAATGTCAACGATGACGCGACAATGATACTGAAATACTTTTTTGCAGTTCCAGTGTCCTCATTTTTTAGAATGATTACAACCTGCAAGTCCCGCAAGTTGCCATGGTTGTGCATTTGGTTTGCCTCGAAAACTACTTTATGAAGCGTAGCTACTTCCGGCTAAGAAATCCGATTTTTTTCAAGATTTTTTCATACGGACACTTCCGAGTCGATGATTCGATCTTTGATCGACATTATCCGAGGATATCCGAACGAGAAGTATCAGGGACGGTAACCAGTCTAAGCTCGCGCATGCGCTAAAAGGCTTCCGGAGGTCAAAGAGTATGGGAAAAATAGCGTGAAAGGGTCTATCGATGTACAAATCGTGTATAAATCGTGGCTTTTCAGCAAAGACTCGTAACTGCAGCTTGTTTGAGGCTGCAGTTACTACATGTAGGTTTATATTGAAAAATTATTGGTGAATACTCCCCAAGAACGTCTCGGGAAGGGAGATAACTTATGCATCGAGTATTTGGGATATTTTGCGGGTTATTATCCGTTTTTTCCCTTTTCCCAAACCGACAATGTTTTAAACCGGTCAAAATTAAAAAGCGCAGGATTAAACAAAATAATGTTAACCCATGTAGAAAATCTCAATTTCATATCACAAGAAACTTGCGTCAAAAAGATTCACTTTTTTAAAAAATACTTGAATCTACTAAGTCCTTTCCTTCTCCTGTTTTTGCTCGACTAGGACCTACGAAATGATGTTTGTTACCACCAGTTTCTCTTTTTCTGTCAATGTTTTCCATGCTAACCATACAATAATCGTAATATCACAATGTGCCAATTAGCTGTGTTATTTCAACGTAGGTTTGTCCAAATCTCTGTTTTCTCCCAAAAAGTTTTGTTACGAGATTTTCGGAAAAAAAGGCGAAATGACATTGCTTTGTTAAGTATAGTGAAGCGCTTTCCAGAATGGCGCAATCATGTAATAATTATATTTAAACACATTCCCACATTATTACCATTTTGACGCCATAACAACGTCGGGCTTCGGAAAACTTATTATGAGAAGCTGGAAATATGTCAGGGATTAGATGGATTCAGTAGCTCCTTTTAAAGATAAGCTGTTAGAAAAGCTATTGACTCCAAAATTTTGGTTGGCAGTCAATTACTTTTTTATTAGCTGATTTTAAAAGATCCTTTATAATCAGCATATCTATTGCGTTTTCAACGTTCTCTGTTCCATGTTTTCTCGAAATCGTCCATATAGATGAATTTAAAGAATATTTTATAAATACTCGAAAATGTTATGTTGCGTGAGTCCTTTATAGAAAAACAGAGACCTTAGCCGATTACTTGTTCGTTTCTTAATATAATATGTGAGATTTTATGCGAATAAAAAAACTGATCATAAACAAAAATCCACATCCATATCACGGCCGGCGCACGTCCAAAAGAGAGAAGTTGTAAAGCATTATGTTGGTATATGATATAGAGATGATGTGGACGTGATTTTGTATATGTGACCGAGCCTTTAGAGGAAAAAAAAAAAAAAAAAAAAAAACAAGTGCTAGTTGCCAACAATTTTATTTCGTCAGATAAATTTTCATCGAGAAATATATATTAAATACTCGCGTTTCTATATGAAACTCGTTAACAAGACATCGGGTGAATTCGAATTTCCGCTTATGTCGAAGTGAAAGTATGGTTCTGTCCTCAATGATTGAACCGCGGCCATTGTTGGTAGCGCATCTGCCTCTCATTCGAGAGGTCCCGGTTCGAAACCCGGCTGCGGCAAATACTCTTACAGACAAAAATGTCACCCATTAATGGTTTGATATCGTCAACCTATGTTGGGAGCAGCTGGAGGCTCGGTAAGGGTTTTGTGGCAGTGCTGGTATGAAAAACGACAGGAATCCATGGTAAGGTTCTCCAGCCGCCGCGATATGACCTTAGTATTTGAAAACGGCGTATAACCCCAATAAACCAATCTGTCCTCAATCAAGAAGTTTAAACGAAATATTTTCGAAATTCGGCAATTGAAATGAAGAAGGAAAAGGATTGAAATTGTTCGTTTCGAGCACTTTCTTTCCTTTTCCTACCATATTTCAATTATGAACGCACTTGATGGGCAACAAAACAGATCAAAATTATGTGATTTCAAAGTTCAAATTTAACCCTCACTCACCAAAACCGCATTTTGATAGGTTTAACAATTCTAAAATGTTTTGTTGTTGATAAAAATGATGCTGAGCGTATTTCCGTACAAAATTGCACAGAAAATATTGAGACAAAAGGAGAAATGAATGATAATCGACATTTTATTTTGTTAACAGCACTTTCTTCTTATGTCTCAATCATGCCCAAGCCACTTCCATTAGAAACAAAAAATAGGTTCTGTTTTGGAAAAGGGTTAGGAAATTAAAATATGGAGTAAACTCATTTCACGCTATGACTTTTATTTATTACGAGATTATCTATTTTGTCAATAAAATTACGATTTGGTTTTTATCGATATGTATTTCGGCGATACATTTGTGAAATAGTGCATGGATTTTCTTAAAATCTTCTATAAATTGTGCTATTTTCGTGTGAAAATTAGGATTTTCAATGCAGACATTATGAATTAAGCTTTAATTTCATTACAAATTGCAATATTTTTAGACTGGTTTAAATTCAAAAGCCACTGCAGGCCACAAAATGGTTGATGATCTATATAGGATTTGTATATGAAATGGTGCTCAAAACATTAAAACAAAATGTGAGAATGCTGGTTTACACTATTTTTTAAAAAGTTCACTCTTTCCCAATCTACACAGTTGCAGTCTGCTTGAAGTTGAAAGTCGACAGCAAAAATGCAAATTTTGATATTTTTAGAGTAAACAAATGCTGGTTGCCAGCATTTACTTTTGCGTTTAAATGCTTTCTGTAATATTAAAAAATAGCCACTGTTTTGCACTGTTTTAGAAATGGACTTCGACTGTTTTTTTTATTTTTAATTCAATCCTTTTCCAAAATACTCATCGATTTATCAGCGGTAGAGAAACAATAAGGTTTTGAAATACATCGATTGAACACAGAATGATGTTGATACTAGGTGGTCCAATTTGAAAGATGCTGCAGACGACAAAATGAATGTTACTAAATGTAAGATCTGTTAATTTTATAGCTCAGAAAACATTGAGGCAAAAGGAGAAAATGCTGATTATCAGCATTTTATTCTTTTGCCTCAATGTTTTCCCAAGCCTTTTATGTTAGGTCTTGTTTGGGAAAAGGTTAAAGGAAATGTAATTGCAAAACATTGAGACAAAAGAAGAAATGCTGATGAATAAGGTTTAACTGTTCATGTGTAACCTAAATGTTTTCCGTGCTATAAAGACAGGTGCCATCTTTGCTAAATTTGATTTTGTCGTTTGCGTTTCCTTTTAACTCAGCCGGGCCCCGCTAACTCAGTTGGTTACGTTGGAGTCTGTCAATCAAGAGGTCGTGAGTTCCTACCCCACATCGACCAGTATCGATTCTGACATTTGACAAAAATAATTTTCCCTCGCTAATGGCTGTGATTCATCTATGTTAGAGAGCAGCTGAAGGCTCGGTTTGGATATTTTGGTTTCACTGGTGAGAGAAATATCAGGAATCCACGATTAGGTGCTCCGGTCGCCGCGATATGACCATAGTAAATGAAAACGGCGTAAAACTCCAATAAACTAAATCATTTTAATTTGGATCAGTACTATTTTTGTGTGTTTTGGAAAAGGGCTAAATAGTAGGTTTTTGTTATTGTATTTTTTCGATAAATGATTAATTTTCAAACCATGTTCATAAATCATGGTTAGCTTCAATAAATCTAAGGTATTCAACCTTTTCCCAGACAAGACCCGATTTTGATGTCGCTTATAAAAGAGGCTAGGAAAAACATTCAGACAAAAGAAGAAAATGCTGATAAAAAACGGTTTCTATTTTTACATCAATATTTTGCTGTATTATGCACAAAACATTTGTTTATAAATCAATATCCATTCCCGCCTTCTTTAGCTTTCAAATTTGACCCCCTAAATGTTTGGAAAAGTGTTTAGAAACTAGTATATTATTACATAGGAGAAATTATCCTACACAATACACAAAACACACGAATTTAAGACTCTAGAATTATTCATTTTGTTCATAAAATCTCTGTTTTAACTGTTTCAATATGCAGAAATTCCTCTAAATCCGTCTCGTCATAAATATTTGCTGTATGATTTTTTCCTGTAAGTAAGCTTAACATGGTGTCTGTAGTCGGGAGGTAGAGCGTCGGCCTTGCGACTAAGAGGTTCCGAATTTGATCCCCGGTAGCGGAGGTTTTTCTTGGCTTCTCCTTGGCCCACGCACTAGACTCAAGTACTGGTGGATTTCCAGGAAACTCAATCGAGAGGGATTGAAATAAGTTGAAGACACTTGCTTCCCAATCGATGTAAAATAAATGTGTTCAAAGGCACGTCTGAAAATTAAGTACAAATAAAAAGGAATCTGCATTTTTCCTTTTTCCTCGACATTTTCTTTATCATAATTGTGCATAATATATAATTATTTCATCTGTTTCAACATGAATTTTGTCGTCTGCAACACATTTCGACTTTGGTAACCCTGATATTTCACTTTTAAGAAAGGGTAAATCCACTGAATGCAATACCTGCATTACGGTTGATCATTGGTGCCAAATAATATGCATAATTATATTACAATAATTTGGGAATGAAGAAATAATAAAGACTGGAATTCATGATTCACTAAGCTTTGCATTTACAAAGCTGTGACATTGCAAATGATCCCTTATGTCATTTGAGAACAACATGGATCATGATCAGCCGGTGTACACGCAATTACTGATCTTATTTTTTAACGACACATACGGTTTGTCAATACATATCGGTAAACCCGGTCTATTTTTAGAACAAATTTATTGTTATTTGAAAAAATACCCAGTCAGATCTTTAAACTCACATTTAAACGCAAAATATATGTACCTTGTTGTAGCGAAAAACGTCCCTCGCTTTGGCCGAGTTCACCACCAGTGATTTGAAAACACCATGGATCTTGATCAACCTGCTGGTGAAGACCCATGTTCAACCCTTTCCCAAACGACAAATTTTAGGGTGATCCACTTCAAAAACTGCCACAAATGACAAAATGGAAGGTTGGAAGGTATTAAAGATAGAATGTGTGTATTACATGGCATAGAAAACATTGAGACAAAAGGAGAAAATGCTGGTTATCAGCAGCGTCTTCTTTTGTTTCAATGTTTTCCAAAGCCTTTTCTATTAGGGACGTTAAAAACCAGGTCTTGTTTGGGAAAGGGTTAAAATACGTATATTCTTTATTACAACGTACGTGTAGCCACTCTTGCAAAGATGCAATGACTAGACTGCTCTAAAGTATAGGCTATTCTGAAAACATGGTAATAACTTGTGCTCGGTGGACCCTTTTCCAGAGCCTGGCTTAATTATATGACAAAAGGAACGGGGGAAAAGGAGAAAGAAAAAACGAAAAACACCACGAAACGAAACTACCTAACTTTCTTTTCACACATCTCGACTCTACAGCATTGTGCCAATTTATACACATTTTCATACAGTTACGATCTGTTTGTGGGAATTAGTAAGACAGCAAGAGCATAATTGTTACATGTAGCAAGGGAGAATGAAAATAAAAAGAAAGAAAGAAATGAATAATTTACTCGAGCTTCCTTTTCACAAATTATGACTTTTAGCTCTGTGCTTCAATTGATATGTATTTTCATACAGTTACGAGAAATAGTTCAGTCTGTGCGTGTTTTTGGAAATAGGTAGAGAGCAAGAGTGTAAATGTTAGCAAGAGAGAATAAAAAAAGAAACTAAAGATTATAAAATTTCCTCTAGCCATTTCTTGTAGCTTTCTTTTATAAATCTTGACTCTATCGCTCGGTGCCAATTTATACACATTTTCACACAGTTACGGGGAAATGAGATCATTTTGTTGGATTTAAGTAGCGAGTGAGAGTATAAAATCTTAGCAAGAAAGAATAAAAAAAGAAAAATAATTTATATAATATATCTTAAGTTCCTCTTGCTATTTCCTGTAGCTTTCTTTTCATAAATCTTGACTCTACTGCTCGGTGCCAATTTATACACATTTTCATACTGTTACGGGGAAATGAGATCATTTTGTTGGATTTAATTAGCGAGTGAGAAAGTAAGAGGTTTTTTTGGAACTGAAACAAATGTTGCTAATTGGTGATTCTGTGTTGTTTCGAGGTTAAATTGTGGTGAAAGGAAAAATAATGGATGCGAGAAAAGAAACGGTTCTGATCAGCCTGCGCTAATCGCGCAGACTGATCGCAATCGTTTCTTTCCGCGCTATACTGATTTTCTGTTCGATAAATGATCAACGCAGATCATTAGACTTGAACAGCAAAAAAGTTATTAATCTTTCTTTTTTGAGCATTTCTATTTTAATGCAAAATAGAAAAGTTATTTTTTCGTTTTCTGTTAGCGAGGACTTTTAGGTGTATTTTCGATACAAAACTTCTTGCATTAATATTTTCGCGCACATTTTAGCTTAAGCCTTTCCCGCGTTAGACAAGAATTCGGCATCCTTTATGTTGGATACTTTGAAAGTAATAAAGCAAAAAAAAAAAAAAAAAAAAAAAAAACCGTTGATAATCAGCATTTTCTCCTTTTGTCTTAATTATATCGTCGTTGTAAATGCAAAACCTCGTATCTCGGTTTTTGAAAATTTTAAAGGGGAGGGAAAAAAGTGTAATAACTTTTCCCAAACTGAAACGTTTTGCTTGAAATTTGGATATATTGCTCACAAATAATGTGTCATTAATACTGATCAGTGAAAATATCTCAAAACCTTCGAGTATTGTCTAAACTGGGCACCCAAGTTTGTGCTTTGAAAATCGCAGAAATCGACATACGAGGTTTTGCATTTACACCGACGATATGTTCTCTGCTACATTGTGTGCAAATGGAACCTTTATCAAAACCATTTTATTGTCTGCAGCAGCTTGAAAAATGAACAGTCGTAATATTCTGTCGTATGGGAAAGCGTTCAATAGTTTGTGTTGAATTGAGACTTTTGGTTTTACCACAGCGATAGCTTTGCGCAGTGATTTTACGATCGGAAGAGAAAATACGAATTAGAAAAGGGAGTGTTCTTTGAAACTATTATACCTTCTAAACAGAAAGTAATGGTTACAAAATGTGATACAGTATTGAGTGATTATAATGTGTTATAGAAAGCAGTTTCTATTATATAAGTGAAAAAAACGGAGATTTTATGTGATAAAGAGTGATTTAATACAATACTTGTGAAAGATTTGGTACATTTTATTGGCTCTATTAGTGTATCAAGGCAAAACGGACAATGGTGCAAAACAGAAGGTAAGTTGTTATGTTAAGGTAGTTCATCCCTAATGAGATTCGCGCGTCGTCGGAATTATTCGGGCGACGTCGAAAACATTCGGCGGTGGAACTTTCCACCTCCAATGTTTCCGACCGAGCCCGAATATGTTCGGATACGTCACGACGCCGCTTGAAAGAGGCTGGTGTTTTATTAATCTCAAAATGGCCACATTACGGATATTTCACCTTAATACATAAATCTGACCCGTCATGCGAAATGGGACATTCTGGGATGTTACCTTATCTCATTTCCCGACTGCAAAGCTTGTCCAAATTCGATTTGACGCAATTTTGAATTGTTTCCTCTTTCTGGGTAGAAGACGTTGTGGGAAATGAAGAAATTGCTTGTCACAAACAATTTCTTCATTTTCCACAATGTGGTTCCAAGCCATTATCTTGTTGAGCGTCAAAGGAAGTCACGGTGTGGTCATGATATAAAACCCAATTTAATAAATTTAGTAAAAACAGGTCTTTTCGAATAGTATCGCATTTTGGGAAAAAACATACTGTAAGGTAGGAAAAGATTTCTAGTTTCAGAAAATTATCTTGGAGTGAAAAGTTTTGTCCCTACACATAATCGGGAGGTGCTGGGTATATTCAGTATAGAGTGTCTCATAAGCCAAAACTGGCTGGCCCTTTCATAAAGAGGTGACAATATGATAAACAAACCTTTACCTTTACCTTTCACTATCAGAATGCAACGACGGACGCATCGCGAATTTTCTTGTTGTTACTGTCCTTTTCGAAGTGTCAAAAGTGTCCATACAACTTAATTATTAGTCTATGAAGAATTTTAGTCCTTGGCCAAATAAAACCTAGTTTTGACATCCCCAATGAAAATATGCCAAACAAAATCTTGAGGCAAAAGAAGAAAATGCTGATTTTCAGCATTTTTTCTCTTTTACCTCAATATCTTACGTGTTATCTTTTGCACATTTTTTCTTTATTTCAACATCAATTTTGTCGTCGGAATTAACCCTTTCCCACACGACAAAATTTTAGGGTGATCCACTTCAAGAACTGCCACAAAATTTTTAATGACAAAATAGATGTTCTTAATTATCGGATTTGTGTAAATTATGGCATAGAAAATATTGAGACAAAAGGAGAAACTGCTGGTTATCAGCAGTTTCTTCTTTTGTTTCAATGTTTTCCCAAGCCTTTTCTTTTAGGGACGTCAAAACCAGGTCTTGTTTGGGAAAGGGTTAAGATTGGAGATATCCAAATTCTGCTGGTTGGGGAAGGGGTTTAGGACAGCCCGTTGATTTTTAATCGGCTGAAGTGGTGTAACGTCACGACCCAAGGAGGTACCCTTGTGAGCCAATTTGATGCGATCTTTACAAAACATAGCAAAACAGTTTTTTCGGCCAAAAGTTTCATGCAAAAGGAGGCTTTTTGAAGTTCAAATGGTGATAACTGATCGACTAGGCCTTTAATATGGAGGAGAATCAAATGACACTATAGGGTCGGTATTTTTCCAGAGTTTTGTTACCAGATCTATATGACCGATTTGAAAAGAAATTGAAGCAGAGAAGGCATAGTAACACCATAGATTTGCTGAATGTAAGGATATTTTTAGAATATGTTGATAGAAAAGTCATAAGCGACCAATAAAACGTAACAGTGGTTCGAAGTTAAGCTACCCAAAATGTCCCGCAGGAGATTGGTCGGTTTTTAAAAAAAAAGCCTTCTATCGTGAGATAGGGTCGTCAATTTGGTAAAATTCTCCTTTTATAACGCCGTATTTACTAGACTGGGTGCTAATTAGTATTTTTATACTCGCAGTGCAGACTTTCTGTATATATCTTTACCCTTTCCCATTTGACAAATAATGGCATCTTTCCTATTTCAAACCGACCATAAGCGACAAAATGATGTAATAAAGACAGATTTTTGTATAATGTATCACTGGAAATATTCAGACAAAAGGAGAAAATGATGATATTCAGCAGTTTTTTTTTTTTCTTTTGTCTCAATTTTTTACAAAGCCTGTTCCATTACTAACGTCAGAACAGTGTCTTGTTTGGGTAAGGGTATACCCATAATTGTATTACATATTGTCGATTTTCAACGAAAACATCGTAACTGCAGCTTAAAACAAGCTGCCGTTACGATGTTTTCGTTAAAAACCATCGATATGAGTACCAGACATTCGTTATATCTGTCTTAACATGCGGGTACAGAAGTTCTGCTGTGGTTGTAGTATTGTGAAAATAGTTTCATCTTTCATGTACGAACAATAGGGTCTGTCGGCACTACTTGTGGTTGCAGATCACTCATATTGGCTCCTGTATAATTCTATGTAAAAAATCCGTTTTCCACACATTGTCACACCGTCCACAACTTTAGTTGATGCAAACTGCGCCTAAACTGGTACAGATTCATCCTTGACCTGTGGGATCTTTGTGAAATGTACGCACCACCATGGAGTGGATTTTTCAAAATTTTCAATCAAACATACGTACCATGTATTTTTCCGCGCCAAAAAAGAGACACCGGAAACGGTGGCCACATGTACTCCTCCACCCAGAGACGTCAAATAGTCCTGAAAAGAAACCTGTATTCTGTCTCAAAAATGAGGAAACATGTCACTCAAAAGCATCCAATGGAAATCTTATCTCAAAATCATTCATGCAGAAAGCAAAGCATCACCGGAATAGGGGCCATTTTTTTCAAAGAACTTTTTAACCCCCACCCCCCACGACCTAGGAAGTACTTGCCTGGGTGACCTTACTCCGTCATCGTTGTTGTTGTCGTTGTTTTTTTCTGGTTGTTTTTCATTTGGTACAAAAACGAAGGAACGGTCCCGTTTTACTGACTTCAGTGCTCGTCTAAAGCAAAATTACATTACAAGCCAGCTGATTGATCTAGACGTATGTCTCGGCCTATCGGATTGATTGTTGCGTGATTTTAAAGGCCTTATAGAATTTAGACTGGTCGGTGAAAAGCACCCCAGAAGTTTTCTTGCTTATTATAATTGTAATAAGTCTTACTAGTCTAATGTTCGGCACCAAAACAATGCTTTCAGTCAACATGATTAATGTTTTAGGGCTGACTTAGTTTTGTTAACAAGTTACATAACATATCGCCTCTTTTCCTCAAATACCTCGTAACTACTGCTTAAAACAACCTTTAGTTACTATGTTTTTGAAGAAACGTAACGAAAGGGAAATCCCAAACATTTGTTATAGCTATCTTAACCTGCAATTACAGAATCTGTGCAGTGGTTGTTACATATTGGGTGCCTAGCCAAATGTATGCATCTCTAATCAACGTGACAAATTCTGCAATTCGTCGCTTTTCAACGAAAAGCTAGTAACTGCAGCTTGTTTTAAGCTGCAGTTACGAGATTTTCTTTGAAAAGCATCGAATTGTCCTTGTTGATTTTTTGTAAGGTGATTCCACACCGTAATTGCGGTGGCTGTAACTTGCAAAACAAAATGTTGGGCGCCAATACAATACATAGTCAGTCATCATGATTGATATTTTCTAGCTCACTTAGTTTTGTAAACAAGTTGTAATACAGATGACTGCCAGTCATTCGCTATCCTACATGTAGCATTAAGTAATAGAAAGTATGCAGCAGCTAGTAGTTGTACAGATGAGAGACACACGTTTGGTGCCAAATGCACATTTTACAATATATTACAGCACGCAAAGTGTTTCATATTGTACTATATTGTTCGGTATACTTCGTTTTTATACGCCCGTCGAAGACGGGACGTATTTTGGGATCACCCGTGATGTCCGGCGTCCGGGCGCCCGGGCGTCCGGCGTCCGGCAGCGTCCACTTCTTTGTCCGGAGCATAACTGTCACCTTAAGCCCGATTTACTTTAAACTTTGCAGTTATATTTTTCTTATCATTACGGAGTGCAGTGCACAAGAACCATAACTCTACCTAGCTTATTTTTTGAGCTATTGTCCTTTGTTGTTTTTCATACTTGAATCTTGTCCGGAGTATATCTCTAAAAGTATAAAAGCTAGGATCATGAAACTTCATGGGTGCATAGATCTCACCAAGGGGGAGTGCAGTGCACAAGAACCATAACTCTACCTGGCCTATTTATTAGTTATTGCCCTTTGTTGTTTTTCATACTTGAATCTTGTCCGGAGTATATCTCTAAAAGTATTATAGCTAGGATCATGAAACTTCATGGGTGTATAGATCTCACCAAAGGGGAGTGCAGTGTACAAGACCCATAACTCTACCTGGCCTATTTTTAAGTTATTGCCCTTTGTTGTTTTTCATACTTGAATCTTGTCCGGAGTATATCTCTAAAAGTATAATAGCTAGGATCATGAAACTTCATGGGGGTATAGATCTCATCAAAGGGGAGTGCAGTGCAAAAGAACCATAATTCTACCTGGCCTATTTTTTTAGTTATTGCCCTTTGTTATTTTTCATACTTCATTTTTGTCCAGGGCATATCTCGAAAGGTATAATAGCTAGGACCATGAAACTTTTACCAACCTGCTCCCCCTGTCGACATAAAGCAGTGTTACGGGCGTATCTTGTGACAGTTTGACACCTTGTTTAATCATATTGTTGCGGCTACCATGGGCAAATATTTGCAACTCAAAAAGAATGAGTATTGGTCGAGTGCATGAATTTCAAAGACAGTAAATTTTGCCTTTTGCAGAATAACGAGAAAATATGCGTACATACAAATAATCTTTGCTGTTGTTTTTAGCATTGAGCTGACGGACGAAGCTAAGTTGTGGTAGAAGTCACTGCCAAATATTTGTTTAACGCCTTACTCCATTATCTTGTTCCTTTTTTCCTCAATATTTTCTGTGTTGTTTTGTCTTTCTTTTTCATCTCTATTTCGTCGCATCTGAAACATTTTGCAACCAGGACTGGTTTTAATTTCCTTCATTGGGGAAAGGGTTAACTTCTTTTGTAAAAAAAAATAGTTTACAACAAAAAGTAAGCATTTTAGCCTGCATAACAAATGGGTATGCCAAAAGTCATTGTAGAATTTTGTTGCAGACTTTTTGTTGTCGGGATTAAAGCCAATGTTTCTTTGCCAAACACAGATTCTTGTCAATAAATATCAATGCCAAAAATGTGTTATTGCTGCAGAAACTGCAGCTTATTTGAAAGGCATGCAGCGTTATGCACAAAACGGTCAGCAAAGCTTAACCTTCTCTCTAATGAATAGTAAAAAACACTCGTCGATATAGAAAGCAAAATCGGGTTTCGAAATGAATATTACATTACATATTACATGTATGTAGCATAAAAACAAACAGTAGACCATCTTTTTCTTCCAATGATTTCAGAAGCTTTACTGTAACTGACTGAGCTGACACAAAAAAAATCTTGATTGGGACATGTTTTCCAGTGGTGACATCTGACATCATATTACCTTAAAACAAAACAAATTATGCTATATACGTAGTAAGGATTGGTTGAAAAGAGGAAATGCTGATTATTCTACATAATATGCAGAATAAATAGCAAGTTATGTGAGAGATGTCAATATGTCAAGTTATAACATCTGCATTGGTAACGAAGTCTTTGATATGAACTAATTGTACAGGCTACCGAAGTGACAGTTACGCTTAGAGGCACTTAAATGGTAGTTGCTGATATTATTATAAGGTCTCTCATGAAGTGATATAATTTTCTTTTCATTCTTTTAACTCTTTTCCTAGCCAGAGTCTTAAAATTGTTCAGATTTAGAAATATATGCGCATGACAAATCATTTGTAATAAAACGATATGTTCATATCCATTACTTAAAAAATCACGTGCTAATTACCAGCATGTTATTCCATTTGCCATTTTCTGCAAGACTTTCGAGATAAATATCTCATTATACTTAGTAACAGCATTTCGTCAAGTTACTATTATATCGGAATTTAATTGAAAGTCGGCGTGAAAAACATAGACTTATATGAAATATGAAATATATTATCAAAGATCTCCTTCGTTTCACAGAATGTCTTTCAAATGTATTTAGTGTTCCACCTACTTTTTGGACCTAAGAAATTGCAGTTTATTCCCCCTGTATCAAATGAACCGCTGGTGAACACTTAGTATTATGTAAAGATGTCTGTATGGCTGTATGTTTGTATGGCTGCGCGCATTTGAATGCTTATTTCGTGTAGATTCTACTGTACAGTCTAATACGAAAAGTGACAAAGTGCAAATCACACGTGACATGCGAACCCACTCATACAAATGAGACACAAAGCTTAAAGATGCTTTGATGCTAGAAGCGCAAAGAAACAAAATAAATCGGTGACCCATTGATCTTTTACCAAAGAACATTTTATATGGAATTGGAAATATCTCTGAGATAAAGGGAGAAAATTCTGAAAAACAGGATTCTTTTCCTTACATGTGCCCTCAATTGTTTCTATACGACTAATTCTTATCTTAAGTTTCTGTTGACATGTAATCTTTTACCTGCAAAACTTTTGAATTGAGAATACCAATTTATTTTGTGGTTTTGGGACGGCTTTTAGACCAACTCTTTAACCCTTTCCCAAACAAGACCTGGTATTAACGTCTCTGATAGAAAAGGCTTGGGAAAACATTGAGGAAAAAAGAAGCAACTGCTGTTAACCAGCAGTTTCTCATTTTGTCTCAGTATTTTCTGTATTATATTGTACACAAATAGTTACTTTTTAACATCAATCTTGTCTAGAGCAGCTTTTAAAAAGGACCACCCTAGAATTTTGTCGTTTAGGAAAGGGATAATGGCAAGGGTGCACAGAAAAAATATTTCGGTTGATTTCTAAAAATATCTCTATTGATTTCTAGAACAATTCCATTTATGTGACTTGTGGTCTAGTTTAACCAGTTTAGTCTTAATGGTAGAGAGTTTATTCGAAATTATTGCCAGTTCATTAAATAGATTTTTTTACAAACTGCACTCAGCCTCAAAACAGGATTATATCTAAAGTTTTCATAACTTTAACGTGTTATGTTAAAATGTATAACCATTATTCATTGAAAATGCATAGAGGCTGATCAACCTAAAATGATTTTTTCAGTCCGATGTCTCCGAAAATCGCCGACATTGATATCTTTATTCTCCTACCATAGACAAATAAAGATTTCGGTTCTGAGTTTCTTTTGCAAAGTCTCTGTATTTCATTTCTTCTCTAACCTCTTCTTTCAAGATCTCAGTTGCGATGATTTGTTCATACACATTTCATGCTCAGTTTCTATATTTTTGTAACTACTGGACCAATTTTATAAACAAAATGGTAATTATTTTTTTCTTTCGTGTAATGTTTAAAAATCCATCAAAGCAAACAACTTCCTGGCATGTTTACATCTCTGCTTCAAACCGAATTCAAATCGATCCCTTAGAGTTCGTCCTAGTTTTTGGACCAATGAAATTGCAATATATTTTAAAATTTCGCCTCTATATTTCGCATAAAACACACTGCCGCTAGTTTATGTGACGTCTGTACAAAGCCACGCCCCCGTCTCCGATGAATCAGAATTAAACATTAAGTTAGATAAAGTCTGTATGGTAGATTCTGCGCGAAATAAACATTGCGTTGAGCGCATTTGAATGTTTATTTCGCGTAGAATCTACTATACAGCCGCAATCTAATTGATACGTAGTAACAGATATATTTAATATTTTCTATAGTTGTTCTTGCTGTTTAGTCACGAGATCCCCCACCGTGGTTTTGTGGAATTCATGTGTTTGACATAAACCCTTGTGACCGAAAACGACATGAAATCTGAAACAAATAAATTATTCATTTTGGCAGTCTAGATTAACATTTTGGCATGACAGCCTAACCATCTACATTGCAGCTAATTTTCTCTGCATGATTGGTACAGCGTTAAAAACCCACCCATAGTTAGGCTATACAAAACTGCGGTCGGATCAGAAAATGCATCGCTGCATTAACTGTGTGTATTCAATAGATTAGATAATCGAAATCAAAATTCACTTTTTATGTGATATAATCTCCTTTCCATGTATACATTTATGGTTGGGCTTTAAGAATAAGGCCCTTGTGGTCCTCGAGATTGGACTTAGCACAGATTCAGATTCGCTAATGCATAAGGCCAACTTCAGTTTGATCAGAATCTATTCCGAAGTTTAAGACTTGCCACTGGTCGTGATGGAGCTATTCATAACAGAAAAACATGTATCTTGATCCCTGTCAAAGCTGAGAACATTCGTGCAAAGTATTTTTGAATGCTGGGATATATTTTCTTAAAAAAAATGTTTGCACTTTGCACGAATGTTCTCAGCTTTGACAGGGATCTGAGGGAAGATTTTGCTATCAAAATAAAACGGAGAGTAAGACGTATCGAATGGCACGTATCGAGTGACGTAACGAATCAATATTGAGTGTTAAGTATCTGATTTAAAATTTGAGAATATTGTGTACTTACCGAGTGTTTTTGTTTACGTAAGTTAGGAAAGCATATCATAACGAAGCCACGTGATTGCCGCCTGTGCTGTCTGTCACTCGGAATGTCTGACAGTCCTTCAGGTCTCATCCACTTAACCCTTTCCCAAATGGCCAAAATTTGGAATTTTCGTATTTGAAAGCTGCTAAAAACGACAAAATAGATGTTGTTAAAGATATGATTTGTGTATGATACAGCGCAGAAAATATTGAGGCAAAAGGAGAATCTGCTGGTTATCAGCAGTTTCTTCTTTTGTTTCAATGTTTACCCAAGCCTTTTCAATTAGGGACGTCAAAACCAGTCTTGTTTGGGAAAGGGTTAATCTAGTCCAAACCAATGGCACATTGATAGTAAGTAAAGAATACATTTTACCACCAACGTTTTCGTTGCTATTAATTCGAAATTTACTATTTAAGTAACATTTTTGTCGTAGTCGATTTGGTCCTTAGGTCTGACAGATTATTTTTCGGACTGACAAACCTTCAGACATTGTCAGATCCAATAACTGACACTTTTTCTGAACTTTCGGTCCGTGTTGTTCTTAAATGCCATGAATTTCCCTTTTTTAGCTTTCTGATAACAATATTTGTTACGACCCAAACAGACCTGGCCCTGGTTTCTCGAAATAACTTAAGTACATACTCATGAGTACATGCTTAACTGCAATGGAAAACTCTCCAACGCCTGGCCCCGGTTTCTCGAAAAAACTTAAGTATATTCTCATGAGAACATGCTCACTTTCAAAGGAATACTCTCCAACGTTGAAGGGTATTCGATTGAAGTTCACGTGGATTTGTGTGATTTAAGCACGGTGCTCAGATTTGAGCATGAGAACGTACTTAAGTTGTTTCGAGAAACCGGGGCCTGGTCCCGATTTCTCGAAAAATACTGAAGTACGTTCTCAGACTCAAATCTTAACACCGTACTCATATCACACGTAATCCACGTGAACTTCAATCGCATACCCTTCAACGTTAGAGAGTATTCTATTTGTTCTATAAGTTTTTGTTCGAGAAACCAGGGTCTGGTTTTGACGTTCCTTACAGAAAGGGCTTTGGAAAATATTTAGACAAAAGAAAAATGATGGAAACCTGCATTACCCTTTTGCGTCTGCATTTTCTTGTATATATCAATTTTTGTAAACAATTCTTTCTACGTGAACATATATTTTGTCGTGTGCAACAACTTTCCAATTTAAGCAACTGAAATTGTTTGAGAAAGGGTTAACCCATTCCTAAATAGCAATATATCAAATCATTCCAATTTGATGTTAATATAAACAGACCTTGTCTTAAGGCAGTCTTCCCCTACTGAGATTCGCGCGACGTCGGAATTATTCGGGTGACGTCGAATAGATTCGGCGGTGGAACTTTCAAACGCCGAATGTTTACGACTGCGCCCGAATAAGTTCAGATACGTAACGACGGCGCTCGAAAAAATCCGATGTTTTAATGAATCTCAAAATGGCCACATTATGAGTATTCTACCTTAAATACAGGACAATATTGAAGCAAAAGCTGAAACGCCTCATAAATGATCAGAAATTCGCGTTTTATTTATTAAAAGGGTAGAGAAGGGATACATGAAGTAGATGTAGCGATTGATTTTTACGACTTTTGATAAAAGATCTTAAATGAAAATTCCCATCATTAAAAAACAATTTAAAATGATTGAAATAAACATGTAGATAACTTAAAAGGGTACGAAAAATATTGTGAAAATATGATGCAAACTTGCACAAATCCATATAAAAAGTACAGTACTCTTTGATCTTTGCTTGATGTCAAAATGATATTTAAGAATTCTACCCATCGTGATATTTTACTAAATTTTTCTTGCGATTTCGCTCCCACCTTCGCCATTTTCCTTGACAATTAACGAGGGAATTCGGATTTCAAAATTCGGAATATTTTTTTACTGATAAAGTTTTAAATTAGAATTGTTTTTTCAAAAACGTTAGATTTGAAGATTGAGAATTGAGGATTAGATAATGTTAATGTGTTTGAATTAACCAACAAAAATACTGGAAAGTAAACCATCACGCGGCATAATAAATCTAAAATCTCTCAAGCTAATGGATAATGTCTTTCCAAATCACCAACATTTTACACTGGTCCAAACTGAAAAAAGTTGCAGACGACAGAGTAATGTTACTTAATACAGAAACACTGTAACATAATGGCAAAGAATTTTGTGCTAAAAATAGACAGGGTTTACTGTTATGTTTTGACAACCCGTCGGTGTTGTTATACATGTAAAATCTCGTATCTACGGCTTAAATCAAGTCGTAGTTACGAGATTATGATAACAACACCCACGAAATGTTATTTGTTTGTCCGAAATTACGTCACGGTTAAATGGATGAAATCGTTCCCTGTTATACGTGTAGCATAGAAATTATTCGTGGAAAGGAGATAATGGTATTTGTGATGTTCGTCATTTTCTTCATGTTTCTTATCGAACATGATGTACAGACGTCAAAAACCCAGGCTTGTTTTTGGGGAAAAGGTTTCAACAAAAAATACTATCAGCTCGAATTTCAAACATTTTACATTTCATGCGGCGCTGATCCATTTTACTCCTAATCTAATACGTTTTACATGCAAAAATGCACATTTTTCGTGGAGAAATGTGATCGCTTACTTACAATGTACACTTTCGTTATTTGATTACTCTTATATCCCAAAACCATCTTATAAATATAAGACGAATTCCAACCACATTTAAACAGCGAGATACTTTTGAACATCTTGCAGGGATAGAAGAATCCTTCGGCGTCTTTAACATACTTAGTATCCGTTCTTGTCAGAAGATACTTGTTTTTGAAGAATGTTCGCTATGTGAAAATCATCTATTAGCTGAATAGAAATTAATATTATCTTGAGGTAGCCTGGGTCTAGTCGTCAATATACAATATGGTCAATAAGACACATAAAAGACTGATATCCGTTAAAGCCGCGTTCCCATTGCCGACCAAATCAACTCGATCAACTCGATCGCCTAAATTCCCCGATCAAACCCGATTAAACTCGATCGAATGTATTTATACGACTTCTTTGTTTCTTGTCGATTAATTCGAATCATTTTTGCCGACCACGCTCGATCGTCCCGATAACTCTTGCCGACCAAGCTCGATCGGTATTCGATCGCTTGATTGAGCTTGATCGAGTTGACTTGGTCGGCAATGGGAACGCGCCTTTACATATTATGGTATCCGTTTTGATCGTTTTGAGACCGGAGAAATTTAAAGAGGCAAAAATTATCAGACTGGAACCCATTCTAATTTTTAGGCCTTTGACTGGCTGAATCATCAGGCAATACAGTCGACACTCGCTGTGTCGAAGTTGGAGGGACCGTCAAGATACCTCGACATATCCGGAGTTGGACTCATCCGATTTTGTTCGGCTTCGAGATATTTGATATGTGACCGTTTTTGAAACTTATCAAGTACGAATATTATTGAAATATAGTAGGAAAAGGAAAGAAATTGCTCGTGTCGAGCAATTTCTATCCTTTTCCTACTATATTTCAATGGCTATATTCAGTTCGAAATTATTTTGTTTTGAAAAAAAATATGTCAATAGATGAGGACGGGACCAGATTTGAACTTCGACTTAAGTGAAAATTCGACTTATCCGATGTCGACATAACGAGTGTCGACTGTATATGATAATTTAAAACAACCTTGATGATACCGGAAACTTTGACTCAACTTCGGAACAATGGCTCAACAGTCAAATGAATTTTGTCACAAGCCGTCACCGTGGTATACAGTGACATTATGGCCGATCCCGGATTCGAACATATTGTCAAAGGATTGAATGACTCATACGTTACAGGCAGACAAGGAACCGGTGATAATTGAGCCAAAGAGCAAACATTCACAATAAATCACACAGACCTAGACAGAAAACCTACACTCTCTGTGAAAAGTAACCATTTCTCAAACAGCATATTAACAGTAGTGTTCGACTTTTAAAGCTGTTGTAGAAGTCAAAATGAATTTTCATTTATAAAGATATCGTCGGTGGGAAGACAAAACCTCGTAACTCCAGCTTTTTCAAGCTGTAGTTACGAGGTTTTGACTCCACACCAACGATATGCTTTTTGTAGGGTATGGCATCAGCAATGCTGAGGTTAAAGAAGAAAATGCAGATTATCAGCATTTTCTTCTGTAGCCTCAGTGTTTTCTCAACGCCTTTCAACCACGCACTTGAAAGACATATCTTGCATGGGGAAGACTTGGCCCATTCCGAAACTATGGCCCTTTTTGACTCCCTGATTAATAATTACTTCGGAAAACATTGTGGAAAATGAAGAAATTGCTTGTAACAAGCAATTCCTTCATTTCCCAAAATGTTTTCTACCATAACAGGCCAAAAATGTAAAACTTAATTATCTTGCAACATTAATTATCGTTTGCAACATCTTTGAATTAGACCAAGTCTAAAGTTGTGCCATTTGGAAAAGGGTTCAACTAGCATTGTAATGCTATGACTGCAATTTTCGCACGCATATCAATATGGTAATTACTGGCTATCGTGTTTCTAAGTCGTAAATTCCTGCATTTTGTGACCTAGATACAGCGTTTCTTCATTGCACTCTTACGACGATGATGAATTTTCAATGGAACATCTGGATGTAAATGCAATCTCTGTCATTCGTTGCTAAATGACAATTTTTAGAATGTTCCAAATTGAAATCAGTAGCAGACGACTAAATCATTGATGATGACAATGTCAGGATTTATACATACAATAAATCACACCCACAAAGCAAAAAATTCATGTAAATGTGGAAATACTGGTTATTTGCATTTGCTTGTTTCATTAATATATCCCAACTCTTCTATAAGGCGGTTGCACAAAAAGAGGAAAAGGAATTAATGTCCTTGGGTTCTTTAAACGTTTTCATGTTTGTTGTCTCGGTACATTTGGGAAAACTGTCGTTTTAGTGATTCTTGTTTCAGTTCACCCGAATTATAGCTTTAACTTCTTTGATAGCGTGGTCTTTGAGCATTTAAAGTTAATGCAGACAAAATGCTGATTAGCAGTATTTGCTCCTTTTCCACCAACATTGTTCCCTCAAGCTTTATTAAATTCTGATTTTTTTTGTGCTGTGAACTACAACGGTTTAGATCTGCTCAATAAATGATTCTTCTGAGAAAGACAAAACCTTACCCACCTGAACTACTGACAATTTGAACTTCTCTTGAACTACTTCGAGCAACAAGTAGGCGAAAAAACAAAAACAAGGCTCATAAGTCACGGTAAGAATGCGAGAATAATTTCCCCCAAATTACTGGTTTGCGCTGGAAGGTTTTTTTACAACAAAAACTCCAAGGTTAAGTTATTTTACAGATCAGTTCTATTATGAGAGTTTTCCGTTCGTACTTTTTATTGAACATGTTAAGTTGAGGGTGCAAACTGGGCGATTCAGAATCGTAGCATTTTGTCTGAGTAATCTGATTCCCATAGTCCTTTTGCAAATTTAAATATGCTGTCTTTTTTTTAATATTCATTATTAAAAAGCACTCGATCTTCACAATTAGGATATGTAATCTTCTTCCCGGGATTTTTATTCGCTACATAAAATACATGTAAGATGTCAGAAAGGATTTTTGCCGCGGTCGAGGACGAACCCTGGCACGGTGTATAATCACGCGACTCATGAGGTATTTCCGATAATCTTCAATATCTTTTTTAACACTTGACTAATTTGAATTCGGTTTGAAGTAGAGATGGTGGGAAAATATCAGGAATAAGCTGGACGTGTTGGAATATTGAAAAATCAAATGATAAAAAAGTTATTGAAGATAAACCAAAATTTTGGTTTATCTTCAATAACTGTTTTATCAGTTGATTTTTCGAAAATCAACCACATTCGTCTAATGCGTGACATCTGTCCACATTCTCTGCTTCAAACCGAATTCAAATAGGTCCAGTATTTACAAAATTATTTAATATTTTCTGAAAATATTGTATCACGTGATTATCCACCGTGTCTGGGCCTAGTCAATGAGAGACCATACGCTACCAAGTGTGGCTATGGCCCCTGTGATATTTAGTACAGTCGACACTCGATGTGTCGACATCGGATAAGTCGAATATCCGCTTAAGTCGAGGTGAAAGTCTGGTCCCATCCTCATCAATGGCCATAAAAAAAAATAAATAAAATTATTTTGAAATAAATGTAGCCGTTAAAATATAGTAGGAAAAGGAAAGAAATTGCTCATGTTGAGCAATTTCTTTCCTTTTTTCTACTATATTTCAATTGTGAACGTACTTGATGACCATCAAAAACGGTTAAAATTGTTGTAATAGATACAAAGGAAAAAATCGGATGTGTCGAGCTCCGGATATGTCGAGGTATTTTGACGCCCCCCCCTGACTTCGACACAACGAGAGTCGATTGTATATCCCTTTCCCCAAACAACAACATTTATACACAAGCTCATTTTTACCGTTTTGGAAACGGTTAAAACATTTGAAATAAAACCCGGTGTTGTGTGAGGTCTATAATCAGGCAGCAATCTCCACTCGTTCACGTAATAAATCAGTGGTGGTGTAATTTGCACCCATTGTTTTGGTGCCACATAGATAAGGAGGTTGTTGAGTTTGGTGCGAAAATTGTAATTTTCGTGATTTCAAGCACTGCAGAATTAATTTAGATCTAGCTAGAAAAATATTTTCAGTTTGCAATATTTATCTTTTCTTTTCTGATTTCTCGGTTAGGCCTTTTCCAATAAATGTTGTGCGTATACTTAATCAGCAGTGGTGTAATTTGTACCCATTGTTTTGGTGCCACATAGATAAGTAGGTTGTTAAGGTAAAAAGGGCCTAATTAGCACCAAAGAGCCAGCGGCGAAATTTGAAAAGTGCTAGTAATTCCTAAAGTGTGTTACATTTCTATTCCAAATATAAACATAAGCATTTTGTATGGTTTAGAATTTTGAATTAATGCATATTTATGGAATTATTAGACAAAAATGTTCCAAATTACCTCCCTTGCATATGAATATAGAGTAAAATAATATTTGTAAATTACTTTCTTCTTGAAGCATTATCTTGAAATCCGGCACGGTGAATCAACTTATGTGAAGTGTATTTACAAGTGTGTGTAATTTGATGCATTTCGTATGGCTAGAAAGTGGTGTTTTCAATTAGGCACTTCTTACCTTAAGTTTGGTACGAAAATTGTAATTTTCGTGTTGTACATCTAGAGTGCACATTATTTCAGTTTCTTTGGTCCTTTCCTAAAACAACTATCTTCACTAGATCTTGCAGTACTTAAATGGCTGTGCAACGATGGCGCAATAACAATTAATTTTGTGCTAAATATAGACTGGGTTTACCGTTACGTTTTGGCAAACCGTCGGTGTTGTTATAAGATCTCGTAACTACGGCTTGAATCAAGCCGTAGCTACGAGATTTTATAACAACACCTAGGACGAAATACTATATTGTTTGTCCGAAATTACGTCACGTTCACGTAATGAATTAGCAGTGGTGTAATTTGCACCCATTGTTTTAGATAAGGAGGGTTTCGAGATTGTTGCGAAACTTGTAATCGCAATGAATTTTTCTTCTAAAAAAGAATCGGTTTCCCGTTAAAATTTATATTGATAAACCGTCAGTGTTGTTATAAAAACCCAAAACTACGGCTTGAACCAAGCCGTAGTTACGAGACTTTTATAACAACACATACTGAAATACTATTGCTTGTCCGAAATTATGCCATGGTTAATTTATTAAAACGTTTGAAATAAAATGCGGTGTTGCGCGAGGTCTATAATTCCACACGTTCACGTAATAAATCAGTGGTGGTGTAATTTGCACCCATTGTTTTGGTGCCACGAAGATAAGGAGGTTGTCGACATTGTTGGGAAGTGCTCACACCGAAAAGCCGAGCCCGGATAGCTCAGTCGGTAACGTCGGAGTCTGTCAATCTAGGGGTCTCGAGTTCGAACCCCGGCTCGGCCAGTATCCATTCTGACATTTGACATAAGTCATTTGTCTCTCACCAATGGGTGTGAATCATCTATGTGAGAGAGCAGCTGGAGCAGCAGGAGGCTCGGTTTGGATATTGTGGTGGTACCGGTGAGAGAAATACCAGGAACCCACGGTTAGGTGCTCCAGCCGCCGCGATATGACCCTGGTAGTTGAAAACGGCGTAAAACCCCAAATAAACTCAAACTCACACCGAAAAATCGTCAACTTACGTATGTTTTGTGTAATTTCTTAGCTAATACTTCACGGAATCTCACGCGATAAAGTACATCGTGTATAGACTGGGTTTACCGTTATGTTTTGGTAAACCGTCGGTGTTTTATAGCAACAGTTACACCTAGGACGAAGTACTATTTGTTCGAAATTACGTCACATTCACGTAATAAATCAGTGGTGGTGTAATTTGCACCCATTTGCACCCATTGTTTTTGTGCCACGTAGATAAGGAAGTTGTTGAGATTGTTTCGAAAGTTGTAATTTCCGTGCGAGATATCTACATGGTGGGTAACCCACGTGACCTTTGGGAAGTGTTCACACCGAAAAATCGTCTACTTCAAGTATGTTTTGTGTAATTTCTTAGCTTTTACTTCACAGATTCTGACGAGATAAATTGCGCCGTACGCGTCTGTGGGAGGGTCATTCCCGTTTCTAACTCAATCCGCACCAAATATCATGGTTCCTTCAAACATTCAAACGAAAACATTCGTTTTGAATGTTTGAAGAAACCATCTCCGCATGCTCAAGTAAAAAAATGATCATTTACCGACGGTGTAATTTGCACCCATTGTTTTGATGACACATAGATAAGTAGATTGTTGAGTTTAGTGCGAAATTGTAATTTTCGTGTAGAACCTCTAGAGTGCAAAGTTTTCCAGTCATTTTGGTCGTTTTCCAAACTACTATCTTCACTTGATGTCGCAGAAAGTCAGTTTCGGTGCTGCGGTAGTGCAATTTGCACATAATGTTTCTTCAAGTTACCAGATAAATTAAAAGGTTGTCGAATATGCTGTACAATATACCATTTTTCTAGCCTGGCACCCAGGCCGTGAGAAAATGTAGTTGAATTCCAAAGGAACTGAACTCTAGCATATCTATTTCATGAGCTCACATTACCTCCCTTCTAGTTAGATACTCACTGACTGATCCACATTTACAGTGAGTATGGCAGTATGGAAAATATGAGAAGGGTAATATCTATATATTTTTAAAGACCAGATCAGTCAGACGGGAGCCAGTCTAACCATTTTTGTGCAGTACTGAGGCAAGACATAGCTATAACAGCAAAAGTCTGCTAGGCCTATAGACATGTAGAGGTTCTTTTTTGGTTTTTGTTTCGTTGATTAGCCTCTTCCCAAACAACATTGTGCATTGTACCAAACTATATTTCATTGTCATGGTTTTAACCCAGTACCAAACGACAAAATTTTGGACTTGTCCAGATTCAAAGATGCTGAAGACGACAATATAAATTGAATGAAATTTCCCATTCTTTGATCTTTTGGGGAAGAAAAAAATTTTGGGAATGAAGAAATTGCTTGTTACAAGCAATTTCTTCATTTCATTTTCCACAATGTTTTCAAAAGTCGTTATCTTGTAGGGAGTCAAAATAAGTCATTGTGTAGTAATGGGTTCACGTTCTATGATTTAAAACCATACCTTACTTGTCGTAGATTGAAAAAAATAAATTGCTACGAATTTAGCGCTTAAGACTATCACACTTTAAGCTGACTTGGACAAAACATGTAAATGACTTCCTGACTCGCTTACAGGAAATATGAAATGTCAAGCAGTTCTAAATGGGGAGCTTATTTCCAACATACCGTCCCCTGAATGCAAGAAGGTGCTAAGTGTATATATAATATATGTACACTTAGCACCTTCTTGCATTCAGGGGACGATACGTACATGTAACATGTCGCTGATTTCTTATGAAACCTCGTTACTACAACTTTTAACAAACTATAGTTATGACATTTTGGAAAGAAGAGACAGATCGTCTAAACAAAAACAGTATCCACTAAATCAGAAATGCATTATGAAGTCTCGATAAATGACCTGACATACTCTCCAAAGCCGATGTTTATTGATTAAACAATCAAATATGGTCTCTGCCGTTTTTGATACGCCAACAGCCTATTTGGTCGTCATAATCTTTTTACAGCACACCATTTGAATTATCGAATGTTTTATCTTGTATGATCATTACGTATATATTGCGTCGCTTCTATTTTTGGCTGAAGCTTGTAATAGGCTATTTGAATTATCGAATCAAAATCATTCAGTTTTATCTTGTATGATTACGTATACATTACGTCGCTTCTATTTTTTGGCTGAAGCCGATAATTTGAAGCGTCAACAAAAGAATTTTTTTATCAGATTTTTCAAATTTTTTGTCGTTTTAAGCCAACGATTGGATACCAAAATCCCGCAAGGCCCCGAGATTAGACGTGAAACGACCCCGTGGGAACAGAGTATCATTCTATCATAATGGAATGAAGAGATAATGATCTCTGTTTTAAGAGCGTAGACCTGACACAGCATATCTAAATATGTCAGATCATTTATCGAGACATATACACAAGTTGAATGAGGACAGTGTCCATAATATAGGATGGGGAGTTGAAAGAAAGAATCTTAAGTTAATGGGCTCTTTTTTCCCATTTTTTAACTTATTTTACTTTGTTGTTAAAACATTTTCAAATTGGCTTAATCGTATCCATTTCAAATGAAAGACACAACAGCGGTGGTTTATACCACTTTCAATTAACCCTTTCAAAACACAGCAATTTTGGAATCCTCAATTGCCGATGCAGACTATGAAATAAATGATGTAAAAAGAAGGAGTGCATTTTATTGCATTGAAACTTTTGAGATTAATTTTGAAATTATCAACAATATCTACTTGTTTCCATTTTTCCCATTAAATTTGTACAATGGACGTCACAACAATGTGGTGCTTGGGAAAAGCTTGAAAGATTAAAAAGGACCGTCGATATGAAATTTTACGAAAATTTCCAAGCATGTTATGCTCAAAGGATTTATTCCAGCTATAAAATCAAGCAGTAACTGTTATTTTTCGGCAAGACGAGTAAAGATTTTGGTCTTGCAGAATGTTGACGATGCAATTTTTACAATTTAACCTTTTCTTTCAAAATGACCTGGTTTTCAGGCCTCCAACAGAGATACTTTTGGAAAAATATGGTAACCAGAATTTTCTCATTTTCCCTCAATTCTCCGTGCTATGATGCTCAAAAATCCCGATTTTCCGTGACATTCAATTTGTCGTCTGCAACAACGTCGAATTTGTACCAACCTAAACTTTTGTACTTTGAATTGAATCATGATCATGAAAGTTAAAGTTAATCGGCTGCAGAATGCACATTCCAACATAGTGACACATTTGACATCCTAAAAAGCTACTGGAAAACTTTGTGGAAAATGAATAAATTGTCTAGAACAATAAATATTTTCATTTCCAGGAAAAGTTTCTACGCAGAAAGACCCAGAAAATATAAAATTACATTCCCTAGATTCTTTCGCCTGCAATATCCGTGCATTTGGAACAACCCAAACTTTTGCTGTTTGGTAATGCGGCTAATCAATACTTTACTTTCTGTAACTTTTTAGATGTAGATTTACGTAGGGGTATATAAATATTGCTTGTTCATACGCCCCGTTTAGCTAGAAAGTAAGATTCTCGTCTTCTTGCAGATTTTTTGTCTGTAATCTAAATTAGAATCTGCCATTAGATTGGCGAATCTGGGGGCGTTTTGACAACATTATGACTGTCTGTATGTTAGTAATGGGTTTGTAATTTCTGTACCGATTCCACGAGTCTTCAACGAACATATTTAATTTAATGATATTTCAATAATTTAGATCTTTTAAAAAGTTCTCATTTTTTAAAGAGTAGTCGACCCCTAATGAGATTCACATGACGTCAGGATTTTACTTGTGCCGCCATGAACAATTGTGGTATCCGAAACTATTCGGTCTACGTCACAAACATTCGGCGGTGGAATGTTCCACCGCCGAATGTTTACGACGTCGCCCGAGTAATTCCGACGTCGCGTGAATCTCAGTAGGGTTGGGCTAGGTTAAAATATATCTTTTAACCATTTGTGTAAACGTAAGAGTAAATAAAATGCTTTTTCATATGCGTCTTTTTGGAGAATGTTTTTGTCTGTAATCTAAATTAGAATCTGCCATTAGATTGGCAAATCTGGGGGCGTTTTGACAACATTATGACTGTCTTTATGTTAGTAATGGGTTTGTAATTTCTGCACCGATTCCACGAGTCTTCAACCTAATTCTTTAGTTTTACAATATTTTCAGCCTTTAACCCTTTATACATTTCCTAGAAGATGTCTATTTTGACGACGCTTTCCGTGCGGGTATATAAATATTGCTTGTTCATATGACCCGTTTAGCTAGAATGTAAGTTTATCGTCTTTTTGCAGATTTTTTGTCTGTAATCTAAATTAGAATCTTCCATTTGATTGGCAAATCTGGGGGCGTTTTGACAACATTATGACTGTCCTTATGTTTACTTAGTAATGGGTTTGTAATTTCTGCACCGATTCCACGAGTCTTCAACGGGCATATTTAATTTAATGATATTTAAATAATTTAAAGCTTCAGTTCTAATTCTTTAAGGAGAAGTCGACCCCAAACGTTATTCATATTACGTCAGAATTTTACATGTGATGTAATAAACAATTGTTACGTATCCGAAACTATTCGGTCGACGTCACAAACATTAGGCGGTGGAATGTTCCACCGCCGAATGTTTACGACGTCGCCCGAGTAATCCCGACGTCACGTGAATCTCATTGAGGGTGAGCTAGGTTAAAATGTATCCTTTTAACCATTTGTATTTACGTGAGAGTAAAAAAATGCTTTTTCATATGCGTCTTTTAGCAGATTTTTTGTCTGTAATCTAAATTAGAATCTTCCATTTGATTGGCAAATCTGGGGGCGTTTTGACAACATTATGACGGTATTTATGTCAGTAATGGGTTTGTAATTTCTGTACCGATTCCACGAGTCTTCAACCTAGTTCTGTAGTTTTACAATATTTTCAGCCTTTAACCCTTTATACATTTCCTAGAAGATGTCTGTTTTGACGACACTTTTCGTGGGGGTATATAAATATTGCTTGTTCATATGCCCCGTTTGGCTAGAATGTAAGTTTCTCGTTTTTTTGAAGATTTTTTGTCTGTAATCTAAATTAGAATCTTCCATTTGATTGGCAAATCTGTGGGCGTTTTGACAACATTATGACGGTCTTTATGTTAGTAATGGGTTTGTAATTTCTGTACCGATTCCACGAGTCTTCAACGAGCATATTTAGTTTTAGAATATTTGAATATTATAACCCTTCATTTCTTAAAGCTTTAAGGATGAGATTCATGCGACGTCGGAATCTTACTTTCAACGTCGTAAACAATCATCGTTACGTATCCGAAATTATTCGGTCGACGTCACAAACATTCGGCGGTGGAATGTTCCACCGCCAAATGTTTACGACGTCGCCCGAGTAATTCCGACGTCGCGCGAATCTCATTAAGGGCGGGCTAGGTTAAAATGTATCTTTTAACCATTTGTATTTACGTGAGAGTAAATAGAATGCATTTTTCATATGCGTCTTTTTGAAGATTTTTTGTCTGTAATTTCTGCACCGATTCCACGAGTCTTCAATCTAACTCTTTAGTTTTAAATATTTCCACCCTTAAACCATTTAGACATTTCCTAGAAGATGTCTGTTTTGACGACACTAATTGAAAGGTGTTGAAAACGCTGGATTAACCCTTTCCCAAACGAGACCTGGTTTTAACGTCCCTAATAGGAAAGGCTTGGGAAAACATTGATAATCGGCTGTTTCTCCTTTTGTCTCAATATTTTCTGTGCCACATATTACACAAATCCTTTCTTTAATAACATCCATTTTGTCATTTATGGCTGTTTTTGAAGTGGATCACCCTAAAATAGTGCCGTTTGGGAAAGGGTTAAAGAAAGAAAATGCTCTAAATCAGTGGTATAGGTCGAAAATCTGAAAAAGCTGGTCTCCTGATAATTCGATGTAAAATGTAATTTCTTACGACTTTGATTCAACATTCTTTTCTTCATTTTCAACTCTTCGCCGTAAGGATCATTAAGTGGCCCGAATATAATCAAAGATAACGAATAAAATGTGAATAAAATGCGAATTATTTCAATAGTCATGACCGGCATTTCAATTTGTATTTTAACCGTTTCCCAAACAACATTATTTAGACTGTTCCAATTTGAAAGGTGTTGCAGAGGACAACTTTAAGTTGGTCAAATTTTAAAAAAAAATCTTTGTATTTTCGGTTAGAAAACAGTGTGGATAATTGCTTGTCACAAGCACTTTCTTCATTTTTCCACAATGTTTTCCCGAGAATTTTTCTAGAGGGGCGTCAAAAAGCGTCACTGTGTGGGAATGGGTTTTAATTCCGCTGAACTGTAAAACGACAAGTTTAACAAGTTGATCCCCTATCAAATTTCAAAGGCGAACAAATTGAAATGAATTTGAAGACATCGACTTGTGTCATTGTGACACTGCGACATCTTGACCCATTCCCGAACAATATAATTTTGACTAGTCCAAATTGAACGGTTGAAATTTTTGTCATTCAACATTGCATGTGAATCATCTATGTGAGAACGCAGCTGAAGGCTTTGATTAAATATTTTTGTGGTACTGGCGAAAGAAATACAAATGTACTGCTAAAGACCACGAAATTGATGTGAGCAAATGTAACATTTTCGTACATCAAAGCTGTTTGAAACAAGTTTGAGACGAAGAAAAAATACTGATTATCAGCATTCTTCTTTTGCCTAAATGTTTTCCTAATTGAAAGATTGATATGATAAGGACGTCAAAAACATGTCTTGCGTGAAAAAGCTAAATGTTTAACAAACTTTGTTTGATCTTAACCTCTGCTTAACCCTTTTCCAAACGACAAAAGATTCGACTGTTCCAATTTGAGAGCTGCTGCTGACGACTAAATGGATGTTGTAAAAGATTGGATTTGTGCAAATTATAGCACAGAAAAACTCGAGGCTAAAGGAGAAAATGCTGATTATCAGCATTTTCTTTTTTGTCTCAATGTTGTCCAAAGCCATTTGTAATAGGGACGTCAAAACCAGGTCTTGTTTGGGAAAGGGTTGTAGCAAAAATCCGTAGTAAAATGTGGAAAATTGGGTTATTTTATAAATATTTACTTTGGATTGCAAAGATTATCGAAATGTTTGCGTTAATTTATATCAAAATATTGCATTTAATGACTAAGAAAATTCAAACACAAAATCTGAATGGTCATTTCTTCTCGACTTTGCTAGGATTTGCTGAGGTATGGAATCATTCAAATCGTATTGATTGCTCATACAAACCCTTTTTTGCAATCTACGGGCACGTATCGTTTTAAACATTTTATCGTTTTAAATGACGTTCTTGATATACAACTATGTAGGTTGATCTCTGACTCTGGATTTGTCATTGAGTTGAATTTCCATTACTCAGAGCAACAACATTTGACTTATATTACGGCATCAACGTAGTGGTCAGTGATCACGGGGTATAAACTGATGTTCGTAACTGCAGTTACGCACGTCCAATGTGGCGGAGGGACAAAAAGGTGAGTTTTACAAGCATCGATTTCAGGCACTATCTTGATGCGTTTGATATATATTTTTTGACGAACTTCATCAATAATTACCCTGTAAACAATGTCACATTCTCTTTATTCTGATATATTTATTTAGTAGGCCAATATCGGGGCTCGAAAAAAGACATGATGAGCTTAATTGTAATATTGTAACTGATATATTTTCAAGTAACAGTTACGCACATCATCGTAATTTTTTAAAGCTTTATTAAAACTTACCTAAAAAGTAAATTTTGATTCAAATTCCTTTTATTATAAACAAACATCGTATTGGTGAAGAAAACTGAACGAATAAAACGTACAAATTAAGCTTGAGAATTATTTCCGTAATTTTGAAGCCGCCATATTGGATGTGCGTTACTGCAGTTACGAACATCAGGTTATACCCCGTGGTGAAGCACGGTCACATGACCACTACACTGATGAAGACTGTGCAATACGGTCGAAATATCCGTAAGTCAAAATTTGTTGCTCTGAGTTATGGAAATTTAACTCAAGCCGTTGATATATGTAACGTTTGAAAGAATTGTGAGAAAAGACAAATGCTCATAACCAGTATTCCCCTACGGTAAGAAATTTTGCTTTCAAACAAAAAATAATTTGACGAAATTTTAAGGTCCATTGCATACTTTAAAGTAATTGAAATCATTTAGTTTGTTAGTTTTTATACCAAGGTGTGAACTGAAATCTTTTTTTCAATATAAAATTACATTTGATAAGATAATGATCTATTCAGCAATATGTGATCAAGGGTAATGATTATTTCTTATTTTCTATGGTGTCGCATATATGCCATAAAGTTCCACCGGCGAATGTTTACGATCGCGCCCGAATAGGTTCGAATACGTATCGACGCCGCTCGAAAAATTCCGATGTTTATCTTATCACAAAAAGGCCACATTTAGGGTATTCTACCTTAAGCCGAAGTGATACTGTGATCTCGTCCTCATGAATGGATAAACTGTATCTTTAACAAAATGATTTTGAAACAAATGCAGCCATTGAAAAATAGAATAAGAAGGAGAGACATCGCTCGCTTCGAGCAATTTCTTTCCTTTTCTTCTATATTTCAAATACAATCATACTTGATGAGCAGCAAATATGCAATCGCTACTAAGTAAAAGATCAAATGAGTATTGGCACGTTGGTTCATGTAGATTTACTTGCTCGAACAAAACATGTAAATATACTGGCCAAAAGTCCTAACCGGCCACTTTAAAAATGAAAATACATTTCCTAAAAGTTAATGAATTTTAATGAAATTTGATATTTTTGCATTTATAAGCATAATGTACGTGGACTTACATGAAGATTTACCAATTTTTAACAAATTTGGATGTGTAATGAAGGAAAAGCTCAAAAAGCTCAAAATCTTAATAGAGCTCGAGATATTACACTTTCAACAATTCAATGTCCACAAATCGTTAGCTGCAACACAGACCAAGAAAAAAATTGGAAAACATTGCCAATTTAGTGTGGCTTTTGACTACAGAAGAAACAGAAAGAAGGCATGGTAGAATGGTGTTTAAATTCGACCGGCATAACGTTTTATCTGTCAAATATGCTCAAATATGGTCTGGTTTTGAAAAAAAAAAAACGATGCCACAAACTGATTTTTTACACATATCCTACAATTTTATCTCGTCGGGAATCACCAGTCTATATTTAAATCATTTTCGAAGAAAAACATGTTTTAGGTGTTGTTTTTTCTTCTAAGGCCCTTTGCCACCAACAATAGTCAAACTTTTTCATTTTTTTTAAGTTTATGTTGCAGATAATGATTCATAAGACCAAAAGTACTACATTGAAAATATTTCGAGCTCTGTGTGAATTAAGAGCTTTTTGAGCTTTTCCCACTTTGTACTTTAAAATCAATAAAACAACGGTAACTTTTCGCCAAAATCGTTTGGAAAGTTGCTTAAAAATTCACATTGCAAATTTCGTGAAAATCTAATCACCACAGATAAAGTAATCTTTGATTTTGAAGTGGACGGTTAGAAGTGTTGACTAATATTTCAAGAAACTTTCCTCCGATAACTTAAGTTTATTGTCGAATTTATAATATCAATATAATATCACAAGCGAGCATATTGAAGGGACATATGTCATGGCAAATCGGATCGATTGTCATCTTATTCTATAATTTTACAATTATACTTTGAATCAGACTGATTAGGAGATACCATCAATGTAACTAGTGAATGTATACCCAAAAAAAGACACATCGTTGCTTATCAACGAAAACCTCGTAACAAGCTGCAGTTACGAGGTTTTCGATGAAAAGCGACGATATACGCCATCTGGCTGTACATGTGATATCGTTCCAACAACTCTTAAACAACTCATTGGTTAAGTGGATTCAAATAATGGCCTGTTTAAGCATCCTTATTTTGAGAACTTTGAGAACTTCGTAATGTGTGGTGAACCGTTTCACATTCAATGGCGATAAGATCGATTTAATTCAATTACAAAATCTTTAAACTAAATATAACTTTTTGTATCAAAAGTCGATTTAATGTTTACTTTGTAATCCAATCTTCTTATCCAACTATATCTTATTTATTGAAAACTAATTTGGCCTGGATCTGTACAAATGTTCCTTTTAAAATCCTTTCCCAAACGACAAAAAAAATAGGGTGATCCAATTTGAAAGCTGCTGCAGACGACAATATGGATATTAATTAAGGTTCGATTTGAGTACAATTTAGCTCAGAAAATATTGAGGCAAAAGGAAAAAGTGCTGATTATTGGCACGTTCTTGTTTTGTCTCAATGTTTTCCCAAGCCTTATCTAGTAGGGACGTCAAAACAAGATCTTGTTTGGTAAAGGGTTAACCCATTACTGCACAGTGACGCCTTTTGACTAACTTACAAGAAATAGCTTGGGAAAACAATGTGGGAAATGAAGAAATTGCTTGTTACAAGCAATTTCCTCATTTTCCTCAATGTTTTCCTACCAAAAATGGAAATATTTTCAAAATTACATCAACTTGAAATTGTCGTCTACAACACCTTTTAAATTTGAGTTGTCCGAAATTTTGCCATTTAGGAAAGAGTTCAGAGACTGTTTAACCCAACATGGGTCCAGATCAGCCTTCGTATACACCATATTGCACTCCAATATCTTCTTCGTGACCTGTAGCAACGATAAGATAGTAACATGGATCCCAATAAGACTGCACTTTGGCACAGTCGGATCATAAATCATGACTATTTCATATGCTAAGGTAGACTTTTTTCCAGACCCCTGGCTCAAATGAAACATCTATATTTTTTTGGTGTTTTTTTTTTTTTTTTTTTTTTTTTTTTTTTTTTTTTTTTTTTTTTTTCCCGAGTGATTCTAATATTTGGTCTCGCTTTGGCTAAGTCACCATTTCTTCTTTATTTTTTCATTGATCATTAAAGTCATTCCGTATTTTCTTGACTAGATTAGATCATTATTTGGTTGCAAATAAACAATGGTATGTTGGATCAGCGATAAACCCGGACATGTAAGTTCGAAACCCAAGTTCTTGAGACCACTCGGCTCAGGTACAAATGAGTTAGTTTACAGGCACTAAGCGTTTAGGCAGTAAGCAGTTGCATTTCGATTTTATCCGTTCGCAAGCATGACCTAGTTTTGACGACCCTAACAGAAATCGCCGAAACTGCTGATCATTAGTATATTCTATTTTCTATTATGGACAATTATAAAAACAAATTCTGTTTGGGAAAAGAGTAATTCTTATAAAGTGAATATAGCTTATCAGTACCAAGATTTCGTGAAAGACGTTACTTTGAAGACATACGTGTTCTCCTAAGAGTTGTTATTTGCTTCATTGCTGCACGTGCGTCTTCGTGTAAAAAAGGTAACCACTTTATTAGTGCAATAGATATTTAAATTCCGTCTATCTTGTTTTTCTTTCCAATGTATATGTTAGCGGCAATAAGTAAAATCAGACAATAAGCTTAATGCCCAGGCAATAAGCTATTGCCTAGTCAATTACTTAATGCCTAAAATTTTCAGGCATTAAGCTTATTGCCTGAATGTTTCATCCAAAATGAGCCTATTGCCTAATATATGCTAGCGGCAATAAGTAAAATCAGACAATAAGCTTAATGCCTAGGCAATAAGCATGAGTTGTGTCTAGAATTTAAAGATGACGTTTAAATATGAATTTGTTAGAAACAAAATAATGTAAATGCGCCAGTGCAAAGGTCGCTGTATAGGCCCTATCAATGACCTTAGATGGTTGTGCAGACTTTTTTTAAAAGTGGGAATTTGTATCTGGCCCGTGTGAATCAATTTCAGAGGGGAACACCTTATTTTTCACCAAGGTGGGGGTCTAATTCACATATTTTCTGTACAATTGATTGAATTTGAATGGTGCTTGGCACCACATCAACATTTTTTCTAGTCATAATGCGAAGGTTGGTGCACATTACCGTATATTCCTGACATTACTAGCTCCATAACAAACACAACATCCACTCCGAGCCACCAGCTGACCCACTTAGATGGTTTATAAAGAATGCATTTATTGGTTAAGGCCCGGTCACATACGATACCGCGTCCATTCCGCGGCCATTCCACGGCCATTCCGCGTCCGTTCCACTGCCTCATCGCGTCTGTCAGCCGTAGTTTGGCCGCGATAACATTTTTGTGCAGTTCAAAAAATTTTACCACGTCTAAAATAATTTCGATTTCATTTCGCGTCCTACCACGTCCATACCACTGCCATAGCACGGCCGTATCACTGCCGCATCGCGTCCAACAGCGTCCATTCCACGGGTGGTTTATTTTAGCCGTGATACGGCCGTGGAACGGCCGTGGAATCGTATGTGACCGGGCCTTTAGGGACAAATCGTCGGTGATATTTCAAAACCTTGTAACTACGGCTTTTAAAATCAACGAATTCAACAAAAATCTGAAATTTTGTTTTCCAGTCAATTACATACTAAATGCTATACTAGTATGTTGAGCATGATTGTGTTGACTACTCAACCTTAATACATGTAACCAAATATTCTTGATATTTGAGAAGTTAAAACAGAATAAGTTTAGATCAATGTTTAACTCAAATTGAAATTTAAATCGATGGAACATTCCTCATGCAACAACATAAAGAAAGAGGAGAAAAAAGTAAGTTTTTTTTTCAGAATTCCAAATTCAGACAAATCATGACTATATTCGAGTTTTCATAATTTCAAAATACTAAAGTAAATGTAAAAGTATGACTTTTCATGGCTCCCTGCCAGACATTTTTCATCCTGATCCTACAAGCGAGACCATGGTTTGTGTTTACTTTTATTTAACTAAAATGTAATTTGAAGGGTTCCTAGAAAATGGAATCACGGGTATTTGACTCAATGAAGAAGCCAAAAGCAATCAGTGTTTTTTCCAAGCTCTAAATAATGCTAAATATTTGTAAAATATGTTCAATTTCAAATAAGACTTCAAAAAGTAGTCATATTTCATCGTTAGGCAATAAGCCTAATGCCTGACTATTTTTGCAGGCATTAAGGCTTAAAACATAGGCATTAAGCTTAATGCCTAGAGTGAATTAGGCAAAAAGCTTACTGACTAGGCAATAGCTTATTGCCTAAGCATTAAGCTTATTGCCTAATTTTACTTATTGCCGCTAACATATACATAATATGTGTGCACTTGTCATGTCCTCCCCTTTTTGAGACGGTTCTTATTATTCTTAATCATAACTTTCGAAAACATGGAAGATAAATATGCGTTTTTTCAAAGCGCTATATTTATGAAAATCGGAAGAAAGAAATTTGTTATTTCATTTGAAATATACTTCCATTCAAATTCAATTTCAACTTGTCAAATTAGATCTACAAGGCTCTAGCTGAAACGTTCGAGAAAATAATTCATTGGAAACGGTAAAGTCATTTATTAGATAAATTTGGCACAAAGATTTGATTTGCAGATGCGGGGAATGTGCATAAAATGTAAACTTCCTACGGTTTCACTCTAAACTCATAAGCTGAATTTGAAAGCATCTAAGCAAGATGCGTTTGTTAAATACAGATGACATCGGAAACGACCGTCATGTTTTCTTTGAAAATCATTTACTTTTAACCTGTATAGGGCATATCTGAGTAATAAAACATATTCTATTTTACTTTATTCTATTCATATGCTTAAGAGCTTCTGGGTGCATTTCAACAAAATCTGAAAGGAATGATCTTTGGGTTACCGTCTCTTAGATTCATTCATTTGAAATTTTAGTTTCAAAATTCTGAAAGTATCTACCCTTGGATGTCAAAAATAGCAGTTTTTTTACTTTGGTTTACTCTTACCAAACATAAAAAACACCAAGACAAGTTTTAAATTCAATGCTTGTGACCATAAGATCTGTCCTTAGTGTTATGTATGGATTGATCAGAATCTTACATCCTGAGTTGCGTTAACCCATTACCAGACGGCAAAATTTTAGGCTGGTCCAAATTCAAAGATGTTGCAGACGACAATTTCAAGTGAATGAAATTTAGTATTTTTTGGTCTTTTTACGTAGAAAGCATTGTGGGAAATGAAGAAATTGCTTGTCACAAGCAATTTCTTCATTTTCCACAATGTTTTTCAAAGTCATTATCTAAAAGGGTGTCAAAAGGCGTCAATGTGTGGTAACGGGTTAAATTGGTCAAAGTTGCCTTATGTTTTGTTTCCATTAGAAAAGCAACAATTTATTGACCAATCATAACAAAACTTGCATGAAATTTTGATGACCATAAGATGACCTCACATATGAATTTTATATTATGAATTAAGTGCCCTTGAAATTAGCAAATTGACAAATGCGGTGCTTTCGACACTCCGACAGCCCCAAACATTCACCATTTATTCACTTTCGTTCATCAATTGCTCAAGAAGGCGGATCTGAATAGTGCCTACAATATACATAACACATCAGTTTGATGAATAGACAATTCCTTCAAGATAGTACACCCCTAATGATATATGCACGACGTCCTGAATTTTTCATGCCATATCGTTTACATTCGTTTCGTATCATAACCTATAAGGGCGACGTTCTATCGCCGAGTGTTAACGACGTTACCCGAATAATAACGACATCGCGTGAATATCAGTCGTGCGGACTATATTTACCATAATAAACTAAACGCTTGGTATCTTCTATATCACCAGAGGTGATTCTTTAGGGCGAGATTTTTTAAGATTTCTTAAGGACAGATCCTCCAGTTGTTACTGCGCAACTTACTGCGCATATCCTAAATAACGAAATAAAGCTGTTTCGGTAATTGGCCTTTT
This sequence comes from Fragum sueziense, assembly GCA_963680895.1. Taxonomy (NCBI): domain Eukaryota; kingdom Metazoa; phylum Mollusca; class Bivalvia; order Cardiida; family Cardiidae; genus Fragum; species Fragum sueziense. The sequence goes on along the minus strand of OY804598.1, from coordinate 55,617,638 downwards.
CAGCAAATGTATTTCTTACATTTAGTTAATGTTTGGTTGATAAATGACAAGACCCTTTTCGGTTATTTCAATTTTCTCTGTTTGGTCAATTTAAGTGTAATAGTACTCGGATGGTACATTTCGCTTTCTGTTACGCGTTCAAAATGTGCCGTTAGCGATAGGAAACGGAACAACAAAAGCAACGTGGTGTCTTTATGAGATAGTCCGCTTCAGATGGACACAAAAGATGACACGTTTTATTATCTAAAGCTTGTAATAAGGAAGAAAATGGATAAAAGTAGTGAAACAATTTCGGACAGAGCTGTAAAAAGTAAACCAAATTTTACTTATAACTAAGAAAAACGCTTGGTTTGATATATTTTTCTTTTTTTGTTTTTGTAGGTATGACCAAGCACTATGTCTATACCAAAAAAGAAAAAATTCTTACCGCTGGAATATTTTTTATTATCAGAAACGTTGCGAAAAAAGAGCAATTTCAGCTACTTTTGGAAGAATGTTTTACTAAAAATTTCAAAATCATCACTAAATTTTCCCAAATTGATACTCATTTAGACAGAATAAAACATATTGAACACAATAAAGACTTACTTATGCAATCCTAGTCATTTCGAACACCTTTTATGTGGGTATTTAAGTGACACCTCATTTTTGCAATTTTAGACAAGAGTAGTCTCCCTTGAAATTCAATAACTTTTTAATTCGCTTAGTGACCTATAGTTTTTAAGTCATTTTTTTTACTTCTCATATATCTAAATATCAGTACAGAAAAAATAAGAAAATTCTTACCGTGGGAAATAAATGGAGGATCTGTCCTTAAGATGTTTTAAATAAAGCGTTTTTAAGACATAGATTCTGATCAAGGGGTTCCGAATGCTCATAATGACGTCATTTTGATGAAGTATGGAGCATTCGGAACAATCGGTCAATCCTGTCTTATATTGTTTCTACAAAGTTTACCAAGGGTTTCCGAAAGAAGAATAGGTAATGGCCTCTCTCACTGAGCGGATAAAAAATCTTGTTCTAAAGAACGCTTTATCTTAAAATATGTCAAGAAATCTTGAGACACCTCGCTCTAAAGAACGCGGTTCAGAATTCCGACAGTCCCTTTCTAAGTGACTAGTCGAGGTACCGTATACTATTTTGTCAACACCTGGCATGAGAGTCGGTGTCTATTTTAAGACGAACACGGAAAAATAGCAATTTTCTGTTAATTGAAGGCCGGCTCTTGAAGCCGGCCTTCTTTGGAATGCTTTTTTCGATTTAGACCTGTAGGATGTGGGAGGCTAACAATTAGAACATTTTCGACATATTGGTGTAGAACTGACTGATTTGTAAGTCAATAATTGACGTTCAACTTGCAAGTTATATTTTTTAAATATTTGCTCCTTTGCGAGCAAAAATATCGCAAAATTGACCGCTTTTGTATATCGTTCCAATTTCAATAACTGACCGCCCCCGATCACGTGACTATCAGATTAACCACGGTCCATAGAAATACTGGAACGCACAAAAACCGAGACGTACAGAGAATGTCGATATATTATCTATTAAACATTATCGGCAAGCTTTGGAAGTTATCGAAATGCGTATCAAATCCTGCACTTAACCCGATCCGACGTGAACGTCTCTGTTGAAAGCATCCGATCATGAAATACTCATGCGTTTCGGTATTTCTATGGACCCGATATACTGGGTTACTGCCCCTTGAAGGACCCGATAAATAAGTTGTAATTTATTCAGATTGTCATCCGAACGCCGTAGCTCAATCGGTTAGCCGCTCGCACAAACAGTTATAATTGAATTCTACGCTGTGGGTTCAAAACCCACTGTCGCTTGTGTCAACTTTTTCTCAAATACTTTTTTGAAAGGAACTTTGTCCTTTGTTATATATTTAGTTAGGTATCCAATCTGATTTCTTTTTGTGTGCGTTTATTTTTCTAATATGTTTTGCATTTAAAGCGTTTAACTTTTTTGCTATCATTTTCTTTTCATTATGATAAAAATCACACATGAAAACAGCCTGATTTGACAGAATGCCAATAGATGGCGGAGAACAACGTTCTCCAACAAAGGGAATTAACTCTGACAGCACGAGTCAACAATGACTAGGATTGATTTTTTGGCTGCATCAATTTAAAGTTGAAGTTTACAAATTGCTTAAAAAATTATAAATAAACACTTTCATCTCGCAATGAAAATGACCTTATTACGAAGTTGCTGTATTTTTTTTTTTAGATAAATCATACTATTGTCCAGCAAGATTAACCCGGAACATCTGCATATGTAATGATCCCACTTCGGCAATGTTTTGTTAAGACGCCCAACTAACGGAATTTGCGAACGAAAATTAAGTTGTCCCGGGTTAATTTGGGTGGACAATATCTGTAATTCTTTAGTCAGTAAAATACAAATATTGCATTGTATTAAAGCTGCAGTCCCTTGCTTGGTCAAATTGAAAAAAAAAAAAAAAAAAAAAAACGGACAAAAATGGAATGAAACGCATAATTTTTATATTGGCCACCATTGGATTAGTAACGGAAGGTGGTTCAGACAAACAATGAACCTAAAATAAGATAGTTATTGCCGAAATTAAGGGAAATCCGTGGGAAAATGAAAATCGTTTGTTACGTTTTTTTCAAATCTATTTTCCTCACTGTGTACATTTTGCTCAGATGTAAACACAACATTTTTGTATAAAACACAATAAAACTCTTATAAAGTAATGACGTAGATACGGTGAAAATTTAGGTATAGTGATTGAGCGGTATGTGTGCTGTACAGGACATCCGAGTTCTATCCTAGGTTTCGGCGATTCTTTTACTGTCTTTTTTTCTTTTCTTTTCTTTTTTGTCCATCATTTGTATTTTTACACAAAAACAAGCTGCCATCTGCCTAGCAAATGAATTTTCGTAGCTAATAGCCATTGAAGACGAACAAAAAAGTGTAAAAAAATCTGCAGACAGCTGGATTCAAACTCGGCTCCATAATTGAAAACTGACCGCTCTACCTATCAACCTAAATTTTCTTAGTCATTACGCCACTAAATATAAATAATGTATTGTTTTATCCATGTGCCAAAGGATCTTGCGTTATCTATAGAAGAAATCAAAATCCAAACGACAGGAGATTTAGATCCAAGCCTATCTTTATCGGGGATCAAACAGAGCGATGGAAAGGTGAAAAGGTAGGCCTAATCGAAGCTGACACGAATCGAATCATGTTGCCAAAACGCTGATCGATACATCAATAGTGGTCACGTGAGAAAACGCTTGGAGGGGTGTCTGAGAATGACATCATCAAAGTCCTGCGAAATACTTTTTCTATAAAATTAAAAGCGGTAATTTGTGGAAAAACCGCTCCGGCAAAAACGTTTTAAAGGAGAATTGCATTGGGTTATTAATCGAGTGGGGCCATGTAAACATTGAAATTTTTTAGCTGCAAAAAAAAAAAAAAAAAAAAAAAAAAAAATAATTTTTATCTTGGGCATTGCATTGGAGTACAATTGAGCTTGAAAGGTGTATTGTTTAAAAAAATATTATTACTGACCCAGCGAATGACCACCAAATGGTTTTAAAGTTGATTTTTCGAAGAAGATTCGAGATAGAGCACCATTAGATATTTACAAATTCTATATCAAACAATGAAACAATTGAAAAAATAGAAAACAAAAAACACGGATTTACAGAAGAACATGTCAGTAACGTGAACAAAATATCCATTTCTTTGAAGTAAAGCAATGGACAAATAATTAGTTAGGTTCAGAAAAATAGGTTTCAATTTTGTTGTTAAAAATCGGTATTTTTAAGTTAATCACGGTTATGCGAGCTGGTATTTGTTTTAAGTTAACCATGGTAATGTGAACTTGTGTAGGTGGTGCAGGACCATTCGCTGAGAAATCTAAAGGCAGCATAGACTATTATTGCACTTGAGGTCACCCAAATGAGCAAACATGGCAATTTGCGGGACTTGCAGGCTGTATACATTTTAAAAGTAGAAGTCACTTGAACTGTAAAAACAATACGCTATCAGATAGTTGCTACTGCAAGTCCACGATAATTCCGTTGGGGTCTTGATACTGTGAGTTCAACAAGAAAAGGAAAGATATGATTAACATGACATGGTTGAATCACTATATCACTTCAGCAAAATTTTCATGGATGGCTACCAAAAAATTGCCGGCCTCTTTGATGCTATGCGTCAAAATTTTGTCTTCTTGTTTTTGACGTGGTTCCAAACGAACCACCCTGAATATACACTTACCACATAAAGTAACGCAACATTTTCAAATTTCAATATTTTTGTTTTTAACAAACCAGGATCAAAATGGTACTTTCTATAGTTCGCAAGGAAAGATTATGATAGACATTTTAAATGAGATACTAGTATTTCAATTTCCAACGAACAAGCCAGAATTACGTCCCTTTATTATTTTACGTTAAACACGACCTAACGTCTTGCAAGTTAAGAAAGGTGCTTTTTCTCCATAAACCTTGTAACTACAGCTTTAACGCTTGGTATCTTCTAAATCACCAGAATTCCGACAGTCCCTTTCTAAGTGACGAGCCGAGGTACCGTATACTATTTTGTCAACATCTGGTACGAGAATCGGTGTCTATTTTAAGACGAACACGGAAAAATAGCAATTTTCTGTTAATTGTTTTTGACATGGTTCCAAACGAACCACCCTGAATATAGGTGCTTTGTCTTCATAAACCTTGTAACTACAGCTTTAACCCTTTACCAAACGACAAAATTTAAGGGCGGTCCAAATTGAAAGATCCTGCAGACGACAATTTCAAGTAAATGGAATTTTCAATTTTAAGGTCTTTTTGGATGGAAAACATTGTAGGAAATGAATAAATTGCTTGTCACAAGCAATTTATTCATTTTCCACAATGTTTTCCATGGCCATTATTTTGTGGGGAGTCAAAAAGAGTCAATGTGTGGTAATGGGTTAAACAAGTTGTAGTTACGAGGTTTATGAGGAGAAACTGTTGATGTAAAGAAGCTTGTTACAGAGTTAGATAAGAGGAAAACAATATTACAATACACACGAAAGACAACACTATAGAATCAGAGCTGCAGTTGATAGGGGTGAGGGCGTTCTTAACCCATTCCCAAACAGTGACGCCTTTCGACGCCCTACAAGATAATGGCTTTGGAAAACATTGTGGAAAATGAAGAAATTGCTTGTGACAAGCAATTTCTTCATTTTCCACAATGTTTTCTAACCCAAAATGAAAAGATTTTTAAAATTTCATCAACTTGTAATTGTCGTCTGCAGCATCTTTGAATTTTGACAATTCTAAAAGGTTGCCGTTTGGGAAAGGGTTTGTCATGTCAAACCCAAATCAAATCTTGCGGGGTCTCATTTGACTCGTCTTCCAATAAGTGCCCACAACATATGGTTTGATGAACAACAAATGAAGTATTGCATTTTGAAAAGCCATCACCTGTCATTTTGTAGTTATGATGAAAGAAATTATCACTAAAGTGTGCATGACAAACTAAAAGTATCTTGGTTGAATCTTGGTGTCCATTGAATTCTGACATTAAGAATCATGGTTGATTTTAACCCATTACTGCACAGTGACGCCTTTTGACTCCCTTACAAGAAAGGGTTCGGAAAACATTGTGGAAAATGAAGAAATTGCTTGTGACAAGCAATTTCTTCATTTTCCACAATGTTTTCTACCCCAAAATACCACAAAATGTTAAATACATCAACTTGATATTGTCATCTGCAACATCTTTGAATTTGGACAAGTGCAAAATTTTGTCGTCTGGTAATGGGTTAAAGCAGCAGATACATTCAATGGCTCGGTAACATAACATGTTGATGGTAAAGGTCATTCATCAAGGACATGGTCAGATATCAAGGTCACACTTGAAAAAAAGTATACCATTTACGGAGATTTTGTGTTTAACAATCTCTCCTTGTTTAACCCTTTCCCAAGCGACAAACTTTTAGGGTGATCCATTTCAAAAACTGCCACAAATGACAAAATGGATGTTATTGAAGACAGAATTTGTGTAAAATATGACATAGAAAATATTGAGACAAAAGGGGAAACTGCTGGTTATCAGTAGTTTCTTCTTTTGTTTCAATATTTTCCCAAGCCTTTTCTATTAGAGACGTCAAAACCAGGTCTTGTTTGGGAAAGGATCAATATTACTCAAATTTGAAGCACATTGGTTTGAAATGAAATTGTACGATATTTGCATTTCATGCACATTCCACACACCTGCAAAATGAATCACTGTGCCAAATGTTTCTTTTAAATGGCTTCACCGTTTCTAATGATTTTACTGAATGTTTAGGCTAGAACATTGTCAATCTAGATAAAAAAAAAAATGAAATTCAATTTGGCTTTAAGTATGATATTTCAAGAAAATTGACAAACATTATTCTCGATATTTCCTTTAATTCATAGATTTTAGGAAAAAAAAAAACATTTAATTTATTTACCATGTATCATTTCGAAATAGTGATTCAGAAATAAATAGTTAAAAAACCTTTCCAGAAAAGGGGTATTATTGGTTGTATAATTATATCGCTGTTTTTTTTTTGTTTTTGTTTTTTTTTTCAACAAAAAACTCGTAACTGCAGCTTAAAACAAGCTGCAGTTACGAGGTTTTCGTTGAAAAGCGACGACATGTACATACATGTATTGAGGGAAATAAAGGATAGAGAGACAGACAGAAATAGACAAGCAAGTTTCTTTTGCACTAACGAAGTGTTTATCATTAAGTTTGCGCGAAAACGCACGTGCAGCAATCACGCAAATTACAGCACTTCGGAGGACACTTATGTCTTCAAAGCAACCTCTTCGACGTAATCTCAGTACTGATAAGCTAGTTTCACTTGATAAGGCTGAACTCTTTCCCACAATGGCAAAATATCAGAGTAGTACCTTTCGAAAACTAGTTGCTACAAACCGCAATCCTTCTTTATAAGGGACTTCAAAATCTGACATTAATTGAAAAAAAAACTTTTTAAACGATACTTTTCAAATCGATAGATCAATGCAAAAAGACTGTATACATGTATGTTTTGATATTATTTGTACTTGCATTAATTTTTATGCTCATCCAATCGAACTTTCTGTTTTCTAACATGCATTTTATAAGAATTGCATTAGAGCTGGCAGTCTGGAATCTAATGTTCATAGAGGTGGGATTTTTACAGAAAATATTCAGCTCTGCTGATAATTACGCAAGACGTATCGAAGCAGGTACTTGTGGTTATCTGTACGCATCATTTTAAAACTAATAAACCCTTTCACAAATACAGTCGACACTCGTTGTGTCGAAGTCGAAGGGGCCGTCAAAATACCTCGACTTATCCGATTTCGTTCGGCTTCGATAAAATTGATATTTGACTGTTTTTGATACTAATTAAGTACGATTATTATTAAAATATAGTAGGAAAAGGAAAGAAATTGCTCGTTTCGAGCAATTTCTATCCTTTTCCTACTATGTTTCAATAGTTATATTGAGTTCGAAATTATTTCGTTTGAAAAAAATATGTCCATTGATGAAGACGGGACCAGATTCAAACTTCGACTTAAGCGAAAATTCGACTTATCCGATGTCGACTTAACGAGTGTCGACAAGATTCAGACCTGTCAGAAATAATTAGGCAATATGAGAAAAAGTTTGTTATCCTCATTTTCTTCTTTTCTCTTAGCCCTTTCCCAAACGACAAAATTTTAGGGTGGTCCACTTCAAAAACTTCCACAAATGACAAAATGGATGTATTAAAGATATGGTTTGTGTAAAATATGGTGAAGAAAATATTGAGACAAAAGGAGAAACTGCTGGTTATCAGAAGTTTCTTCTTTTGTTTCAATGTTTTCCTTAGCCTTTTCTATTAGGGACGTCAAAACCAGGTCTTGTTTGGGAAAGGATTAATTGACTGTCATAGCACAGAAATAGTTAGGCAATATGAGAAAATGGTAGTTATCCTCATTTTTGCCTTTTCTCATAATGTTTTATACAGCCATTTCTTTAGGTGACATCAAATACACAGCTTAGTTGGAGCGGTTCCATGTTGACTAAAGATGGCAGCCCAATGTAATGTGATTATCTTAATTTAGATCATTCTCTTAATGAACGTAATCTCATCTTAGTCCATGTAGGCCTCAAATGCCTTAAGACCCTTTTATCATTTTCTTTTTCCATACCTATAATCTTAATGACTATTGTGTTTCTTACGGTATTGTGGTTTTTACTGCACCGTCATAATGCTAATTATATCCGCCATTATTAATGAACTATAAAACCTCGAGAATCATTTTTTCTGATCAATTCTCCTCGAGTCATTGACTACAGCAGTTAACCCATCCGTCTGTAGAACGGTTCTTACATTCTTGTCTATTTTTTACCATTCCCAAAGGACAAAATCTTAGGGTTGTCCAATTCAAAAGCTGCTACAGACGACAAAATGGATCTTAATAAAGATTGGAAATTTGTGTGATATAGCCAAGAAAATATTGAGGCAAAAGGAGAAACTGCTGGTTATCAGCAGTTTCTTCTTTTGTTTCAATGTTTTCCCAAGCTTTTTCAATTAAAGACGCCAAAACCAGGTCTTGTTTGGGAAAGGGTTAACCCGTACGTCTGTAGAACGGTTCTAGCATTCTTGTCTGTTTTTTAACGTTCCCTTTTTTCTTGGACTGGTTTTCTAATTATTCTGTCAGAACTGTTTCCGGTCGATGAAAATGGTGGTTACGCAATTTTTCAAAACTTTCTTTGAGTATGGGTGAAAAATGCTTTTTCAAAAAACATGATTAAAAACCAATATTGGTTTGCCCTTTCGTAATGACTAAACAAAAAGAGAAATTATCAGTCATGTGAAAATATATTTGTTCTCCAAAGCACACACAGACAAATTACTCTTACTTGTTTACGATTATCCTTCCCTACAGAATGGTTCGCTCTTTCCAAAAAAAAAAAAAAAAAAAAAAAAAAAAAAAAAAAAAAAAAAAAATCGGCAAAAAATCGACTCAGTCTCGATTACTCGTATTGGTTGATGTTCAATTTTGAAGTAAGACTGGGATTTAGACATGTTGATGAATATAGGCACAGGATTCAACGTAGTCTTCCAAACGTAATAGCCATATGTCATATATCGTAACATTTTTTTCACTTCTAAATTACATCAAAAACAATTCGATTGACCGGGGCCTTAATAATTCATTGAGGCGGGAAATGATGGTTTTTGGTTAATACGGACTTAGTGTTCAACATAAATATTTCAAAGAGAAGCGATTTCTTTTTAAACAAAAACCTCTAAGTACAGGTCGTTATGAGTAGTAGTAGATATTGTTCTTTTCAAGGAAACAGCAATGTATCATCAGAAACTCTGCGTGACGGGTTATTCAATCAAAGCGCTGAAAGCGCTGAAGGCCTTGAAGAATTTGAACACATGCAGATTATTGGTATGAGAAAGTTTAAATATTCTTTAACTTCAGCAATAATCAAAGTGCTGAAAGTGCTGAAGGCCTGGAAAGTGTACGAAAAATAACAAGAGTAATATTTTAATCTTTTAATTTTTTTAAGAAGTTTCGAACAAATTTGAACACATGCAGATTTTTGGTATAAAACAAAAGTAAAATGAACAGAAATCATCTGTACTGGATGGCCACTAGAATCATGGGGGCCAAATTATCAAGGATCAGGTAAGAAGGATTTCGATTATTAAATGAAGTTAAATCATTGCCGACAAATCGTGATGTTATTTCTATATATCTTCACAATATATCATTTAGAACCTTATTAAATCATGAATCTGCCTATTAAAACATAACTATCTAACACATGTATACAAATACATAGATATATAAATAACAAAGTTTTAAAACAGATTAAAGAATAACAAATCGTTACTATTACCTACGGTATTGGAAAACCAAATATTTCAAGTGTGTATCGGTAATCACTGACGCGTTCCGTGTGTTCCGGTAATTACTATGCGTTCCATGGTGTTCCGGTATTTCTATGGACCCAATAGTTCTTTCGCGGTGGAAAAAACGAACATTTACGGAAAATTTTGCAATGAACAAGTTTCTTTAAATATTAGAGGAACGTCGGGTACTTTCGGACAGTTAAGCGATCGTCAGCCATTATTTAGATAGGTGAAGACAAAAACTGTATCTTATGTCACAATCAGAAAATTCTAAGCCTTTTCCCCGGCATCGGTAATGAGAAGTATGTATTAAGCGTATAAAACCGGGTACCATATGGAAAACAAAATGAGTCATCAACGACAGGTTATTTCGGACACATCGGGTCTGATCGGACAGGCCGATAATCGAGCTAGATTTATTTCAAATAATTATGTTTGCACTTTTACGTAATTAATTTGGAACAATCTAAAATTTTGTTTGGAAAGGTTTTAGGTAAGATAAAATACAAATGAACGATCTAAGATATTTATTTGCATCGAGTATTTCATAAAAAAAAAAAAAAAAAAAAAAAAAAAAAATACGCTGATAGCTGGAATTGAACGTCGGTTCCCCGAGTTCTGAGACTTCGACATTACCACTCGACCACTGAATTTGTTGTTCCAGGAGTGACATAATTAATATATAAAATCATTATTTGTCCGGTTAGACCCGACGTATCAATTTTCCTTCGGGTCAGATCGGACACCATTTTATTTCCGAAAATAACTAAAATTTCTATCATCGACAGGTAAAACCCTCTCGAAAACCTTTTAATCTTCTTTTTAAACCAGACTAAAAAAGATTTAATCGCAATAATACATCGTCATAATCTTGCGTCTGCAGGGTATCTATATTTAGATATTGCTTACGATATTGATTCGGGGGAAAACCCACTAAACGTTGAGTATTGGCGGCGAATGGATCCGCGCATAATATATGTTGCAATCGATTTCTTGATTGTAAATATTTTACGATTTTTAATGCCTTTACTACTATCAACGTATGTATTTACTTCTTTTGTAATGTACATGGGTCAAAAATCTGCATAAAGTAGTATAGATCTAATCCAGTTCCGATTTACTTTTCATCGCGCAAGAACACTATCTATCTGCGTTCAACGTTTTCACAAGATAACGATTCAGCACGCCCTGGGAAAAATGACATGCTAAATTTGGCCTTCTTCAAGGCCAAAAACAAAACTCCTGACATTTCACGTCTAGTATTCCTCTAGTATTCCTCCGTTACGAGAGAGTAACACCTTATCACGGGGCGATCCGATAGATTGATGTATTTCATACACAGGTCAGTGGTTCGAGAAAAAGTTCGCCACGCTCTGTAGAGCAAATGATCGTTTTGTTGTCGTAATCGGTTTAGATCTAGAACGATATTAGATCTGTAGACAAGGCCTAACACTTTCTCAGCCGACGATATTTTACAATTATCCGTTATCTGAAAGATTTGCCGATTGCGAAAGGAATATCGTCGTTTTTCTCCAAAACACCTTGTAACTGAAGCTTGTTTTAAGTTGTAATAACGAGGGTTTTAGCTCCACTGGCCGAAGGCCAGTGAGCTTTTGTCATGGCGTTGTGTCCGTCGTGCGTTCGTGCGTGCGTCCGTCCGTTAACCTTTTCTTTAAACATCTTCTATTCTTATACCAGTGGGCCAATTTTGACCAAACTTGGCAGGAATGTTCCTTGAGTGACCCTTTTCAAAATTTGTTCGCGAATTTTTGATTCGTCAAAAAATGTGGGCGTGGCAGGGAGGAAGGGGCTTATCGGACTTAGAGAAATCATAAGAAATTCTTTAGAAATCAACCATTGGGCCAATTTGAACCAAACCTAGCAGGAATGTGCCTTGAGTCATTCTTTTAAAAATTTGTTCACAAATAGTTACATTTGTCAATAAAAAGTGGGCGTGGCAGGGAGGAAGGGGCTTATCGGACTTAAAGAAATCATAAGAAAATTTTGGGTCTCTCTTTTCAAAATATATTCACAATTTTTGACATTTGTCAACAAAAAGTGGGCGTAGCAGGGAGGAGGGGGCTTAACGGACTTAAAGAAATCATAAGAAAATTCTTTAAAATCACTTTAAAACCAATTTAGCCAGTGGAGCGATTTAGGCCCTCTTGGACCTTTTGTTAAAGAAAAGCGAAAAATCTCTTACAACAGGACTGACATAAAAACAAAACAATCCTGGCGTTTTAATCTTGAATTTATCTTCTTTGCTTAAAGCCTCTGTAACAGTTTGCTAAACTTTGCAAGACATGAAAGTATATACTGAAAGGATTAAATACCAGAACAACAGTTTTTTTCTATTTATTATTCGTAAATTTTCATACTATAATGTTTAACTTCTTTTCGAATGGTTGCTTTCTTCTTTACGATAAAGTTTCATAATACACAAATCGCATGTATTCCGGTACGATTTGGCTCATTGTATAGTTTGAAATTACACGTAAGTGCACTACTTCATATCGGAATACATTGACCATCCGCGACAACAGAAGCTGAAAAAGTTATCCTGGTTTCAGAAACTTCAGTAGACAACCTCTTCAGTTCCCGTTCTTACAAATGGAGCGAAGTTTCACAAAATGTTTGGTTACTTATGACGGATGGATTGAATAAGATTCCCACTGACTTCATTTGATGGTTGGCATACCTTAACATGAATCTTCTAGTAACTCCCTACTTCTTTCTTTTCAGGTGCAGTGTAATAATAGCGACCATATTGGCGTGGTGTGCGACAACTATTTTAGCAGAAGAAAACCAATTGGTGAGTAGGCAACATAATTATTTTTTATGTTTTTTCCATAGTTCATGATACACTTTGTAAATTAAAACTCTAAAAATGCATATATCTTTTTTTCTAAAAAAAATATTATTATGCCAAACAGACACCAAAGGACTCGAGAATCAAGATCGATGCTCGGTTAGATACGTCATTACATAATACGGTTTCTTTCAAGCCAATACACGGTGGTTAATCACGTGACTCAGAATTTCAGAAAATCTTCAATATTTTTGTCAATACTTGGCCAATTTGAATTCAGTCTGAAGCAGAGAAGGGAAGAAAATGCCAGAAATAAGCTTGGCGTCGTTGATTTTTGAAAGAAAAAATCAATTGATAAAAAGTTATTGAATATCAAACAGAACTTTTATTGATCTTCAATAACTTTTTCAGTTGATTTTTCAAAAAGAATTCTCATCCGTCTAATGCGTGACACCTATCGAAATTCTCTGCTTCAAATAGAATTCAAATCGGTCCTGTTTTAACAAACTATTTGAAGAATGTCTTAAATTGTTGATCACGTGATTATCAACCGTGCAAAAGATACAAATACATACCTGACTGTAAAATGATATCGCCCTAATCTTTGGGCCCGAGAGATTTTCCGGAAAATCTGTCAAATAGGACCTTTTATGACAAAAATCAACCATGTCTTACTGATAATACGAACCTTCATTTCCGTCATTGTACTTTTGCGCTATATTTAAGTAAAACATTACATTGAATTCCATTTTTCCCAAAGAAAAAAACAACAACCAAAAGGCAGGCAATACATCATTTTACTCTCAGTTAGACTATATATTCAAGATAAATTATTTTCCCAGGAATTCCCTGGAATTTATACGAATACATGTAACATTGCATAGCGTGATAAGATCATTACTTTCATTCATTCATAAAAAGTGAATATCCCTGAAAAAGTTCATGATAATAACTTCTAGGTAAAGTGCACTTAGAACCCCAGTTATCTGAAGAAAAATATGCACGTTTCGACAAAAAACACATAAAAATATAATCATGGAATGAAAGCAAAAAACTCTACGCATAATTTAATGCAATTTCAATTACAAATTCCGGGTGAAAATGCCTCCGTGCATATTTCGAGAAGACATCTCGTTCACAGCGAAGAATTTATTGTGTAACGCAGAGTAATAAGAAAAACAGAAAGTTTGCCCTTCATATATTTTCATGTTTGTGCATTGTTTGTTAGGCTGTCCGTTCCGTGTGATGTACTTTCTTTTTGCATTTAATGCCTTGTCATATACAATGTCGTGTCCACACCAAGTTGACATCGCGCCAATACAAAAGTTGTTCGATTGACCACTTTTTGACGTGCTCCGGTCGTAATGTGATGGTAGAATTGTGTGTGACCATGCCTTTAATATGTCATCTTGAGGTACTCTATAATCAGGCTATATGAATATATTTAAGCCAAGATCTGAACAAATATCGTTTAACCTTTTAGAATGATATTGATCTAGATCAGCATGTGCATGTGCAAAGTCTCATCAAGGTCCATGCTGGTCTCCAATAACTTCTACGACCTGTGGCAACTACAAGAAAGACTGTCTCGAATATAACAGATCCATGTTCATTTATTTTAAAGCTTTTTACGTGCAATTTTCGTCTTTTTATATTCATGTTACAGTTTCTAAAACAAGGCATACCGCTGACCATTGTAATACAACACGTTGTCACCTGGTCAATGTGTCAGTGGCCATATGTTGTACAATCTTAACCCTTTCCATAACAAGATCTTTTTTGACGGGACGTCCTTATTAAAAGGGGCTTGAGAAATTAATTGAAACACTAGAAAAATGCTGATAATCAGCATTTTTTTTTTCATTTTGTCTGAATGGTTTCTGTATGGTATTTATTTTTCATACATTATTTCGTCGCTTTTCAACGAAAACCTCGTAACTGCAGCTTAAAACAATCGATTCACTCATCATCGTCAATGTTGTTCTCTTTCCAATTTTTACAGTACAACTGTTACAATCTAAATTTCTATTCATTTGGAAAGAGTTATACATGATCTGGGATGTAACCACTGTTTTGTCAACGGCCTTGTTTTTACGTATCTTATATCGCGTTTTATCCCTTTTTTAAATCAATAAAAAGTGATTTTTGTTTCAAATGAAAGTAGAAAAACGTGGATTGCACTTTACCGACAGATAAAAATCAAAACTTTGTCGGCCTTTAATCTTTTCCTGGACAAATCCTGGAATGTTAATACTGTTGTAAAATCATGTGTGAAACAATAATTTACGGCGGACAGTCTTTTCTTTTTTTTTTTTTTTTTTTGTGGACTGCCTGGCATTCGTCTGTATTTTTTCCGTTTGTCTATATTACTTTTAAAATAAGATATTATAACACGATTTAATATTTCGGTAAGAGTGTAAGAATTAATTATGAACACGTTATCAATCCATCTTAATTTAGTGACTTTTTAATGTATACCATATCTCAAAGTTATCTCAGGATTAAAATACCATTAATTTTAACTAGATAATTACATCTCTCACAGTGCTGCCGACATTAATTTCAGTTTTTTTAATCCTGACCAAGGACCAAAAGGCTAAACTTAAATGTGTCTTAACCCTTTCCAAAACGGCGAGATTTTTGGCTTGTCCAAATTTAAAGATGTTGCAGACGACAATTTCAAGTAAATGAAATTCAAATATTTTTGGTATTTTGGGACAGAAAATATTGTGGAAAATAAAGAAATTGCTTGTGACAAGCAATTTCTTTATTTTCCACAGTGTTTCCTAAGCCCTTTTTGTAATTCAAAAGGCGTCTTTGTGTTACACTCATTTTTTTAATCCTGCCCAAGGACCAAAAGGCTAAACGTAAATGTTTCTTTCACGTAACACTTTCCCAAACGGCAAGAAAAGTTAACCCTTGTCCTGCTGACTTTAAATTTTGTTTAAAAAACTACCAAAGAGACAATACCATAAGATAAACCAAAGATTTTGCCATAATAATGGAGTGAAAGCAGGCAGTGTAGGCTAAGATCAGACTGCACGTCTGTGCAGGCTGATCTTAGTCTATTTTGCCTGCCAAAGTTTTGGTCACAACTGTAAATTGACGTGAACAGCATGAGAAGGGTTAAGACTGCTCCATGTTGGAAAATGTCTCAGATGATTAAATGGATTAACGAGTAAGGTATAATACATGTATGCCTTCGATTAAGCAGAGGAAATATTGAAGCAACAGCAGAAATGCTGTTTAATGGCAGTTTCTTTTTCTGTCCCATGTTTTCCGAGCCCTTTGTATTTTAAGTGTCAACATCAGGTCTTGTTTAGGAAAGTATTATTTACATCATCAACACATGTACTAGGATTAACGGCTTACCCAACAACAAATGGGATTGACATGTCAATCAGTGTGAATATAAAGAGAACATAACGCATGCTATCGGAACAGAAATTCATGCATTTTTAAACTCTCTGATAAAGCATGATATATCTGACACAATCGGAATGAATAAGATTAGGTTCCTAATCGTATTCTCAGCCCTCTATCTGTCTGGATACTGTTGTTTGTCTTTGATTTCTTTGGTTCTATCTTATCATGTACATACACAAAACGCTTCGTGCATCTTCGGGTGTCATCCGTTGCAACGGAAATAAACTTGTGATATTCTCACTCGTTATTCTCTTCAATATCCGAACGTCATTCACGACAACAGAAATTGACGAGGATACCCTCGTCAATTTCCGTTGACATGGATGTCGCCCGAAGATGCACAAACTGTTTGGTATATTATGATGGGTGGACTTTCTTAAACTCTATCTTACCATTTGGACAATAGGTATTGCATCAATATTCATCTTTTTATATATTTTGGCAAAATGACATTTTTCATCCAAAATACCGAGATGTAAATTGGACAAAGGCGCTTCTTTCTTCAAAATGATTCCTGAGTGAAACGACATTCAAGTCCTTCTGTAAAGACGAATTCAAGTGCATCTATTTTCATAACAAATCACAAAGATCTCTCACGACATTCAAGTCCTTCTGTAAAGACGAATTCAAGTGCATCTATTTTCATAACAAATCACAAAGATCTCTCACGCTTAGCGTAATAAGCAGTTAAAAGTTTACTACAAAGCCAAAGCTATACTCATAAACTAGAGAGGTTTATTGCTAGAAAAACGTGAATTATGACTGAAAATATCCTAGACAATCTAAACCGAAATAGTTTGCTAATTAGAAACAGTTTTTAACTAGCATATTACGCAATATTGATTATGACGTTCGGCTTGCTTGGTATGGTGTTAATATAACACAGAAATTCAAGAGACAATCGAAGAAAATGCCTATTATTGGTTATAAGTATTATCACGGTGGTGTATCAAGTGACTTGGGATTTCAGAAAATCATCAATAATTTTGTTAATACGAGACCGATTTGAAGCAGATAAGGTGGGCAGACGACACGCATCAGATAAACGTATTTATTTTTTGAAAAAATTAGCCGATAAAAAAGTTATTGAAGAATAACCAAAATTTTGGTTGATCTTCAACAACTTTTTCATCAGCTGATTTTTTTTCATAAATCTATCATAACCAGCTTATTCCTTGCATTTTCCTATCTTTTCTGCTTCAAAATGAATTCAAATTATCAATGATGTTCGAAAACACTTTTCTAATGTACATCGAAATAGAATCTGGCTTCTAAAGTGTTTTTGAAATTGATTTAAAAAAAAAACGTTCGTTTGCTTACTGTTGTATTGGGTGTCATCTACATGTATGATATACGTAGTATGATATTTTACTATGATATACAGGAACTTTGTATTTTCTATCTAAACATGGTCCCGAAGACACCAGCTTGCGTAACAATACATAGTAATCTCCACAGCTTAACGCAATAAGCAGTAAAATCTAGTATATGATAATAAATTACAGAGGTTTATTGCTGGTAAACTTAATTTTTGCTGAAAATAACTAGGGAGTTCCAAACCGAAAGTTCGCTAATTAGAAACAGTTTCTTACTTGCTAAAATATTTGAATTCTCCATTTCCTTTTTCTTGGCTATCTAATAATCTTAGCAAAGGAAAATGCAAAGGCAAACCATTCTCAAATGGCTAAAAATGTATCCGCCCTTTCCTTTTCCTTTTCATGGTCTTTCCTTACTAGTCCAATAACCGATCTAGCTTAACCGCTTCGGCGTCGTTCATTTGTGGATTAGGAAAAAACAACAGCTATAAGTTTTGTTGAAAGTGTCAATTTGTCCGAAGACAAATGACGTTTTAATTTACCCAAATTTTATCAAAAAGATGTCTTAAATCCTCAAAGGTGGGTACACATAAACCGCCATCATCATATGTACAACAAAAATATTAACCAGATTATTGGATAAGTTGGGAGGTGGATGGGGTGGAAGGTGGAAAATCGGCACCGATTCCTGCAAAATATAAATGGCCACTGACCTCTTGTAGAATAACAAAGGGTTCGTCTCAAAATACTTAGACTGATGGAAATCGCAGGGGTCGTCTCAAACTACGGGGGATGTTTCAACATGGTCAGTGCCAGGGGTTCTCTCGAAGAGTATTTATTTGAAGGAAAAGGAGAACTCAAATGTTTTTTACTACGTAAAAAATTGTATTTGAATTCTCCATTTCCTTTTTCTTGGCTATCTAATAATCTTAGCAAAGGAAAATGCAAAGGCAAACCATTCTCAAATGGCTAAAAATGTATCCGCCCTTTCCTTTTCCTTTTCATGGTCTTTCCTTACTAGTCCAATAACCGATCTACCTTAACCGTTGTTTGCGGAAATTGACATCATAAAAGTTAAATGCTGCCGTGCCGTAACGCCGGTCCAAATCTCGGACTTGAGTTAAATAAGTCAAAAGTCCTGACAATTCTTCTGGATATGATTTAGCATATATGTCCATATATATTGTAAAGGCGGAGATCCACTTTTCAATGTTCATTTGTTTGGACGACTCCTTAGGGGCTACTGAAATGTCCGACCCCTCAGAAGAAACTCGAATGGTAACTTCGTCCGTCTGTCCATTTTTATCGATAAGCTGATGGAAGTCTACGTATTCACCAGCCCAGATGGCCTGGCGAAGCTTGTCAGAGACCAGTGCTCCAGGGGGTAATGCCTTCTGGAAGTTTGAAGCATTACCTGATTTTGAAGGTAGTAACGCTTCCTGAACCCTGGCCTCAACATTTTGTATATCTGGATTGCCAGCTGGCGAAGAGTTCACAGAATCCGCAACAGGTTGCGCGATCATGCCTCGACTCTCCAGAACCGAGATGACGGAGGCCACAATCGACTCCGTGGAAATTGGTTGATTGTCCTGAGAAACAGGTGCAGGGGCCAAAGGGACCTGAACTGTGGCCTGTGGTGATGTCCGTGGTCTGGTGAGTTTGTGCTGGGATTTGGCCCTGCGTTGTGGGCGTACTGGCGGCATGTTGAACTGAAAAAGATAAGGATTATCCCGTAAGGCACAACGGTGAAAACAAACCAGGAACACTCAATAAAATGTTCTAAACTGGACCAGTCTGTATGTGCCCAAGCCATACATTAATTAAATAATGTAGGGTTTGTCCATTCAAAAACATGTAGCGTGACATATATGCACAAAAGGTCAACAATATGTTGAGTGTATTGGATGCCGGTTGAATAAAATTGCTAGGCTATCCAAAAGCATACACGACATGTCGGTTGAAAAAGTGTCAACTTGCAAAGTAAAAGCTGTTTAAAATAATAAAAAAATAGCACTTATTTATTGGATAGAGCCATGTAATACGGCCAAAAGCATATGTCAGGTTGTACAAAATGGATAATATAAATATGACATCAAACTGTACAAAATGGTTGACAAAAACTGAAGGAATGTGTAGATTTTGAGGATGCAAATACATGCATTGATGTAAAGAAATGCGACAAATACATGTCGATGTTACAATTATCACTCAAATAGAGCAAACGGCAAAATACATGCCGTCGAACAGATGTAAATACATGCATCAATCTAAAGGAATGCGACAAATACACGGCCACCAATCCCTCTCATTCATTGCAAAATGCTATGAGCGAAATCTCAGAAGAGGGACTTCCGGCTATGAAGAAACGGGACCCATTTTGAGTAAGTAAACACACGTTGTTACTTTAAATCGGTTATTTTGCTAGTTATGGGTTGAATCTCAAAAATCGCGGAATGCTATTCGATGGGGTAATGAATGATGTGTTATATTGCCAAAGCCCTTTGTTCCAGCTTACAGAGTAAACTTGCAATTACTTTCGAAGTGAGTGCACACACTTATGTTTACAAACCAAACGACACATAAACGACTCCTACGGCGCTATCATATGTATTTTTCGAATGAGACATGTTCAGTTTACTATTTTATGGTCTCTTTTAGTATTCCGCACGTACGATTTTGAAAACCTTTGTTTATTTATGAGAAAAACAAGTATGCAATGAAGAAGAGCAGTAAGCTATGAAGAAGAGAGAGTAGCTATGAATAAGAGGGAGCAAGCTATGAAGAAGCGCGGACTTCATAACTCTTTCTCGGCACTCACATATACTGAATGGTTTTGCGTTTAGGAAGAATTGAAGACAGAAATTCCAATATTTTTTACAAATTTCCATTTGAAAAATCAAATTCTAGACGATAGAACGATATTTATTGTTATGCAGCTTAAACATGTATTTAATGCCGACCGGTAACTTACAGACGCGTAGGACTGGAAACATTTTTAATGGGGGAGGGGGCTAAAGCCCCTGTTCTGGCTATTGTCGGAATTTTGGAGGAACTGAATTGGATTTCACCAAAGATTTTCAGTGCAAAATAATGACAATTCAGCATTTTGGGCAGACCTTTTTGGGGGTGGGGGTCTTAGCCCCTCCATGCCCCACTTGTTACTACGGGCCTGACTTATCATCACGTGGAAATGCATTTTTAGAACATACATGATAATTGTTACTAAAAATAGTAACAAATCGACATTATCAAAACGAGGCTCCCAAAACATGCGGAGAAAACAATGACGTCGCACGTGCTTTCAATCAATATACAGCGATAAAGCGCACGTGCATTAAATATACAGTAATAAAGCGAAGTTTTAAGTGGAACAAAAATTATAAAATTGAATGAATTCGTTAATAGCCGGTAAGATGGTTATTTTATTGGATTTACGGACAACTGTTCCCCGTTTAAAAATTTCGACTTTTGCCTCTATAAGGACGACTTCCGGAGGCTGTCGTGTGTGTGTGTGTGTGTGGGGGGGTCTTAGAGGAAATAACCTAATTCTGACCAACTTTCAGATTGATCGGACAAAAATGTGGCCTCTAGAGTGCATACAAAAAAAATAAGATAAAATAACCGACGGACGCATGACGGACACAACGCAATGACAAAAGCTCGACTGGCCGCTAAAAACATGTAAATAAGACCTGTTTTCATTCAAAATACATGCAATGTATCTTGCGTAGGCTTAAAATTATTACAATGTTAGGGTTCTTATACGGTTTGCCAAGTTTTACCTAAATAGTTTACAATGACATTGGCGTCCGCATGTGCAGGCCTATGTTATTTACACAATTATATCATCATTCCAAATATAACCACATTGTATACTGAAAAGTCTTGAAGCAGGCTAATTTGGAAATTAGATTGATCTTACAATCCCAAATGTGAAATTGTATTAACAATAAATTAGTATCACTTTCCGAGCGAAAATTATAGCGAAAAGGCAAAATTATGTCAAAACCCGACGCTTTGAATATCCGAGCTCTTATTCATAGCGTATTATATCTTCTTCATATCTAGTCCCTTTTATTCATAGCTGATCTCTCTTCTTCATAGCGTATTACTTTTTTTAGCTTTTTCTCTCTATCAGAAAATCAGTCATTGGATTTTAATGGATATATATATAAGATAAAGCATTCGAAGCTTATGGGACCTGTATAGAAGGGAATTATAGTAGTATTTAAACCATAATTTTTCGATCAATTTTGACATGTCTTCAAGACACAGCACTGTGATCGCATGACAAAGCAGTTTGAAGCAAACACGGTGAAACCATGCCGAGGAGACATACTCCAAAAGAAGTTTAAATATACTCACCATCGAATAGCATTCCCCGATTTTTGAGAATCAGCCAAAAAACTGGCAAAATCACCGATTTAAAATAACAACGTGTGTTTACATTCACAAAATGGGTCCCGTTTCTTCATAGCCGGAAGTCCCTCTTCTGAGATTTCGCTCATAGCATTTTGCAATGAATGAGAGGGATTGGTGGCCGTGAAATACATGTCAGTGGAGCAATTATTACTCAAATATAGCAACAGCAAATACATGCCGTCGAACAGAAGTGAAATGTACACGTACATGTACATGTACAACAGCAGCCCCAGTATGTTTAAACTGCTTTAAATATCAAATCAAAGTTGCATATACAGGCACATCTATCTATCTATATATATTGTGCCGATTTTCGTTTTTGCCTATTTTCGAAAATCGGCAAATCCCTGCAGAACTCATTTGCCTAATTTCGAAACTCGGCGAAAAAGCTTATTTATAATTATTTTATGGTATATCGGGCCATTTTCTGTGCAGAACTCATCTGCAAAATATCCGTTTTTAGGGAGGTATAACAGTTAGCACTTACAAAGTCCAATAAAAGTTCGGTACGGAACAGCTAAGGTTCCGTACCGAACAGAACACACGGAACATTCTTCTTCCGTTTGCGCGGAAGTTGATTCGTACCCTAAGCAATTCGCACCTTATCTTTTATCAGAGACATGGATAAACATTATATTATATGTCTCTGCTTTTATCAATTCGTTTACACGTTCAGCAGGACATCAAATTTATAGATAATATTGCCATAAAAATGATATCTACACCCGATTTCATTTATTTATTCAAAAAGTAGCAGTTCCATATTTTTTCGGAGCCTGAATTAGATCCATTGCTTTGGGCTTTCTAACCACCGAAATTAAAATGGTTTCACTAAGTTAAATATCGGCATTTTAGAAATGGTTCTTTTAAAGCAAACAAGATTTATTACGAAGCTTTTCATCTGCTAAATATATGTGATCTACCATAGATCTGCATACTTAATGTTAATTAATTTGATATGTTCTAATTTCATTTGGACTTTGAAGATAACTAAATCAAAATAGTGAGCCCACCATGCTGGCCAGAACAAGCGACCAAACCAGCCGAACAAACCTATCCTTCCCACCGTGCTGGCTAGAACTAGCGACCAACTCAGCCGAACAAGCCGATCCTTCCCACCGTGCTGGCCAGAACAAGCGACTGACCCATCCGAAAAAGCAGATCCTTCCCACCGTGCTGACCAGAACAAGCGACTGACCTAGCCGAACAAGCGGATTCTTCCCACTATGCTGGCCAGAACAAGCGACCGACCCAGCCGAACAAACCGATCCTTCCCACCATGCTGGCCAGAACTAGCAACCAACCCAGCCGAACAAGCCGATACGTCCCACCGTGCTGGCCAGAATAAGCGACTGACCCATCCGAACAAGCAGATCCTTCCCATTGTGCTGGCCAGTACTAGAGACTGACCTAGCCGAACAAGCGGATTCTTCCCACTATGCTGGCCAGAACAAGCGACCGACCCTGCCGAACAAACCGATTCTTCCCATGTGCTGGCCAGAACTAGCGACCAACTCAGCCGAACAAACCAATCCTTCCCACCGTGCTGGCC
Source organism: Fragum sueziense (assembly GCA_963680895.1). Taxonomy (NCBI): domain Eukaryota; kingdom Metazoa; phylum Mollusca; class Bivalvia; order Cardiida; family Cardiidae; genus Fragum; species Fragum sueziense. The sequence continues at coordinate 55,594,206 of OY804598.1, read as the reverse complement.
AGAACAAGCCACCGACCCATCCGAACAAGCAGATCCTTCCCACCGTGCTGGCCATAACTAGCGACTGACCTAGCCGAACAAGCGGATTCTTCCCATGTGCTGGCCAGAACTAGCCACCAACCCAGCCGAACAAGCCGATACGTCCCACCTTGCTGGCCAGAATAAGCGACCAACCCATCCGAACAAGCTGATCCTTCCCACCGTGCTGGCCATAACTAGCGACCGACCCAGCCGAACAAACCGATCCTTCCCACCATGCTGGCCAGAACTAGCAACCAACCCAGCCAAACAAGCCGATACGTCCCACCGTGCTGGCCAGAATAAGCGACCGACCCATCCGAACAAGCTGATCCTTCCCACCGTGCTGGCCAGAACTAGTGACTGACCTAGCCGAACAAGCGGATTCTTCCCACTATGCTGGCCAGAACTAGCAACCAACCCAGCCGAACAAGCCAATACTTCCCACCGTGCTGGTCAGAATCAGCGACCGACCCATCCGAACAAGCAGATCCTTCCCACCGTGCTGGCCAGAACTAATGACTGACCTAGCCAAACAAGCGGATTCTTCCCACTATGCTGGCCAGAACAAGCGACCGACCCTGCCGAACAAACCGATTCTTCCCATGTGCTGGCCAGAACTAGCCACCAACTCAGCCAAACAAACCAATCGTTCCCACCATGCTGGCCAGAACAAGCGACCGACCCATCCGAACAAGCAGATCCTTCCCACTGTGCTGGCCAGAACTAGCAACTGACCTAGCCGAACAAGCGGATTCTTACCACTATGCTGGCCAGAACAAGCGGCCGACCCAGCCGAACAAACCGATTCTTCCTATGTGCTGGCCAGAACTAGCAACCAACCCAGTCGAACAAGCCGATCCTTCCCACCGTGCTGGCCAGAATAGGCGACTGACCCATCCGAACAAGCAGATCCTTCCCATTGTGCTGGCCAGTACTAGAGACTGACCTAGCCGAACAAGCGGATTCTTCCCACTATGCTTGCCAGAACAAGCGGCCGACCCAGCCGAACAAACCGATCCTTCCCACTGTACTTGCCAGAACTAGCGACCAACTCAGCCGAACAAACCAATCCTTCCCACCGTGCTGGCCAGAACAAGCCACCGACCCATCCGAACAAGCAGATCCTTCCCACCGTGCTGGCCATAACTAGCGACTGACCTAGCCGAACAAGCGGATTCTTCCCATGTGCTGGCCAGAACTAGCCACCAACCCAGCCGAACAAGCCGATACGTCCCACCTTGCTGGCCAGAATAAGCGACCAACCCATCCGAACAAGCTGATCCTTCCCACCGTGCTGGCCATAACTAGCGACCGACCCAGCCGAACAAACCGATCCTTCCCACCATGCTGGCCAGAACTAGCAACCAACCCAGCCAAACAAGCCGATACGTCCCACCGTGCTGGCCAGAATAAGCCACCGACCCATCCGAACAAGCTGATCCTTCCCACCGTGCTGGCCAGAACTAGTGACTGACCTAGCCGAACAAGCGGATTCTTCCCACTATGCTGGCCAGAACTAGCAACCAACCCAGCCGAACAAGCCAATACTTCCCACCGTGCTGGTCAGAATCAGCGACCGACCCATCCGAACAAGCAGATCCTTCCCACCGTGCTGGCCAGAACTAGTGACTGACCTAGCCAAACAAGCGGATTCTTCCCACTATGCTGGCCAGAACAAGCGACCGACCCTGCCGAACAAACAGATACTTCCCATGTGCTGGCCAGAACTAGCCACCAACTCAGCCAAACAAACCAATCGTTCCCACCATGCTGGCCAGAACAAGCGACCGACCCATCCGAACAAGCAGATGCTTCCCACTGTGCTGGCCAGAACTAGCAACTGACCTAGCCGAACAAGCGGATTCTTCCCACTATGCTGGCCAGAACAAGCGGCCGACCCAGCCGAACAAACCGATTCTTCCTATGTGCTGGCCAGAACTAGCAACCAACCCAGTCCAACAAGCCGATACGTCCCACCGTGCTGGCCAGAATAAGCGACCGACCCATCCGAACAAGCAGATCCTTCCCACCGTGCTGGCCAGAACTAGAGACTGACCTAGCCGAACAAGCGGATTCTTCCCACTTTGCTGGCCAGAACAAGCGACCGACCCTGCCGAACAAACCGATTCTTCCCTTGTGCTGGCCAGAACTAGCGACCAACTCAGCCGAACAAACCAATCCTTCCCACCGTGCTGGCCAGAACAAGCCACCGACCCATCCGAACAAGCAGATCCTTCCCACCATGCTGGCCATAACTAGCGACTGACCTAGCCGAACAAGCAGATTCTTCCCATTATGCTGGCAAGAACAAGCGACCGACCCAGCCGAACAAGCCGATCCTTCCCACCGTGCTGGCCAGAATAAGCGACCGACCCATCCGAACAAACCGATTCTTCCCATGTGCTGGCCAGAACTAGCGACCAACTCAGCCGAACAAACCAATCTTTCCCACCATGCTGGCCAGAACAAGCGACCGACGCATCCAAACAAGCAGATCCTTCCCACTGTGCTGGCCAGAACTAGCGACTGACCTAGCCGAACAAGCGGATTCTTCCCACTATGCTGGCCAGAACAAGCGACCGACCCAGCCGAACAAACCGATCCTTCCCACTGTGCTTGCCAGAACTAGCGACCAACCCAGCAGAACAAGCCGATACTTCCCACCGTGCTGGCTAGGACAAGCGACCGACCCATCCGAACAAGCTGATCCTTCCCACCGTGCTGGCCAGAACTAGTGACTGACCTAGCCGAACAAGCGGATTATTCCCACTATGCTGGCCAGAACTAGCAACCAACCCAGCCGAACAAGCCAATACTTCCCACCGTGCTGGTCAGAATCAGCGACCGACCCATCCGAACAAGCAGATCCTTCCCACCGTGCTGGCCAGAACTAGTGACTGACCTAGCCAAACAAGCGGATTCTTCCCACTATACTGGCCAGAACAAGCGACCGACCCTGCCGAACAAACCGATACTTCCCATGTGCTGGCCAGAACTAGCCACCAACTCAGCCAAACAAACCAATCGTTCCCACCATGCTGGCCAGAACAAGCGACCGACCCATCCGAACAAGCAGATCCTTCCCACTGTGCTGGCCAGAACTAGCAACTGACCTAGCCGAACAAGCGGATTCTTCCCACTATGCTGGCCAGAACAAGTGGCCGACCCAGCCGAACAAACCGATACTTCCCATGTGCTGGCCAGAACTAGTAACCAACCCAGTCGAACAAGCCGATACGTCCCACCGTGCTGGCCAGAATAAGCGACCGACCCATCCGAACAAGCAGATCCTTCCCACCGTGCTGGCCAGAACTAGAGACTGACCTAGCCGAACAAGCGGATTCTTCCCACTTTGCTGGCCAGAACAAGCGACCGACCCTGCCGAACAAACCGATTCTTCCCTTGTGCTGGCCAGAACTAGCGACCAACTCAGCCGAACAAACCAATCCTTCCCACCGTGCTGGCCAGAACAAGCCACCGACCCATCCGAACAAGCAGATCCTTCCCACCATGCTGGCCATAACTAGCGACTGACCTAGCCGAACAAGCAGATTCTTCCCATTATGCTGGCAAGAACAAGCGACCGACCCAGCCGAACAAGCCGATCCTTCCCACCGTGCTGGCCAGAATAAGCGACCGACCCATCCGAACAAACCGATTCTTCCCATGTGCTGGCCAGAACTAGCGACCAACTCAGCCGAACAAACCAATCTTTCCCACCATGCTGGCCAGAACAAGCGACCGACGCATCCAAACAAGCAGATCCTTCCCACTGTGCTGGCCAGAACTAGCGACTGACCTAGCCGAACAAGCGGATTCTTCCCACTATGCTGGCCAGAACAAGCGACCGACCCAGCCGAACAAACCGATCCTTCCCACTGTGCTTGCCAGAACTAGCGACCAACCCAGCAGAACAAGCCGATACTTCCCACCGTGCTGGCCAGGACAAGCGACCGACCTATCCAAACAAGCAGATCCTTCCCACCGTGCTGGCCAGAACTAGCAACTGACCTAGCCGAACAAGCGGATCCTTCCTATGTGCTGGCCAGAACAAGTGACCGACCCAGCCGAACAAACTGATCCTTCCCACTGTTCTGGCTAGAACTAGCGACCAACCCAGCCGAACAAACCAATCCTTCCCACAGTGCTGGCCAGAAAAAGCAAGCGACTCAGCCGAACTAGCCGATCCTTCCCACCGTGCTGGCCAGAACGAGCAACCGACCCAGCCGAACTAGCAGATCCTTCCCACCGTGCTGGCCAGAACTACAGAATGAGAAATGGATCTTATACTATTATAATCATTCTAATAAGTACGCATGATTCCCCTTACAGTACGACCTCGCAACGTAATGATGACATCATTTATCCTGTGACTAATTCTATCAGAAAATTCAGATAAAATGTTGCCGTATTCCTATTATCACACAATTCTGACTGAATTTTTGCATGAAATCAAAATAATTATGATTGATTCGTCCCTCCCCGAACCCCCTAACCCCTCTGAATCTGCCAATGTCTCTGCAGCCTGATTATTTCATTTCAATGCAGAAATTCCAAATTGAATTCAGTCAAAATTGTGTAATATATAGGCGTAGGAAGAGGGGGCGGGGGTGCTGCCCTCATAGTTTAGAAAAGGGCCCCATTTGCCCCCATAATACACCCACCTTTCCATTCACTTTAACAATTGCCCCCCCCCCCCCCAATATTGTTAACCCTCCTACGCCACTGCAATACTGGGCAAACGAACCTCTCTATTTGTAAATTCGAATCCTATCACAGACATCCTTGATCCGCCGCAGCAACAAGTACGTAGGAAGTGTGAAAAATCAGAGTAAACCTTACAAATGGGCAAAAATAATCAGTTCGGACGTCGTTTGATTCATTATCAATAAATCACTGAGGAAAACACGACAATAAATCGATAGAAATAGTTCTGCATGGCAGTTTCGCAGTAAACCGTAAATAATATTAACATTTCGGGCGTTTGTATGATTCAATTATCAATAAATCGTCGAAAAAGATCGACAGAAATAGTTCTGCATGACACACGGAACTTACTGAATCATAATTTCGAAAATGGATGGCCAATTTCGAAATTGGGCAAAGTTCCGTGCCCAATTTCGAAATTGGGCATGCCCAATTTCGAATTTAGGCAATAATCTTAAAATCGGCACAACATATATACTGCCTAACTCCTCTTTCGGGTGTTACTGGCAGGTCATTGAGGCAAAAAAGGTCAAATACATGCTAAAGAACCCAGTACAGGGAGATGTAAAACATTTATAAATAAACACATAGAAAATAAATGAAGGTGAACCAGCCGTTGATGCTAATCAACCCAACTATGTGATATATGTCAATAGATGCAAAAGACAATGGAAAAAGGGAATATTGTGACACTGTCAGAAATGGGCGGACCACCATCCACACAGGTGGAAAGAGAAAATTAAATAAGCCATAAGAGACTAATTAAAGAAACTTACTACGTGTTGAGTCGTTGACCCAATTTGAAACTCGTATGACACAATCTCTGATGCTCCTTAGGTACTTTCGGTAACCAACCCCTACTGAAAGATGAATCCCATCATTAGCTAAAACAGGCGTGGACGAATTCTACATACCCCTGTGTCTCCAGTAATAAATCGGCAACTCAGTGGTTCGCACCGCCACTTGAATAGCTGCATTTGCTGCTAAAACATGGTCATTATAAGTGGGAAACGGTACTTTGTCTCTGCATAATATTTGCGATAACACAACCTGCTTCACTTCCAGTCCAATAATCAAAAAGGAGGCAAAGCTCACTAGATCCAGAGCAAACTGTTCAGGCAGGTAATAGAATCAGTCGGCATGACGTCATAGCCTCACTTTCATTTTTTCAACGAGGGTATTTACTCGGTCTTTATCGTTACGGGATACCAACTTTGAGGCAGATTATTTCAAAAATCCATCGTTAAAATTCATAAACAAAACTCTTTCTTTAAAGAATGTGATTTAAACTTTCTAACTACCAACGCATTTTTAATAATCAGGCGTAGTCGTCGAGATATTAATGCTAAAAGTTGGTAATGCTTCAACGAAAAAGACCGAAGCTTTCACCTCCACCGAATGAGTGCAGGTCCGCTGACGACGTTTTTGATTGGCTGAAAGGATTGTTCCGACCGAATCAATCCTGGTATGTCAAATCATTAGAGCCTATATCTAAAATCACAAGGTCCGCTGAACACAATTGGGGTTCCACTTCCCTAAAGCGTCGTCTGTTTCGTAGAGTAAGGCCTCCAAAACCTATAGAGTGTACGGAAAAACTGTCCTTATCAAGTCCCAAATTCACGATCCGTTGTACAGAACAATAGCGCCGAAACCGAGAGACAAAGCTATGGCCAAACAAGACAACTTTACGAGGCATAATTACTAACTAGTGAACCACCAAAGAACAAAGAAACCGTTCAAATGCGCATGAATAAATACAAAAACAAATGACACACTTCTTGTGTGTCAATGCGCAACAAAATAGTTCGTGAACAACACGAAGGTCAAGGTCATAGGCAGATCATGCCCTCGAGCGATGCAAGAAAACTTTTCCGTTGCATAACCACGAAATGATACCCCAAATTCAAAAATCCATGTGCGCAAGAAACGTTTAAAGTGCCTCGTTCATCGAGAGGTCGAAAATACCTTATAAAATCATGTAAACCGAAAAAGATGGTTATTCGCATTTAGTTGGGTCTTAACAGACTTCAGATAGTAGTGAACAAGCTTCTTACAGGAAAACAACCTTTTGCGTCGCAGAATACCCTTGCGAAAATGTTGCAGTGTCAACAAACCACGACGATTACCGAATAATTATCGCCAGAGTCCGTCATTTATCGGAACAAGACATCGGTCTATAAATAGAATGGGTAATTCCCAACCCAACAGACAAAATGGCGTCTTAACCTACTTCGATAACAACCAAATCCATGCACATTTTTGCATTCTTCGCATATGCATGTCTGTTAATTAGAAAGAAATTATTAAAGTTATTGATAAGTGACCAAAGATGATCTTAGTCGGGTGTTTTACTCTAGATCATTAGATGCAGGGAGCTAATAATATGGATTGGTCTCGATAACATAATTATATTCCAGTGTTTGGTAAGTTTGGCTTAGGTCGGCTCGACACGAATAACCTAGTTTCGAAAACCTTTCCAAAACCTGATTTGTTTTTTCACAAACCAAAACCGATTAGGCCTAAAGAGCCGTTAGTGGTTACCGCAGCTATAATGCTGACTGAATGAATTGAGGGAAAATCATTTTCCAAACGGCAAACATTTCAAGGAAAAAGCAAAGTCAAATTGGAAATGTGAGGCATAGTGGCATATTGTCAAATTTGATGATAAAGGAAAACTTGTAGAGGCCTACAATATAGAACTGAAAATATTAATGAAAATGAAGCGCTCAGATTTATTCATTATTATACATTATTTAGTTATCATGCAGGGATCTGTTTTTTTTGTTTACATTGTCAACTCCCCATGAAAAAAGTGGATCTGCTCCTGATGTTGCAGAATCTGGTGACCCGACCATGTGATCCTGGTCTAGTTCTTGCATGTACAAACACACACACACACACACACACAAGATTCCAGTGGCTGGTCCATTGGGGGTTGGGAAATTCAACTGACCCCCCCCCCTTGCCTGATTATTTCATTTTCATTTACAAATTCAGTCAAAAATGAATAATTCTAAGAAAATGGACCCCCTGTTTGTATGATCTACCCACTCGGAGATATACTGGATCCGCTGCAGCATTTCAAGGCGTGACTCAGTCCAAAATCTTATTCTTTGCAAGCAACAAAATAGATATATGACTCCTTTTATAATAATTCTTTCCCAAATGTTGCAATTTTAGGTTGGTCTGGTTTGGAAGCTGCAGCACTGCAGACAATGAAATTTATGTTGATGACTAGAATTAAGTGGCACTGTGCAATATAGTGTAAAAAACATTGAGGCAAAATAAAAAGATGTTGGTTATCAGCATTTTCTTCTTTGTCTAAATGTATTTTTCTAGTCTTTTGCATTATGGGCGTCAAAACAAGGTTTGGTATGGGAAATGGTTAACCCATTACTGGACAGTGACACCTTTTGACTCTGTCACAAGAAAAGGCTTGACAAAACATTGTGGAAAACAAAGAAATTGCTTGTGATAAGCAGTTTCTTCATTTTTCACTACGTTTTCTTACCCAAAATGTAAAGATTTTTGAAATTTCATCAACTTGAAATTATTGTCCGCAACACCTTTCAAATTGGAACAGTCCGAAATTTTGTCGTCTGGTAATGGGTTAAACGAAACAAGTTGGACTGGCTTAATAATGTTGTAATATTTTTTGCATTGCAGACATGAAAGAATGGAGATATTGAATATAAGCTTCCCAAAAGGACTTTATGATATCAACCAGGCCCAAAAGATCATCCCTACAGTACTAAGTTTAGACATGCTTGCCTGTGATTATCCCTCAGACACACAGATCTGCCCATTGAGAACAACTTGATACTGTGATACTATTCAGCTGTTGATCATCACCCAGGAAATGAATTTGTGCAACAAAACAATTTATCTCGGGAGACTACAGAAACATGGACAAAGGATCATTCATCATCCAAACATTTAGCTAGAACCACATCCAAATGAGGACAAGAGAAATAATGCCCGACTAAGCTTCTTCTACAAAATTTCACATGGACTGATACCAGTTATGCCAGCAAATGCCTGTTTGATGTAACCAATGAGTGGAAAGAGTCTAATTAGCCCAAAGAAATTCACTGTGAAACAAAATGATAATAGTCCTATTGATATATTATGACATGACTATTGTAAAAACCCATCAATTTAAAATCACACAGTACAAAACTTTTGTTTTTTAATTAAAGAGAAGGGTCCAGGACAGAGTACTGTGACTTGAAGTGCAAAGACAATCGATGGCTTCAGAAATTCCATCCCATGTCTGGACTGATAACTCCGGTCTCCCGTGCTGCAATTATACCAAAAGGCTGTGCAGCGTAGAGCATACAAATACAGAGACCCCATCTCCTTGTGACACTTTTGTGTGTAACATGAACCTCCATTTAATGAACAAAAAAGAATTCACCAAGAAATGATACTCAATATTCAAGGAAATTTCTAAAGCAAAACTATTCCAACTCAATTGATAGCAGATTTGCATTACAAACAACTGGTTTTGAATACAAATTTATTGTTCAATGTATTATAAGTGTAGTAACAAATGTATATGGAAACTAATTTGGTTTCCAAAATAAATCCTTTGTAGGGCAAAATCTATCAGCAAGCAATTTCTTCTTTTGCCTCATGGTTTTCAAATGCTTTTTGTAAATGTCAAAAGGCAGTCTTGTTTGGAAAAGGATTAAAACCTATAACAATAAATGATGATTGTTTACATGTATTTCTGGACATACCAATCAAATCAACAATCTTTGTGTGGAATCATGTGACATAATCATTTAAGCAAACTGCTGTAAATAATTCTTTCGATAAAGGAGCAATTTTTAATCGGTTTGAAGCAGAGAAGATAGAAAATTGCCACAAACTTGATCAATGAGAGCAATCATTATTTAAAAATAAAGTGATAAAAAGTTATTGGTGAACAAGTAAAACTGAAGCTGGTGGTCAATAACTTTTTAACAATTGATTTTCAAAAGACCTACCGCGTCCAGCTAATATCCATCATATTTCTGCTTCAAATTGGTTTTAAATCAGTCTTAATCCCTCCCCAAACAAGACCTTGTTTTGAAGTTCCAAATAGAAAAGGTTTGGGAAAACATTGAGACAAAAGAAGAAACTGCTGATAAAAAACCAGCAGTTTCTCCTTTTGTCTCAATATTTTTATGCCATATTTTACAAAAATTCTATCTTTAATAACTTATATTTTGTCATTCTTGACAGTTTTTGAAGAGGAACACCCTAAAAATGTTGCAGTTTGGGAAATGGTTAAGTTAACCCATTATCAAATGACAAAATTTGGGTTTGTCCAAACTCATTTACAAATGACAATTTCAAATGATAGGATTTTTTACATTTTTGTCTTTTTTTAGTAGTAAAACAATGCGAAAAATGAAGAAATTACTTGTCACAAAGCTATTTTCATGTAGGGAGTAAAAAAAAATGATTGAGTGGTAATAATGGGCAGGCCTGTAGGAAGCAATTTCATATGGGGGGGGGGGGGCATTTTTGGCCAACAATGGGGGGCTTAGTCCCCCCTAGCCCCCCTGTTCGTACAAGCTAGATGGGTTAATAGAATTACAGTCGACACTTGTTGTGTCGAAGTCCGAGGGGCCGTCAAAATACCTCGACATATCCAGAATTTGACTCATCCGATTTTGTTTGGCTTCGATAAAGTTGATATTTGACCATTTGTGAAACTAATCATTTAAGATTATTATTGAAATATAGTAGGAAAAGGAAAGAAATTGCTCGTTTCGAGCAATTTCTACCCTTTTCCTACTATATTTCAATGGCTATATTCAGTTCAAAATTATTTTGTTTGAAAAAAAGTTATGGCCATTGATGAGGACAGGACCAGATTTGAACTTCGACTTAAGCGAAAATTCGACTTGTCCGATGCCGACATAACGAGTGTCGACTGTATTAACCCATTACCACACAGTGACTCTTTTTGATTCCTCTAAAGCAAATGGCTTGGGTAAACATTGTGGAAAATGAAGAAATTGCTTGAGACAAGCAATTTCTTCATTTCCCACAATGTTTTCTACCATAAAAGACCAATGAAATAGAAATTTCATTTACATGAAATTGTCGTCTGCATAATCTTTCAAATTGGAACAGTCCAAAATTTTGTGGTTTGGTAATGGGTGAAAGATTTTCTCCAGTTGTTGTGATGTGTGATTCCCAGCCGTGATTATGTCTATTGATGATAACTTTATTTTAAGGATAGCAACATCATTCAATAATAATGTTTTTAAGTACATGGTATTGAAAACATTGCAACAAAAGATGAAAATGCTGTCAATCAGCTTTACTCCTTTTGCTTCAATATTTTTGTACATAAATCCTTTCTTTATCAAAGTCTATCAGGTTTGAATTTGGACCAGTCCAAACTTTTGCTGTTTGGGGAATGGTGAATGTATGGATCAACACATTTAGTTAGAAGATCTTAGTTCTGATATTCTGCATTTTCTTTTTTCTCTCAAAGCGTTCTAGAAGGCATTTTAAATTGGATTGTCAGAACCACTGTTTTGGTTGACCCATTTCCAAATCATTTGACAAATGACAATTATTGTAGACAAGTCTTAAGTTACAGACAACAAAATAAGCCCTACCGGCATGTAGATCTATGGAATTTGTTCATTATAGCAAGGAAAGCAAATAGAGAAAAGAAGAAAATGCTTATTCTCAGCATTTTATACTTTTCTGTCAGTGTTTTTTCAAAGGCTTTTCAGTAAATTGCTTGGAAAAGAGCTGACTGAGCAATCAGGGCATGGGTCAAGACCAAAAGAAAAGAGAACATTCTTTCTAGTTGTTTATTTAGAAGATCAGTTTCTATGCATATTTAAGATTGGTAAATAATTTGAATTCCTAAGCCAATATCAAGTGGGATCACCAAAGGATTTTGGGAACATGTTTTATTTAAAAAGTGATGTAGAGAAAATACAATCATGTAATCAGAACTGTTATATTTATTGGCATAATTATCATTAACTTTTTTTCCAAGTTACACAATTTTAGTCAGATTCAATTTAAAAGCTGCTGCTAGAATACAATGGAATGGATGTTGAGGACGATAGAATTTGTTAAAATATAACACAAAAAGCTTTGTAGCAAAAGGAGAAAATGCTGGTTATCAGTATTTCCTTCCTTTGCTTCAATGTTTTCATAAGCCTTTTGATCCATTCGCTTCATCAAAAAGCGTCATTGTTCTGGAAAGATTAAAGGCACAACCCTATGTGACAGGATTTATCCTTTCCAAAATAAGTTTAAGACTCAAATCTGGATTTTGCTGGAAGAATTTGTGAACAATATAGCAGATGAGAATTGAGATAAAAGGAGAAAGTTCTCAATTATCTTCTTTTTTCCTAGCTCTTTCCAGGCTTTATTATTAGGTACATCAAAGCTTGTTTGCAAAATTGGAAAAGGGTAAGCATTGTTACCACAAGTGCATATTTTTCTTAAGACTTTTCCTGCAATATTGATTGAACTAAATACTAGTTATTAACCTGTTACCAAACGACACATTTTAAGACGAGTCCAAATTCAAAGATGATGCAGACAACTTTTTCAAGTGAATGAAATTTTGAATTTTTTGGTCTTTTTATGTAGAAAACATTGTGGTAAATGAAGAAATTGCTTGTCACAAGCAATTTCTTCATTTTCCACGATGTTTTCCTAAGTCAATTTCATGTGAGGAGTCAAAAAGAGTCACTGTGTGGTAATGGGTTCATCAACATTTAATTCTTTTCTAGTGATGTATTCTTAACTATTACTTTGTCTATAATAATCATTTAGTTAAACAGCGAAGACCCACTTTGTCTGCAAAAGTTTTAAACAATTTTACCATGAGCATTATGTATTGTAGATCTGGCCCCGGTTTCTCGAAAAAACTTAAAGTACGCTCTCATGCTCAAATCTGAGCACCGTGCTCAAATTGCACGAAATCCACGTGAACTTCAATCGAATACCCTTCAACGTTGGAGAGTATTCCTTTGAAGTTGAGCATGTTCTCATGAGAATGTACTTAAGTTTTTTCGAGAAACCGGGGCCTGATGATTAAATTACTCAATTATAAGAATTTCATTCTTCTGTGCTTGCTGAAAAATTTTCTCATGGTCATGTTATGGTTACCAATATATTTTCTATCTGTTGAAATTTAGCAGTCATCAATAAAATAAATTATTTCATACACATCATCAATATTTTACTAGTTCTTATTCATATGTCCTTTACCCTTTCCAGAACAAGGCCTGGTTTTGAAATCCCTAAGAAAATAGACTAGTGAAAACATTGATGTAAGATAAGAAAATGCTGATAATCAGCATTTGTTCTTTGTTTCAATATTTTCTGTGCTGTTTTATACACAAATTCTTTCATCATCATCATGCATTTTGTGATTCACAGCAGATTTCAAATTGGACCACTCTAATATTTTGTCAACTGGGAATGAGTTAATTAAATTAGAAAGCATTGTCAAACATCCAGATTAAAGAAGAGAAAAGTGGTTCCAAGGCTTGATCCCTGGCAGAGGCAGACATCCTGTCGGACAATATTGTTTGATAATAGTTAACCAATGTGGACGAGCAGATGAAGGCTAGGTTAGGATGTTGTGGTAGAACTGGTATGAAAAATTGCAAGAATCCATGGTTAGGTGCTCCAGCTGCCACAAGATGACCAAAGCAGTTGAAATAGGAGTTAAACCCAATCTATCAATTCTGGATTGTCTTTCTTCAGAACTATCACAGTATCCAATTTGAGCTTCTAGCTGACTACATTTAGGTAATTAACCCTTTCCCAAACTGCAAAATTTTAGGGTGATCCACTTCAAAAACTGCCACAAATGACAAAATATAAGTTATTTAAGATAAAATTTGTGTAAAATATGGCAAAGAAAATATTGAGAGAAAAGGAGAAACTGCTGGTTATCAGCAGTTTCTTCTTTTGTTTCAATGTTTTCCCAAGTCTTTTTATCCGGGACGTCAAAGCCAGGACTGAGGTCTTGTTTGGGAAAGGGTTAACATATACTGGTGAGAGACAAATTACTTTTGTCATATGTCAGAAAAGATATTGGCCAAGACGGAGTTGTTGGAACCCACAATCCCTGGCTTGATAGACTCCGATGTAATCACCTGAACTATCCAAGCTAGCAGCCTCAGATTGGAATTATTGAATGAAAGAATTGCTGCTGATAACCTTAATTTTCTTATTTTTCTCCTTTTCTGGGCTATAATGTACACACATTCTATTGGAATACATGAAAATTATGTTGTTTTGTTGAAATGGTCCAGTAAAACATGCCCTTCCTACATGTAGATAGGAACTTGAAATTACCTCCCTAATACAGAAAGCTTTGGAAAATATTCAGACAAAAGAACAAACTGTTGGTAAACGGTATTATGATGGAGTAAAGGCTTCTTTCAGCATAATTAAGATTAACTGTTGGTTAAACTCTATGCTGTGGGTACTCAATTGAATTGTCTTGTCCAGAAGATTCCAATGGGTACCCACAAGATAGTGTTTGAATTAATAAAAATTAAAATGTTTTCAAACCCTATCATTTGCTTTCGTCTGCAAGTCATTGAGCTTATGTTTATTTCAATCATTGCACTGGCAGGGTTATGTACCGTTGTATGACTGTCATAAACAAGAGTTGTCCGCGGACAACATAGCTCGCCTATACGAGAGCTTGTCACAAAAACAGCAATTTTTTGTAAAGTAGGTCAAACTCCAAGGTCAAGGTCACAAGGTCAAAGGTCATGGTCCCAAATGAAAGGTCTTGTTGAGATGTATCTATGTATGAAATATCAAGGCTGTATCTCTAATAGTGCCTGAGATAAAGGCCAGGTTAAAGTTTTTCAAAAGTAGGTCAAACTCCAAGGTCAAGGTCACAAGGTCAAGGTCCCAAATGAAAGGTCTTGTCGAGATGTATCTATGTATGAAATATCAAGGCTGTATCTCTAATAGTGCCTGAGATAAAGGCCAGGTTAAAGTTTTTCAAAAGTAGGTCAAACTCCAAGGTCAAGGTCACAAGGTCAAAGGTCATGGTCCCAAATGAAAGGTCTTGTCGAGATGTATCTATGTATGAAATATCAAGGCTGTATCTCTAACAGTGCCTGAGATATAGACCAGGTTAAAGTTTTTCAAGTGAAGACGGGACGGGACGGGACGGTACGGGACGCGACGCCGACACTAGGGCTGTGACATTAGCTCCCCGGACATAAAGTCCCGGCTCGCTAAAAAGTCACTGACATTTTTCCTCTGTTCAAATCACATTCTTGTGACAAGGTACTGTATGATCCAATTTCACAATAAATGTACATTCGCCCGGCTGAAGGCCTGAAACATCAACATGCTTATTGACATGACAATTTGCATGTTTCTTAGCATCATAAATAGAGTCAGATGTTATATGTTCTATCTTCTTTCTGTATGGCAAACTTCTCATCTTCATATTGTTCAGTTTGTTGCTGTAAGACCTGAAATGAAAGTATTCATTCATCTTTACTCCTTTTCATATCTTCTTCTGTACATATACCCTTTCCAAAACAACAAAATGTTGGTATGCACATGGTCCCAATCAATTTGGAATCTTCTGTAGATGACAAATTGAATGTAGCTAAAACTATGATTTTAGTGTACAATATAGCACTGAAAATACAAAACAAAGGAAAAAAACTGATGATCAGCATTTTCTTCTATTGCCTTAGTGTACAATGTATCCCCAAGTCTTTCCTATAATAAGGAACAACAAACAGAGTCAATGGGTGGGGAAGGAAAAAAATACTTAATGTTTTAGAATAATATTTCTGATGTTTTCATCTCAAATGAACATGAAAAATCACTGAGCTATTGTGGTCACTTTCTGTCCTACCTTATTTATGTATACATGAATGACCATATTTTTTTTATCAAATTCAATTATGGGTCTTATTTGACCAGAAAGCTATACTGAATTGTTGGGCATAATACCATTGAATCTCAAATACTGCAGATTTTAACTTTGTTTAACCTCTTTTATTTACACACATTGAATTATCAATTTAAGAAAAAGGGACTTGGGGGGGGGGGGGGGGGGGAAGAACACTTAAAAAGAGACAATAGAATATCAGATTAATTTGTCACCACTTCATCCTAACTAGAGCTCTGAATTTCACATTGAAGATATATATATATATATATGGGTGACTTACTGGTACATGTACATTGTCTGTCAGCAGTGTTTGGTCTTGGACACTGTTACTGTAACACCAAAATTACTGTCCTCAGTTATCACACGAGTCAATGAGGTTCCACTTCCTTTCTTTGGTCTACAAAATATTGAAACAATATGTATTTGTTGTTGTAAAACAGCAACCCAACCCTTTCCAAAACAAGACCTATTTTTGATATCCATAATAGAAAGACATGGGACAAGTCAACATTGAGTCAAAAGGAAAAAGTGCTGCTAACTAACACTTTTTTCTTTTTCCACAATAGTATTTTTGGTTTTCTTTCTAGCAGCTTTCAAATTACAACATGCTATTTGGGCAAGAACGACCAAAAACATATAATGGATCCAGATCACCCTTTATTTACTATACTTACACAACGCATCAAACATTCTGAAGTATTGCATTGCAATACCATGTTCCCTACCAACTTTTCATGTGTATATCCTTAGAGATATTAAATCTTTTGATTTTCATACTTCATAATTGAGTAAAAAATCATGAAAACTTTCATTTCCCAATAATTTTCTACTCCCAGCATCTGTATCGTCCTCAATAATCAATGGATCAGATCTAAACTCATACTTGCTCTGTAACTAATAAATGCACACTCATAAACTATACCAAAAAATCAGCTCAGACAGGAAAACTGAAATTTCCAAGTATTTTTATCAGTCAAGCATCCATACTATCTTCCACAAAAATCAACGGACCTGAATGAAACTCCAACTTGCTTTGTATTCAGTTCATAAATGCATGCTCAACCAGGATGGTATCGAAGTCAGACTGGCCGTCAAAATACCTCGACATATCCGACGTTCGACTTATCCGTTTTTCAAGGGTTTTAATCAAAATGATATTTGGTTACTTTTGCTACTCATTAAATTGGGTTCATAATTGAAATAAAGTAGGGAAAGGAAAGAAATTGCTCCTTCCCAGCAATTTCTATCCTTTTCCTACTATATTTCAATGGCTATACTTATCGAGAAATTGTTTCGTCAGATTTTTTACATCTATCGATGAGGACGGGACCAGACTTTCACTTCGACTTAAGCGGAAATTCGACTTATCCGATGTCGACATAACGAGTATCGACTGTAGTTGCTTTTCAATGAAAACCTTGAAACTACAGCTTGTTTTAAGCTGCAGTTACAAAGTTTTCCTTGAAAAGCAGCGATATTTAACATTATACCTAAGTTATATGGTCAAAATTTATTTTTTCGGCCAATGCCAGGGGTGTCCAGACCCCTCTGACCCCCCTCTAGATCCACCCTTGAAGTATATGGACAGAGTGCAAACCTTAAGTCGGTAAACTAGGGGACAAATAAAAAAGATCTATGATGCCCTTGTAACTTCATGTCATCAATGGGAACACACAGAGAATAGCATGGGGGTAGCCACAACAGGCCCTGAATCAGAATGGCTCCTGATCATATTGTGTATGAACAGGCCTGATCTAGATCCATGTTCCACAAGGCCCTTTTAGAGCAAATGATCTCGGTTGTGGAGTTATGTTGCTTGGAATGTTCATATGTTGTATTATTTCTAGTTGAACACCAGTAATAATGCATGTAAACAAGCCAGCTTGCAAGGATTTATTCCCAATTTAGTTTGGACGAGAAATATTCGGGACGAAGAAAGGACGAGAAATATTCGGGCCGAAGAAAACAAACGTCGGAACAGTTCGGATTAGATCTACTAATGAATTCTAAATCGTTTGTTTTCTTCATTTTAAATAGATTTCTACAATATCAAGAACATTTTCTGCAAATGCAAATGGAAAAGGGGTCATTTGTTCCTACAAATGGTGGCCTTACCAAAATTCATCGCCTTCCTAGTCGACTTTCTAGACTAAGTCTTCTTCGCAATATACCGTAATCCATGTCTTCAACTCATTCATACATAGAAATAAATCTATTATTTTCATGGTGCTTTGTTCACACAGCTAGATCTATGCCTCCGTCTTTTAATCAGTTTCTTGACACAGTTTTGTTTTAGAAATAAGGTAAAGGTCGTTATCTAAATAAAGATATCACGTGACGACATGCATGTTTCCGATTCGTCAATTTTATCGGTGAAGGTAAAAAGAAATCACGTGGTCAATGACGTAATTCATACGGAAAACGCCGGTAATATATTCGGTGCTCATCGGAAATTTTGCCGGATTTTGACAGCAAATTCCAACTTCCGGTATCAGTAAGAGAATGTTTACCGAATCGAGCAAATGATGATTTTTATCCACCGTAATCTAAGCAATCATGCGACCGACAAAGCCAAAATTTGGCACATATACAAATGAAATGCCATAGTTTGATTATATGAAGTTAGTTTTAAGGAGAATCACCAGGAAATTGGTGAAAATCGATATTGGTGGCACTTTAAATATTACCAATATATAATACATAATTAGAAGAAAAGATCGATACAAAAATCGTCAATACTTAGCTGTAATAAAGCCAAAAATATTTGGTAATACACTCCGAGAAAAATCGGCACCGATTCCTGCAAAATAAAAATGGCCACTGACCTCTTGTAGAATAACAAAGGGTTCGTCTCAAAATACTTAGACTGATGGAAATCGCAGGGGTCGTCTCAAACTACGGGGGATGTTGCAACATGGTCAGTCCCAGGGGTTCTCTCGAAGAGTATTTATTTGAAGGAAAAGGAGAACTCAAATGTTTTTTAATACGTAAAAAATTGTATTTGTTCATGATAATGAAGTTCTGTCGATATGTTGTGTTGTAATCTGAATTTAAATTTTCATAGTTCCGAATATTGAATGTAGACATTGAAGGTCTGATCTTTGTACTCATTGACTGTGTAACCCTTTCTGAATTTCGTCGGTGTAAATGCAAAACCTCGTATGTCGATTCTGGCGATTTTCAAAGTACAAACTTGTATGTTCAGGTAAGACCATTCTCGTAGGTTTTGGGATATTTTAACTTGTCAATATCAATGACACACTATATGTGAACAAAATGTCCAAATTTCAAGTAAAACCTTTCGGTTTGGGAAAAGTTATATCACAGTTATCACCCCCTTTAGAAAAATTTAAAATCGAGATACGAGGTTTTGCATTTACAACGACGATCTGGTCTTTTTAGCTGTTTATTAAAAGACGGTTTCATACACATACTGTTCTCTTTAATCTTCTCCAACACTTTGTTGTAGCAGCTAGGCTGTATAGTAGATTCTACGTGAATTAAACATTCAACGCGCACATCGCGTAGAATCTATTATACAGAATCTATCTGTCTAAGTGTTCGCTAGCGGTTCATTGGAGACGTGGGCGTGGCTATGTATGGACGTCACATAAACTAGCCGGCAGTCTCGTTTATGCATAATATAGCGGCGAAATTTTGAAATATAGGCATACTGCAATTTCTTTGGTCCAAAAAGTAGGTCGAATACTAAAAGATACTAATCACGGATAGATTGTATTTAGACATTTTTCGTAGGCTGGTATGTTTCTTTAGTGGTCTTATATGATTGTAATAAGGTTCCGTGGATAATAAATTTCTATAAATGATAAAAAGAAGATTTATAAACAAATAAATACTGAACAAATAAAAGCAATAGGTTTCTAAAAGTTCAAATTGTTTCTCTTCGTAAATTCAGATAAGGTGTCAACAAAACTTTGTTTAACACGGTTTTATTTATCACATCAATTTTTCTGTTATAAATGTGTTTACATGAAAACGCAGGTGTGCTTTGAAAAAGACGGAACTTATTTTGTTTCTTTTCAAATCTGATATCCTAGACTCCATTATCAACTGCATCTTTTCATTAGCTATACGTAGACAGCAAACTGTTCTGATTAATATCGAGGACAGACGTCACTTAGATACAGGCTGATCTGGATCATTTATGGTCTAAAAAGTTGTATGGGCCTCTTTTTTCAGATCCCAGCTATTCAAATATTTTACGGCTAGTGTCATATCTTTATTTCTACTCATGCTCTTGCTCTGAAATTTTTCACATGCTTTTGTGACCACAATATCAGGTTCAAGAAATTAAATTTCGTCGAATTTTAACAATTTGTGGATTCTTTCTTTTAACCATACAGCACTTGACAGTCGCGATTTGCTGTCCTTTGGCAGTTCTTGTTAAGGTAAAATACCCGTAATGTGGCGTTTTTGAGATTCATAAAACATCGGATGTTTTCGAGCAGTCCAGATGGTCGCATAAGAGATCCACTAATCGTCTTGGCTGCACCATTGATCTTGCAGATCATTGTGTGTTTTTATCTGCGCACATAAATAAATAACATTCATAAAATTTCGTCATGTGGGGAAATTTCTGAATTATAGTCGTCTGCATACCAGAGCAAATATCTTCATGGTAAAATATCAGTTTTAATCCTTTCCCAAATTTCAAAACAAAAGACGGATTCAATTTCATATGTCTCACAGCAGACAAAGTAAGAGTAAAAGGGATGGTATATAGTATTTAAAATGGTTAACACGAAAGAAAATGAAAAACGAATGCTTGTCAACCAGCATTTTTTATAATTTTCTCGACGTTTTCTTTAATATTTTTTGGAAAGGGCAACGGAACGCAGGATTTTAGGGGGGAAAGGATATCAAAATCAAGATACTCAAATGCACATCAGATATAAATATCTCGCTAATAGCATGCAGTGACTGAAGATTAAGTTACCATCCATAACTCCATGCTTCCTCTAATAAACCCACAAAGCATGCATAAAAACATCATTGCGGATGGTATGTTGCAATATGTGGGCGGTTAAATCCCCATTTTTCTATAAAACATAGAACAAATTCATTTGTTTTAAAAGAAACTCACGTGCATCCAAAAGTAAACACAAAACATTTTTGTGCCAATTTCAATAGTTTGAAACAAATTATTTAATCTAAAATAAAGAGTTATCTAAATTGTATTCTCTGGGCAGTGTGCACACTAGTAAAAGATGATATTCGTTTTCTACGCGTGCATATTCCGTTGCATTTATAGTCGATAAAAACAAATAGGCAGTGTACAGGTTAAGGAAAAGAAAGGTTGATCTTGTTTTTTCCTTTCTGCTATATCGGTCTGGTTGTTTTGGGATCAACACGATGAAGGAAATTGTATGAGTAAATGGCCCAAATTAGGAAAGTCCGATTTACACCAAGATACTGAATAAGTGGATGCACAATTTTACGAAGCAGTCCAAATGCTAGTCTTGTTTCAAACTTACACAAAATCAATGCGATTGGCAGAGACGTATGTCTTGCCCAATCAGATCGACTGTTTCTTAATTTTGAAATATAAAATTTAGATTAAGAATATAACATAATTGTTGGTCTATACAATCTTTGCTCCATTGAAATATTTGTTCGAAGTCAGAGCAAAAGAATTTAAGGGATAAAGGAATTCTGATTTTGTTATTTTAATTACAAACCCTATAATGTTGGTACTCATTCGATTCAGATTTATGCGTACCCATATTAGAAGACGGAAAAGTGACTGACAAAATAGGATTTAACTATAAAAATCAAAGACATATTTCGTTTTAAAAATGCATATCTCACCTTATAGTCTACCAAGTTCACGTTGAAGTACAAAAATCACCAAATATTTACGCTTCCGTTGATATATGGAACGTCTTTTTTCTATTTAAGATTTCAAAACTATTCTGCGTTATTTAATTTGGTTATTTAAACACAAAATTGATGAGCTGTAAATTTTATAAGGCGTCTAAGCCTAGATATTGAGTATTTAGGACATAAGATATATAAAAAACTATTTTAACACTTTCCCAAACTATCAGACTTTAGACATGTTCAATTAATAATGTGTTGCGGGCGACATAAAAAATGAAAAAAAAAATGAAAAAAATAGCGTGTTAAAGGTGGGCTATAAATTCTTTAATGTTAACATACTCCTTTGTTGAAAATATCGTTTGTGCAAATTTGAAAAGAAATGTACTGGGAAATTGGAAATAGGTTAGTTTGGCATCATAACCCTTTCCTAAACTCGACCTGTTTTTGACGTCTCTAATGGAAACGGCTTGGGAAAACATTGAGACAAAAGAAGAAAAAACGGTTTTTTCTTTCACCTCGATACTTTCTGTGTTAAGTTATACACAAATCCTATCTTTAATAACATCTACGCATTTTGTCATTTTAGGCAGTTTTTGAAGTGAATCACACTAAACTCTTTTCGTTTTGGAAAGGGTTAAAAGATTAACTTGGACCCAGAACAACTTGCACACAAACACATTCTGACCAAGATCTATTCTGGCTTCAAATACATTTTCATGACTTATAGTTGCTCTACGGCTGCGGCATTGATTTTGATCACGCTGTTTTCGAATACAACCACATCCAGACCCACGATGGTCCAAAATGTCATAAGGGCATTAAACCGGATTCCCAAATAGCAGAATTCTAGACCAGTCTAATTCAAAAGCTGCTGCAGATGATAAAATGTATGTTAAAATGATTGGATTTCTGTACATTGTAGCATAGAAAATATGGAGGCAAAAGGAGGAATTGCTGATTATCAACAACTTATTTTTTTGCATAAATGTTTTCGCAAGCCTTTCCTGTAAGGGACGTCAAAAGCAGGTCTTGATTGGGAAAGGGTTAAATTGGAAGAGTATTTATGCTTTATGCACGCGTTTCTTTGTGGAAATTGTTTCTCATGTTTTTGGGAAGCAAATTTTACAAAATTTGCTCCTCTTTGTAGCCGCCTCGCTCTGCACTTTACCATTCTCTGCATACCACACAACATCTCCCGGTCCTCCTCACTATAAAAACATGTATTCAAATGGATAATCAAAGTATCTAATCAAAGTACTCTGCGAATCAAAGTATTCAAGGTATTCAAATGGATAATCAAAGTATCTAATCAAAGTACTCTACTTCTGGACAGGCCTACATTATTAACAAATTTGCTTCCCAACCGTACTTTCAGTACTTTGATTTTAACAAATATTTGCATGACAGCTGTGCGTCAGAATTTTAAAAGATGAACTGTGGAGATATAAACTCTTTAAGAGCTTTTAAGATTTAAACGATTACCAGACGGCCAAATTTTAGAATTGTCAAAATGCAAAGATGTTGCAGACAACCGCTTCAAAAATTTCAAAATTGTAAGACTTTAAAACTTAAAAATATGTGTCATTTTTGTATTTTTCGTAAAACAAATCACGGTGGAGAATTAAAGAAACTGCTTAACACAAGCAATTCATTTCCCTTTAATGTTTTCAAAGGCTCTATCGTCCCGGACGTAAAAAGGCGTCATTGTGCGCAAATCAGTTAAAAGGAGGAGTGTTATTAAAATGACATGCTTAAAGTCAGACTAGACGAAGTATGGGCTGAACAAAATGTAATCAATCAAATATTATAAACAAAAGATGAAAATTGTTTAAAGTGATTTTTTTATCATGAACGAAAAGCTTTTGATACATATCTTATGACAGTAACAGAATAACGAAAAACATATGTGACCCGTTATGCTAAAATGAGCCTTCTGGGAAGTGCATAAAATATCTCAGGTTTAACCCTTTCCCAAACAAACCTGGTTTTGACGTTCTTTATAGACTAGAATTGGGAAAACATTGAGGCAAAAGAAGAAACTGCTGATGATTAGCAGTTTCTACTTTTGCCTCAATATTTTCTGTGATATATTTTTCAGATATTCTGTCTTTCTTCACACATATTTTTCATCTGCAACTACTATCAAATAGGACTACCCTAATATTTTGTCGTTTGGGAAAGGGTTAAAAACTGATTACAATTATGAGACGCATTTTCAAAAAATGAACATAAAGTATGGTTGTTAAAATAAGATCAAGATCAAAATACGATTTTAGACTAAGCGTTGATCAGACAAAATGGTTGTAAACAGGATCTGCAAATGTGTTCATTATGATTTAGAGAACATTGACAATATTGAAAACAAGACAAATTTGGTCATTCTTGTAAACATTATCTTCTTTTCCCTAATGTTTTCCTATGGATTGAAATTTACCTTACTTTAAGTCATAGCTATAAACCTTGATTTGACAGATTTGCGAATATATACATATATGTATTGAGGCTAAAACAATGAAATTATAATGGTCAACATTAATTTCTTTTATCCCAATATTATCCGAGCTATGATGTGATAATAACGTGCGAATTTTATTAAATGAATTTTAATTCCATCGTCTGCAACAACATAAAAGGGTTAAAGAAGTAAAAGACAGCGAACGCGCAGAATACAAGATAGTCGACGAAATATCTTGAAGATATCTTCAAAATCTTGAAATACCTGGGCATTATAAATGTTGTGATGCACGTTCTTATCTTGTCTGCTATGTTGAAACACAGATAATAGCGTGGAATCACTTGTAAACAACTTCTCTACAACTTTTATGATTTTCTTGAACTTCTTACTGCATATTCAATTTGACATTTGTATCATAAATAAATGATATTTTTTTTTTTCATTATAGAACGCGTTTTCATTGATATAATTGATAGAGTCGAGACATGGACAAGGGGCACTTATAGATTTTGAGACCATCATTAGATAAGCCGGAGCATATCCAAGGTCTGATCAAGGCATATGTTTTTCTCTAAAGCTTTTTCATTACCTGCAATAACTCGAACCGAGCAGATTGCTCTCTAGTCTACGTGTATAATGATATTTAGTTCAAACATGCAAATCACGAAATCAATAAAAATTGTGGCGGGGAGACATGGCGGGGAAGCACGTTACTCAACATTTGCAATATTTTCAATGATTTGGAGCAGTGTAGTTGGGAGAAAGAGATTCAGAGATTTACAGGGATTTGGTAGATTCCTTAACGACGCCTGATAGAAATAGGTTTTCGACGACCAAAAAATCTACTTCATCTAGCAAATCCCTGTCATTTTTCTCCTTTTCTTCTTTAAGGCGAAGTAAACATTATTTCTACTTTCTGATATTGTTGTTAACCCTTTCCCAAACGGCAAAATTTCAGGGTGATCCACTTCAAAAAGTTCAAAACTGCTACAAATGACAAAACCGATGTTATTAAAGATAGGATTTGTGTAAAATTTGGCATAGAAAATATTGAGATAAAAGGAGAAACTGATGGCTATCAGCATTATTTCCTTTTGTTTCAATGTTTTCCCAAGCTTTTTCTATTATGTACGTCAAAACTAGGTTTTGTTTGAGAAAGGGTTAATCATTTGGTTCAAGTTGGAAATAAATGTCATTTCAGACCAGACATGCAGGTCATCACGGTCATCACAAACGTCGATGGGGAGACTGGACAGAATGGTCATCTTGTTCTGTCGAGTGTGGGAGGGGCATTCAGAACCGATCACGTGATTGCAGGTCCATGGAGAACGGGTGAGCCCTATTTTTCATTTCTTTTTATTCAGCGCTTCTAGCAAAGACAAAGTTCTACAACATCAATCAATAGACGAATCCAGAAATTAGTATTTACATAATTACCTCCCTTGCCGCCACCATTAAAGTACTGAAGATTATCAACCTCTCAGTACTCGAATGCGAAGCTGTTGATAAATTCACATTAATTCCGGGGTTTTCTTGGCAATTTGTGGCATAATTAAGCCAAAATGCATATTAATCCAACGTGGAAAACCAAGAGAAGTCATGGGTTGTTCAAATAATAAAAGTGTTCGATTTAAGAACAAAATCGCTCACGGGGTACATGTATACATGTATCTATTTCCCTTAAGTTGCCTCTCGTATTGAATCTATGACGTCACATTACTATATTGTTTAATGCAAAATCATGACGTCACGTATTGGCACTCGCCTTATTTGAGGCACGTCACGGGGGAAATATATATTTTCAACAGCCTACCTTTCACGGGGTTATGAAAGATTTCTCCTTCTCTCAATGTTTTCAAAAAATCTTTCTGATACGGACGTGAAGACGATGATTGTGTAATTTTGGAATTGTCTGATCATAATAATCTCAACGGCTTACAGAATCGTAGAAAGGTCGTTTCTAAAAGAGCTTGTCTTGCGAGGTCTAGGCCCTACCTGTTATGTTGCATAACCTTCTCCCAAGCAACAAAAGCACACTCTTCCTATTTGAAAGCTATTGAAGGCGACCAAAGAGCTGTTGATAGAAATAGTGTACAACACAAAAGTATTTAGACAAAGGGTGAAAAAGACAGCATCAGCAATTTATCTTCTTTGGTCACAATGTTTTCCGAGGCTGTTTATATTGAGGCCCTCATTAATATTCTGTTGGAAAGCTTAATTTCTAGTGGAGGAGTTCTTCTCAAACTGACAAAAAATTCACTGAACAGCCCGATGAATAGTTGCAGGCTGTGCCTGCAATATGATGACCTAAATAGATCAAGATCTACTTTTTGAGAGAAAAAAGATGAAAATGCTGATGGCCAACATTTTCTACTTCAGAATTATCGTCAAATTTTTCTTTCCGTTTGAATAAATGATTTAAGTAGAATCTAGATCTAGATCTATTTGTTCCTATTGAATTTGTAAACAGTTTTTTAATCCTTGAAATTTTGGAAGTGATCTAGATCATCTAATCTGGCTCAAAAATCGTGTTTTAGGGAAAGGGTTAGTTATTTATTTTCTTATAACTCTTTCCATCACCATTTCATAGATCTTCGAAAGCTGATACAGACGAAAAATAAATGCTGATGGAATAGATCATTTAGAAAACATGGGTAAATAGGCTAGATCTATATCTAGACTAATAACTCTAGGCCTATTTAGTTTTGTCTTTCTCTAAATGTTTGAAAAATCCTTTTTATATTCTTGATTTCGTTTGTTTGGGAAAGGCTAAACAGTGCTAAATCAGCACCGTTATCTACATAAACAAAATAAAATATCTAGAATCTAATTCTTTAATTTTACACATTGTTACGACGAATTTCAATATATGGCGTATGTAACTTTATCTAGCTCACTTCAGTACCTTAATGGCGGACAGGTCACATGACTTACAAAATGGCGGCGGTCTATTTACTGTTTCTGGAATCGTCTATATTAGTAGTAATAAAAATGTACCAATAGTGTTTTTAATCGGAGAAAATGCAAAGATTCAATGAAGATTATGTCGTATGGTTCAATTGATTGGAGGCGGAGCATACACGTGCACAGAATAGGCCACCGTCATTGTTTGTATGACAGTAGCATTGGGCACAAGCATACTCTGCTAGTCACAGTCATGCCAGGTGACTTTCTGTTTTCGTATTATTTATTTTCTAAAAAAAATGAAGATCAACCAGTATCTTCTAGTGTTGTAGCGTTGTGTAAAAGCAAAAATAATACTTAGAATTCAAACGAATATACAAAAAACTTCATTTATCTTTTTGTGAAACTACATGTAATGCAAGATTAATTTTTGGGTAGACAAATTGTTGTTATTTTTCCTGTTGTTAATGCTTCGATAAAGTCTTTACCAAAGATATCGTTCGTGAAAGTCTGCAAATATAGTTGGAAAATAAGTCAGTAAGTACTCGAGTGGTTTACAAAAAAGCGTAACAACAGAAAAACACTCTCTTACAATTCTAACGACTATATTTTGGCGTTTGTTTTAATGCATTTGGCAAAAGTAGATCATTATTCATGTTGTGAAACCTTTGCGCTTTTCCTCAGTCTACAGTAAGGTTATATGTTAAGCT
Organism: Fragum sueziense; assembly: GCA_963680895.1. Classification (NCBI taxonomy): domain Eukaryota; kingdom Metazoa; phylum Mollusca; class Bivalvia; order Cardiida; family Cardiidae; genus Fragum; species Fragum sueziense. Next base: position 55,566,647 of record OY804598.1, on the reverse strand, counting down.
ATATACACACTGAAATATTCCGATTGAAGAATTAAAGACTGATAAATAAAGTTTGAATACCAACCAGTAAGTATTAAACAATATATTTGTGTTCAAAAAAAATCTCAACAGAGGTAAACAACACTCTTAGAATTCTAACGACTATATTTTTGGCGTTTGTTTTAATGCGTTTGGCACACGATGATCATTATTCATTTCGTAAAACTATTGCGTAGTTCTATAAAATACAGTAAGGTTATTTGTTTGGCAGAACAACTGTTGTAATTAAGAAGTACTCCAATTTAGCATATCCCAAACTAGTCGTTGTTCTGACGTGCCTGATAAATATTGTCGTCGCAAACGCCGAGACAAAAGAGAAAAAAAAACCGATTGTTGTTTTTGTGCCTCAATACTTTCTGCGTGTATATTGTACACAAATTCTATCTTTTCCAATGCCCCTTTTGCTTCAACAACATCAGCCAAAAATGAACTGTTTTGGCGAAAAGGGTTTTATTTTACCTTAAACATTGAATGATGAGTGTGTACTTATATTATGGATTCGCGAATTTTAACGCTGAACACATGTCATACGAGAGGACCCTATTGGAAATCCGTAAACAAATATAATGTAAAAAGATGGCACACGGCAGAGGTCGATATGTTATCCTAGGCCCATGCCAAGCAATATGAAAAAAATGAAAACTCTTCTTAGGACAAAAGTGTTTCGAAAATTGACCACCTCGGATATCTGTTTGAACAGATGTGTTGCTGAACAAATGCACGAAGTGTTTAGTATCTAGCCATGAATATACAACTTAAGGCCTTGTCTATATAATTTCAGTCTAGTAGTGGATGGATGCATCGGTAACAAAGAAGAAATAAAGATTTGTGAACACCCGGTAAGTATTTTGTGGCAGATCATATTTTCATAATATTTATAACTCATAATAAATGGCCTTGCAGAGCATCTCTAGCTTATACATGTATCTAGAGATAATCCGAGTCTTCTCTGATGAAAATTCGCTCTTTCATATTTGGATGTCGCTATTTAAATAGCGAAATCCAAATATCAAAAAGCAAATTTTCATCAGATAAGACTCGGATTAAGCTAGAGGGGATGTATCGGGTTATTTATCATGAGCTATACAGTCATGCATCTATTTGTTTGGTTTTATTATTACGGTTTTAGTTTTTGTTTGTTTTTTATCTTTAAGTTGTATTAAATTTACTCTCTTATGAACAGAGCACATTATCTCTACATTCCATTTCGATAGAATGAGCTCTGTTCTCGCGGGGTAATTTCACGTCTAATCTCGGGGCCTTGGCGGGATTTCAGTATCCAATCGTTGGCAAATACACAACAAAACAATTTGAAAAGCTGATACAAACTTTCATTGGCTGACGCTTCAAATTACCGGCTTCAGCCAAAAATAGAAGCGACGTAATGTATATGTAATCAAACAAGATCAAACTGAATGATTTTGATTCGATAATTCAAATGTTACCGGCTTCAGCCAAAAATAGAAGTGACGTAATGTATACGTAATGATCATGCAAGGTAAAGCTGAATGATTTTGATTCGATAATTCAAATGATGTGCTATAATTAAATTATGACAACCAAATAGGCTGTTGGCGTACCGAAAACTGCAGAGGTCATATTTGATGGTTAATCAATAGAACTCTGCGTTGGAGAGTATATCAAATTGTAAATTTGGTTTAAGTTATAAGCTGGAAGAAACTTATGGCAAACAATTCATCTATGTCTATAGGAAGTATCTCATTGACAATACAGGCTGCTTGCTTGTTTAGATCAACAAAATGCATGAATAAACATGATCAGTGACCGTATTTACCAACATATCTAAAGCGATTGTCTATATCAACATTACATGTCCAATCTGATGGATTGTCGTGTAATTTTAAAGGTGATTAAAGATTTGTTTACAACCCAAAATTCTTTGGTGGCCTTCCGATTCCCGGCCCGAAAATCAAACCTACAAAAATCCTACAAAAACAAAATTCTGTTGTCTTGTTGATACTTAACAACGTTTTATTGTTTTGTTCTTATGTTGAGACGGCATAGCTATGCAACAAACACTTGTTTCCTAGGAAAATAACTGATAGAATCGGGATATGGAAATAGGGTACTATTACCTTGTTTTTTAACTATTGTTACTTTAAAACAAGAAAATGCGTCTCCAAGTCAAAAGATGATTTGCATTTATTGTGGCCTCAAGTATTTTAAGATTTAAGTCAAAATAGTCTAAACTATTCAAACTGATATAAAGGGGTATCAAAAATATTAAGCCTCATATAGAAAGAGATACATGTAGATACGGATGTACTTTCATTAAATTAAACTGTTTCAATTTTTCAACATGTTCCATATACTTTGTTAAAAACCGATTTCGATCTTTATTAGTCGAAGTTTTGCCAAACTATTCAGCTTCCTAAACAGTAGAAAATTGACCGTAATCATTTTCTTAGCCATTTCTTCCGTGAAATGCCTTCACCTAGAGTTTGTTTTGCACAATAAGGGGGGAAACTCCGACAATAATGTTCAGTTTCCCAAATCTCATTCGAAATAATAAAATTAGATAAACGGCCACCAAAATGACAACTTGATTACAAAACAAGAGGACCATGATGGTCCTATATCGCTCACCTGAAACAAAATGATATGAGCAACACTTTTGTTCAATTTAATAAATATTTATGACTAAGACTGAAAACGAACTTATGGTCAATAATGTTGTGAAAATCGAACTCATCCAAGATCTTATGGTGCCCAACATTGTGTCCAAGATTTGTCTTGTTTGATAAATAATTGTAGATTCTGGAGTATAAACAAGGTCGAAAACAACCGAAAACAGCAATTTTGTCAAATTCAAGGGCACATACCTCTCGACTTTTTGATCAGATCAGACTGAAAATCAAACTCATCCCATATCTTATGATCTCCAACATTGTGTCCAAGTTTTGTCTTGATTGATCATTAATTGCAGATTCTAGAGTATAAACAAGTCGAAAACAGCCGAAAACGGTACTTTTATCAAATTCAAGGGCACATAACTCTTGACTTTCTGGTCAGATCAGGCTGAAAATCAAACTCATTTGAGATCTTATGGTCTCCAACGTTGTGTCCAAGAATTGTCTTGATTGGTAAAAAACTGTAGATTCTAGAGTGTAAATAAGGTTGAAAACAGTCAAAAACGGCAATTTTGTCAAATTCAAGGGCTCATAGCCTCATACCTCTAAACTTTCTGATCAGATCAGACTGAAAATCAAAATCGTCCCAGATCTTATGATCCCTAATACTGTGTCCATGTTTTGGCTTGATTGATCAATAATTGTAGATTCTAGGGTGTAAACAAGGTCGAAAACAGCCGAATATGACAATTTGGTCAAATTCAAGGGCAAGTTACTCTCAACTTTCTGATCAGATCAGACTGAAAATCAAATTCGTCCGAGATCTCATGGTCCCCAACATTGTGTCCAAGTTTTGTCTTGATTGATGAATAATTGTAGATTCTAGAGTGTAAACAAGGTCGAAAACTGCCAAAAATGGCAATTTTGTCAAATTCAAGGGCACATAACTCTCGTCGTTCTTGTTAGATCAGACTGAAAATTGAACTCATCCGAGATCTTATGGTCTGCAACGTTATGTCTAAGATTTGTCTTGATTGATCAATAATTGTAGATGCTAGAGTGTAAACAATATCAAAACTAGGTATTTTTCGCATTCAATGGCAGATAACTCCTTACTTTCTAGTTCGATCTGACCCATAATCGAACTCATCCGAGATCTTATGGCCATACATGTTTTGACCAAGTTTGGTCAAGATTGACTTATATTTGTAGATGCTAGAGTGTAAACACGAAATTGTGGACGGACGGACGGACGGACGGACAGACAGACGGACAGACGGACGACGGACAAAAAGTGACCACAATAGCTCACCTTGAGCACTTTGTGCTCAGGTGAGCTAAAAAAAGAAAAAAAAACGCGTCGATGCTTATATAACTGATTATTGTTTATGTTTGTTTGTGGAGAATACATCTGTATGATGCAGACACTTGTTTTCTAGCAAAAACGAAGTAAGCCGCGTCATGAAAGATGACCCTTACAGCATTTAAACGCAACAGTTTTCTGAGATAAGCATATGAATAAGCGCATGAAGTCTGATCATGAAAATGTTGCTTACAGATGCTACAGGTCATAATGAATCGTTTAGAGACCAAAATGGATTTTGATCAGACTATGTGTATTCGCATTATGATCAAAATCCATGTAAGTTTTAAATGACAATAGAGCTCCTGTTTCCAGATACCGGCTCAATTGTTTGACAAATTACAGGGTGTGCTTTCCAACACGTTGTCAGTACTCATTAGATCCATAAAAAGTGTTTGACGTGCATTATGTTGACTATCTTGTTAGTGTGTCGACTTGCAGAAGTACAGTCATTCTTAGTTGTACACATACTAGTTACTTATAGTTATAATTAAATTGTGAAGAAATATATAGAAGTTGCAAGTCCTACATATAAATTAGTTGTACATGTACATGTAATATTTCAACGAATACGTTCATAAGAACTACAGCTTATTGAACGGCTGGTTAAATATTCATGGATAATATCGTTGTATCGCCTCTTCAGTATACTAAAAAATAGAAAGAACGCCACTATATATATACTATTTATTAAAGTGTTAATACCGACCTATTCATAATGAATATTACGGAAGTTTAAACTGACCTCCTTATTTGTCAAATTATCTCGATTAATTCATAGATTTATATATATCTCAGATAGATAAGTGGAAATTTTACAGGGACTTAAATAAAGAAAATAAATATAAATCCGATTTTTATTTCATTTACAAATATGAAATGTATATAAATAATTGTTTATTTGGTGTTATATATACCATTTATTTATAATTCAATTATTTTTGTATACAGTTTATATAAATAGACTATTTCCGTTTTTAGCTCACCTGAGCACGTAGTGCTCGAGGTGAGGTACATGTATTGTGATCGGCCTGTTGTCCGGCGTCTGTCTATCTGTCCGTCCGTCAACTTTTTACAAAAAAGCCTTCTCCTCCTAAAGTACTTGGCGGAATTCAACAATATTTCACACATATGATCTATGTTTTCTTTTTCAAAATACTTCAATGAATTTGAATCGGGGCCATAATGGGGTCAAAAAGTAGGTCACTAGGTCAAATCTTCTTTCTGCTCTAGGGGCCACATTTGTTGCTCAATCATTGTAAAAATCGATCAGAATATTTGTCTTGATGATATTTAGATCATGATAAGAAAAAGGTCAAGCCAGGTCATAAATTAGGTCACTAGGTCAAATATTGTAAGATCCATCTTTTTTACACTCGAAGAGTCAATTTTGGTCCAAACTTTGTAGAAATTGTCATGAATGTTTATTTTGATGATATCAAGGTCAAGATAAGAATTGGGTCATGCTAGGTCATGAACTAGGTCAAGAGTTCAAATCTTACAAAATAATTTCTTTTGCTCTGGAAGTGCCAATTCTTGTCCAAACTTTGTCAAAATTGTCCTTGATTATATCAATGAAATGATCAAATGTGGGACATACCTGGTCAAAAACTAAGTCACAAGGTCAAATCTTTTAGAATCCTTCATTTTGTTCTGGACATACCAGTTTGGGCCCATTTTTTCAAAATTGTCCTGAATATTTATCATGATGATATCTAGGTCATGTCAAGAAGTGGATCATGCCAGGTCATAAACTAGGTCACGAGGCCAAATCTTGAAGAATCCCCCCTTTTGCTCTGGAAGTGCCAATTTTGGTCCAAACTTTGTCAAAATTGGCCTTAACGTTTATCTTGATGATATCTTGGTGATGTGACAAGTGGGTCTTGCGAGGTCTAAAACTAGGTCACTAGGTCAAATCTTATTTTTGCTCAAAGAACCAAAATATTTACTTTATCGTTGTGAAAATTGTTCAGAATATTTATCTTGATGGTACCTGGGGCATGTATAAAGTGGGTCATGGGAGGTCAAAACCTAGGTGAAATCTTGTTTTTGCTCTAAGAACCTCAATATTTACACATCATTGTGAAAATTGTTCAGAATGTTTATCTAGATGATATCTAGGTCATGTAAAAAGTGGGTCATGCAAGTTTGAAGTTTGCAAGTTGTTTGTCTCAAAGTCCTCTCAGGTGAGCGATGCAGGGCCATCGTGGCCCTCTTGTATGAATAATGGATCAGTTAAATTGTTAGGATTACACAAAAACCAAACAATTATATATTTTGATAAAATACAAAGCAGCAAATAATGTATACTTATATGAATGTCTATATATATAACTTAATCAATTTTAGTATTTATATTTCTTATAACTGCATCTATTTTTAGAGTTATATAAAATATTTAAAGGGGTCAGTTTAAACTTCCGTAGAATATATCGTAGAAGGTAGTGTCTATCTGTAATAATATATTAGAATATTGTACGGTCACAATTTTTATTTTTGCAATATCCAGGAAGGTTCTATGACATGTCTTAAAGAAATAATCCGAATCTAGCCGTCATGATTATAAAATTATAAAAAAAATATCCAGTAAAAAGCTGCTTGTTTTAAGCCGAATAGAAAAGAGGTTTTCAAAGAAAAAACGGCAATTTATCATATAGATATGCATATAATAATTTAAGTGTGTGTTTCTAGGTGTAAGTTTCCAAGCACATGAAGTCATTCAATTCTAAAGTTTTCTAACGAGCTTCGATCGCCTAGCTCGCCAAGAGCATACATATGGGAGTCATTTAGGGCCACCATTTAAACGAGTGGCACTTACAAATTGACTGATATACTGCGAAAACTTACGCAATTATTTTATAAACGAGCTTCAACTTTGACAGGAAAGTTCCAACTTTCGTTACATCGCAAGTTTGCTTGCATAACATCGTAACTGCAGCTTATTCAAGCTGCAGTTACGATGTTTTTGCAGCAAACTTATAATATGTATCATGTTGATATAGAAATGTAATAGCACCTGCCTAACCCTTTCCACAAAGCCAGAACTTTAGACCGGATCATTTGGACGTTACAGTCGACAAAATTATGTGTTACAAAAACAGAATGTAAAATGGCCATGTATGTTTCAGTATGAAAAGCATTGCGAGTAAATAAGAGCATGAAATGGTATGGGCATTATCTTTCCCGCTATACTTTCTCAATAGTTTTTATAAGAGTTGCAGGAAACAACGAATGTTTTAGGGGAGAATTAAGGACCAATATGTCAAGTTTAGTTATGTCACACATGTGGCTTCTTGTGTCCTAACATGAAATTAAGACGTGTATTAGAACAGCTAAATTGGTGCCCATGACAGGTTAACACCAATTAAAACATTATTTTGACAAGATTATCAGAGATCTTATCTGATTTATCTTTATTTCACTGTATACTTAATCTGTTGATGACTTAATCATTCCGTAATAGAATATCGTAGGGTAATTTAAGATTCCATTGCCATCATTTACTACAAACTCATGTTTCCCCAGTCAATGTTGCGAAAATAAAAACTATGAAAGTGCATTTAGAAGTTTAAGGGCATAAGTATAAATAAAGTAACTTACGATGTTGTACATGTTTCTTTGTTTTCTGTCACTAAGTTCTAGTCACCTATCCATCAGCATTTCTAAATCGCTTGCCTATATCTAAATAAGTACATGTATACAACATAACTATTTTGATGAGACGTTTGTCTCAGCCAATCGAATTTGATTGTATTATGTTTTAGGTTAATTTGGTGAATACCCCCCCCCCCCCCATGAATTGCACTACACATGGTTGTATGAAAAATAAAATTCTTCGTTAAAATAGTAATCCGGGTCAAACTGATCAAGCTTTGGGATGCAGCCAACAACAAGATTAACATTAACATACGCACAGTCTGACATTACTCCGCATGGTCTGCACGTGCTTTTCAATTACATCATTGTAGCAACAAGTTATGAAATAGAAACGAGAAATGTAATATTATTACATTTCTCGTTTTTTAGCTCACCTGAGCACGATAGTGCTCATGGTGAGGTATTGTGATACCGCTGTGTCCGTCGTCCGTCGTCAGTCGTCCGTCGTGCGTCGTGCGTCGTGCGTCAACCTTTGGCTTGTGTGCACTCTAGAGGCCACATTTTTTGCCCAATCAACCTGAAATTTGCTCAGAATAATTGTCTTGATTAAATCTCGGACAAGTTTGAAATTGGGTCATCTGGGGTCAAAAACTAGGTCACGGGGTCAAATCTTAGAAAAACCTTGTGTGCACTCTAGAGGACACATTTTTTGCCCAATCAACCTGAAATTTGCTCAGAATGATTGTCTTGATAAAATCTCGGACAAGTTTGAAATTGGGTCATCTGGGGTCAAAAATTAGGTCACGGGGTCAAATCTTAGACAAACCTTGTGTGCACTCTAGAGGCCACATTTTTTGCCCAATCAACCTGAAAATGATCAGAATGATTGTCTTGATCAAATCTCGGACAAGTTTGAAATTGGGTCATCTGGGGTCAAAAACTAGGTCAGGGGGTCAAATCTTAGAAAAACCTTGTGTGCACTCTAGAGGCCACATTTTTTGCCCAATCAACCTGAAATTTGCTCAGAATGATTGTCTCGATGAAATCTCGTAAAATTTTGAAATTGGGTCATCTGGGGTCAAAAACTAGGTCACGGGGTCAAATCTTAGAGAAACCTTGTGTGCACTCTAGAGGACACATTTTTTGCTTAATCAAGCTGAAATTTGCTCAGAATGATTGTCTCGATAAAATCTCGGACAAGTTTGAAATTGGGTCATCTGGGGTCAAAAACAAGGTCACGGGGTCAAATCTTAGAAAAACCTTGTGTGCACTCTAGAGGCCACATTTTTTACCCAATCAACCTGAAATTTGCTCAGAATGATTGCCTTGATAAAGTCCCGGACTAGATCTAATTTGGGTCATCTGGGGTCAAAAACTAGGTCATGAGGTCAAATCTTAGAAAAACCTTGTGTGCACTCTAGAGGCCACTTTTTTGCCCAATCAACCTGAAATTTGCTCAGAATGATTGTCTTGATGAAATGGCGGACAAGTTTGAAATTGGGTCATCTTGGTTCAAAAACTAGGTCACGGGGTCAAATCTTAGACAAACCTTGTGTGCACTCTAGAGGCCATATTTTTTGCCCAATCAAGCTGAAATTTGCTTAGAATGATTGTCTTGATAAAATCTCGGACAAGTTCGAAATTGGGTTATCTGGAGTCAAAAACTAGGTCACTGGGTCAAATCTTAGGAAAACCTTGTGTGCACTCTAGAGGCCACATTCTTTGCCCAATCAACCTGAAAATGATCAGAATGATTGTCTTGATCAAATCTCGGACAAGTTTGAAATTGGGTCATCTGGGGTCAAAAACTAGGTCAGGGGGTCAAATCTTAGAAAAACCTTGTGTGCACTCTAGAGGCCACATTTTTTGCCCAATCAAGCTGAAATTTGCTCAGAATGATTGTCTGGATGAAATCTCGTACAATTTTGAAATTGGGTCATCTGGGGTCAAAAACTAGGTCACGGGGTCAAATCTTAGACAAACCTTGTGTGCACTCTAGAGGCCACATTTTTTGCCCAATCAACCTGAAATTTGCTCAGAATGATTGTCTTGATGAAATCTCGGACAAGTTTGAAATTGGGTCATCTTGGGTCAAAAACAAGGTCACGGGGTCAAATCTTAGAGAAACCTTGTGTGCACTCTAGAGGCCACATTTTTTGCTTAATCAAGCTGAAATTTGCTCAGAATGATTGTCTCGATAAAATCTCGGACAAGTTTGAAATTGGGTCATCTGGGGTCAAAAACAAGGTCACGGGGTCAAATCTTAGAAAAACCTTGTGTGCACTCTAGAGGCCACATTTTTTACCCAATCAACCTGAAAATTGATCAGAATGATTGCCTTGATAAAATCCCGGACTAGATCTAATTTGGGTCATCTGGGGTCAAAAACTAGGTCATGAGGTCAAATCTTAGAAAAACCTTGTGTGCACTCTAGAGGCCACTTTTTTGCCCAATCAACCTGAAATTTGCTCAGAATGATTGTCTTGATGAAATGGCGGACAAGTTTGAAATTGGGTCATCTGGGTTCAAAAACTAGGTCACGGGGTCAAATCTTAGACAAACCTTGTGTGCACTCTAGAGGCCATATTTTTTGCCCAATCAAGCTGAAATTTGCTTAGAATGATTGTCTTGATAAAATCTCGGACAAGTTCGAAATTGGGTTATCTGGAGTCAAAAACTAGGTCACAGGGTCAAATCTTAGGAAAACCTTGTGTGCACTCTAGAGGTCACATTCTTTGCCCAATCAACCTGAAAATGATCAGAATGATTGTCTTGATCAAATCTCGGACAAGTTTGAAATTGGGTCATCTGGGGTCAAAAACTAGGTCAGGGGGTCAAATCTTAGAAAAACCTTGTGTGCACTCTAGAGGCCACATTTTTTGCCCAATCAACCTGAAATTTGCTCAGAATGATTGTCTGGATGAAATCTCGTACAATTTTGAAATTGGGTCATCTGGGGTCAAAAACTAGGTCACGGGGTCAAATCTTAGACAAACCTTGTGTGCACTCTAGAGGCCACATTTTTTGCCCAATCAACCTGAAATTTGCTCAGAATGATTGTCTTGATGAAATCTCGGACAAGTTTGAAATTGGGTCATCTTGGGTCAAAAACAAGGTCACGGGGTCAAATCTTAGAGAAACCTTGTGTGCACTCTAGAGGCCACATTTTTTGCTTATTCAAGCTGAAATTTGCTCAGAATGATTGTCTCGATAAAATCTCGGACAAGTTCGAAATTGGGTTATCTGGGGTCAAAAACAAGGTCACGGGGTCAAATCTTAGAAAAACCTTGTGTGCACTCTAGAGGCCACATTTTTTACCCAATCAACCTGAAAATTGATCAGAATGATTGCCTTGATGAAATCCCGGACTAGGTCTAATTTGGGTCATCTGGGGTCAAAAACTAGGTCATGAGGTCAAATCTTAGAAAAACCTTGTGTGCACTCTAGAGGCCACTTTTTTGCCCAATCAACCTGAAATTTGCTCAGAATGATTGTCTTGATGAAATGGCGGACAAGTTTGAAATTGGGTCATCTGGGGTTCAAAAACTAGGTCACGGGGTCAAATCTTAGACAAACCTTGTGTGCACTCTAGAGGCCATATTTTTTGCCCAATCAAGCTGAAATTTGCTTAGAATGATCGTCTTGATAAAATCTCGGACAAGTTCGAAATTGGGTTATCTGGGGTCAAAAACTAGGTCACTGGGTCAAATCTTAGGAAAACCTTGTGTGCACTCTATAGGCCACATTCTTTGCCCAATCAACCTGAAATTTGCTCAGAATGATTGTCTTGATGAAATCTCGGACAAGTTCGAAATTGGGTCATCTGGGGTCAAAAACTAGGTCACGGGGTCAAATCTTAGGAAAACCTTGTGTGCACTCTAGAGGCCACATTCTTTGCCCAATAAACTTGAAATTGGCTCAGAATGATTGTCCTAGTGACATCTTGGACAAGTTTGAAATTGGGTCATCTGGGGTCATTAACTAGGTCACAGGTTCAAACCTGGTTTGTACTCCTAGAAGCCCATTTTTGTGCCCAATCAACCTGAAATTAGCTCATAATAATTGTCTTGATGAAATGTACAAAAAGTTTGAAATTGGGTCATCTTGGGTCAAAAACTAGGTCACTAGGTCAAATTTTAGAAAAAACTTATGTTCACTCTAGAGGCCACATTTTATGCCCAATCAGCCTGAAAATTGATCAGAATAATTATCTTGATAAAATCTCGGACAGTTTCAAAGGATGTGGGTCCATTTCTATAGAAAATTGCCCCCTCGAGAACACGGATGAAATTTACATGAATGAACGCTACATATGTGTTCTTAATCCTCCCGAAATATTTAAGGATTTGGAATAGTCCAAAAGGGTGTATTAGAGCTCTAAAGTATGGTGGTCTTGACTGGCCATAATTGCACATTTGACATTTTTCTTTAATTTTGTCCCAATTTTTCGATGCATTTTCGTGTAAAAATGTGTGAATATCAAGGAACCAATTACAAAGTATATTTTTGAAAGAAAAAATCCTACATATTTCCTCGAAAACTTGTCAAAATCCCATTTATTAGAGCTCTATGGAAAATCCAAAGAATTTTTAATTTATATTTCTGATTTTAAGACGTAGAATTCAACGTGAATGATCGATTTACGATTATTTACCCTCCAGTGTACAAAGGGCTTACAGTAAGCTGTTGTAATCACTTTACGACTGTCATCCGCTCGTCTGTCCGTCCGTCCGCATGTCCGACCCTCCTCCCACAATGTAGTATTTACACTCTAATTTGCACAAATATCAACCGATTTTAATCAAACTTAGACAAAACATGTTTGATGATAAGTTCTTGTGTGAGTATAAAAATGATTCCGATCAAATCGAAACGTCATGAGTTATCTTCCCTTGAATATCAAAAATACCTATTTCTGACTATGTATACATTCTAAAATTTACAACTATCGACCGATCAAGATGAAACTTGCACAAAATGTAGGGCACTATATGATCTTACAAACATGTGGTTTACAGTGTGATCCAAACCGCTCATCCTGAATTATGCGCCCTTAATCTTCAGAAAACCGCTGATTATGACATTATTTTCTCTGTGAAAATAAGAATACTTGTATTTACAACTTAAGAAATACGTGTAGCATAAAGATGTAGATGAACATAAGATCTTGTGTGAGTCTAATTGTAAGAATTATTGGCATCAATAATCCTAAGTTATGTGATCGACAAATGTCATGACGTCATTTCCCCAAAATGGGCACGTAATGAATTCTATAGGGAACCATTCTCCGAATTGCTCTACAACAGTACACGTCGGCCGTAATTTATTACAATAAATATGCGATTGGATTGGTATACTGTGTAAGTAGTTCTTCAAAATATTAAACCATCTTCCCTATAAGACCTGTTTTGATGTCCACTATAAAAGCCCTGGGAAAAAACTAAGACAAAAGAAGGAAATGCAGAGAGCCAACATTTTTTTCCTTTTGTCTTAGTTTGTTCTGTGATGGTTCTGAATTATTCACAATATCTTGTCTTAATCATCATTTATTTCGTTTAGAGCATTTTTTTTTTAAAAAAAATGGAACAGATTTATCATTTATGGTTTAAAGAATGACGACTAAGACAAAAACAACATCAAATTCAAGGGCACCTAACTTCTGATTGGCGATGCCAATAATTCTTAAAATTACACTCGCACAAGATCTTTCGTTCATCAATATCTTGTTTATGTTATTTCTTGAATTGTAAAATATACGTTTTTGTTACAGTAAAAATAATGTAAAAATCAGCGATTTTGTTAACTTTAATGACCCACAATTCAGGATGAGCGATTTGGATCAAACAGAAATTCGCAAGTCTTTGAGATCATATCGTGCCCCACATTTTGTACAAGTTTCATCTTGATCGGTCGATAACTGTAGATGTTAGAATGTAAACATAGTCAGAATTAGGCATTTTTGACATTCAAGGGCAGATAAATCGTGATGTTTCAATTTGATCGGGCTCATTTTTATACTCACACAAGAACATATGATCATACATGTTTTGGCTAAGTTTGATTAAAATCGGTTAATATTTGTGCATACCAGAGTGTAAACACTACATTGTGGGAGGAAGGTCGGACATGTGGACGGACGGACAGACGAGCGGTTGACAGTCGTAAAGTGACTACAACAGTTGACTCTGAGCCCTTGGTACCCTGGAGGGTAAATAATCGTAAATCGATCATTCACGTTGAATTCTACGTCTTAAAATCAGAAATATAAATTAAAAATTCTTTGGATTTTCCATAGAGCTCTAATAAATGGGACTTTGACAAGTTTTCGAAGAAATATGTAGGATTTTTTCTTTCAAAAATATATTTTGTAATTGGTTCTTTGATATTCACACATTTTTACACGAAAATGCATCGAAAAATTGGGACAAAATTAAAGAACAATGTCAAATGTGCAATTATGGCCAGTTCAGACCACCATACTTTAGAGCTCTAATACACCCTTTTGGACTATTCCAAATCCTTGAATATTTCGGGAGGATTAAGTACACATATGTAGCATTCATTCATATAAATTTCATCCGTGTTCTCGAGGGGGCAATTTTCTATAGAAATGGACCCACATCCTTTGGTCATCTTGGGTCCTAAACTAGTTCATGGGGTCCAGTCTTCGGGATCTTTTTCCCCAATCAAGCTGAAAATTTGTCAGAATGATTATCTTATACACGCCACAAATCTTAGTAAAATGTTATCATTTTGGAGGCTCAAACACACCATATACAGAAAGCTATTATCTCAGGCAGGCCCGTAGGAACAGGGGGTGGGGGAGGGGTTGGAGGGGGGGGCTAAGCCCTTCCAAAGTTGGCCAAAAATGCCAATTTTTCTTATTTTTACACTTAAAATTTTGGGATAATCCCAATTACCCCCCCCCCCCAATATTTAGGATAGAGTCTTTAGCCCCCCTCCCCCCATATGAAATTGCTTCCTATGGGCCTGTCAGGTGAGCGCTTCAGGGCCAATGGCCCTCTTGTATTACATAACTGGTTGCTACATAGCAAAACACGTGCTAATTCGTGTACATTGTATTTGTTTATATTTCACAGACATGTTTAAGGAAAGCAGAAGATCTAGCAGAATGTAAGAAACTAGAAAGTCGGGTATTTGGTGGAAAACGATATAGATGGAAGCCATATAAACACCGTAAGTGACTTCCCCGAGAAAAAAAAAAAACAGATTAGATCTTCAATGGAATGAAACCAAAACAAAACGCATTTTTGTAGTGGACTCGACAATTCAAGACTCAAGATATCAAGATTAATGCAGAATTTACACATAAGCAATAACAACAATAACAACATCGCTTTTTACGAACAATTTCACATTAATTCAATTTTATTTTTTACCTATTATACCTTTTATCAGTACAACGTCTATAAAAGTAATATTATGTAATTACTGTGAAGTAGAGGAATCTGTATTAAAGATAATAAGGTTTTAGATAGGCACAACAATCTTCGAATCTTCGGTGTTATTGCAAAATCTCGTAACTCCAGCTTTAACCAAGCTGGAGTTACGAAATTTTGCAATGACACCGACATTACGCTGTTTGTATTTCAGCACGAGAAGAATGTGCACTGGCCTGTCGACCTATAGGTGCTGGGTTTTATCTGGAACTGGGTAAAAGTGTGTCGGACGGGACCTCTTGTGGCAAACTCGAGAATCATATCTGTGTGCGAGGAAAATGCAAGGTATGATCCGAGATACGTGATGATATGTGTTCACTTTTTTCTAGTGATTGTCGCAGAGATGGAATGAAATTGTGCTCCTACCTCCCCGCAATTTGTTTATCGGCACAATTCATATTAAACGATTATATTCGAGACAAATTGGAACTGGTTTCCTAATTTATTTTAACTTTTGAGTACCTTTTTAACAGCTCTTACGATTTGACTTTTTGCCTCCCGTAATACGTTGATTCCAAACAAACAAAACATCTTTTAGATACAATTTCACAGTCCCTCTGTTTGAAAAGAGGCTTGATATGCACACTTTGAAAGTACATTAATGGTGCCAATGCAAAGCATTATTACCTATATTTCTTACTATCCAAAAGAAAATATACAAATGCATCAGATTCTTTTTCTTCCGTTTGATTGTGACATGATAATCAACTCTAGTGCTAGATCCGACATCTGTGGCGTGTGTGATTGCGATTGGTCCTCGTGTTCCAGCGTATCGAAATCATTCATGGACAACGTCAAATTTGGGTATAAAACACTCGAAACTATTCCTAAAGCATGAACTATTCTCATGTTTGTTTTTAATATATTTCTATTCGTTCGCTTGTATTTCCAGCCGTTTGGATGCGACATGATCATCAACTCCGGTGCTAAATCCGACATATGTGGTGTATGTGATGGCGACGGTTCCTCGTGTTCTAGTGTATCTAAAACATTCATGGACAACGTAAAATTTGGTTATAAAACATTAGGTACCATTCCTAAAGGAGCAACGAAAATATGGATTTCTGAAGCTGCAGGGCAGAGAAATTATCTAGGTAAATCTAATTTTGTGTTGTTAATTTACACAGAACTTTTTTCAACGAACATGTAATTGTAAAGATATGATTCCATTTTTGTCAACTTAACAATTCTAAAAAAAAGACTTAACAGTAAATATTGAATTATGTATGGTTGCCTTGCAATTGCTTGCAGTAATTGTACTAGAACATAACGAAATATGTTTTCTTTTCGGGACAAAGGAAGGTTGGTTGCATTTTCTAATATGCTTATGACACTCATATAGGCGTAGAAAAAAATATTTGAAACCAGTTATTACATCCGCCAGATCAACAATACCAAAGTTCAATATATTTCTCTTGTCTGAAAAAAATCTTATTAAAATGAAACGTTTGTTTCAGGTGTTTTTAGACTCGGTAGATTCGGGAATATCCCGGGTGCTGGTACTTTTTAGATACCCCCGAAAATCTGGACCATAATGTCCTGACAAAACCGTGATTATAAAGTAACGTATATTTCTGTATATAATCCGTATATTTATATCCGTAACGTATGTTTCAGGTGTACGTGCCGCTGACAGTCATTCAGCATCAACACGGATTTTAGAATAGACTGAGGTGATTCGGGAATATTCCGGGAGCTGGTACTATATTTAGATACTCCAGATAATCCGGCCCGGAATGCCACGACGAATCCGTGATTATATGATACCGTTTGTTTCAGGTGTACGAGCAATTGACAAGTCATTCAGTATCAACACGGATTTCAGACTGAGTAGATTCGGGAATATTCCGGGGGCTGGTACTATTTTTAGATATTCCCGACAATCTGGTCCGGAATGTCCCGATGAATGTATTCGAGCGGACGGACCAACAGACGTGGATGTAGAAATAGTGGTAAGATGACCTAACAGAGAAGAATAGAAATTGGAGAGGAATGACATTCTTTAATATTTTTCTGATTCAAAGAAAAAAGTGCGTTCTCATTTGAATCGTCTCCACGAGACGATTCTAATGCGTACCTTCGACGAAAAATTGGATTAACAATAAATGAAATGTATGAATTGTACGAGAACCCCGTATTTTAAAAAGTCAATACCTTCTTTATACGCTTTTTCAAACGCAGTTATGCCCATCTGAGGTTTGCGAGCGCATGTTTCCATCTGTCAAATCGATCAAATTCCGTGTGTTCTAAGTTATCATCATAACGTCTATCACGTTCGAAAATGTCGTTATTACAACTTGAAAAAGCTGTAGTTACGGCTCTTTTGAAAGTAACCAACAATCATGATATCAGATAGGCCATCATGAATACGGAATTTCAAATTCGGCATCAGGAAAGTACAAACACAAAAAGATAGCGAGACAATGTCATGTCTATTTCGAAATATAAATGATCGTATCTGAAGGTTAGGTAGTCTTGACACATTCAGCGGAATGGAAAGAAAAGAAATTTTGTTATCTGATTAGAATCATATTTATTAAGGTATCCAACCCCTCAAAAGCACCAAAGACCCAGATGCGAAATTTAAAAAGTGTCAGTAATTCCTAAACTGTGTTACATTTCCTTTCCAAATACAATCATAAGCATTTTGAACGGTTTAGAATTTTGAATTAATGCATACTTATGGAAATATTTGACAAAAACGTTCAAAATTACCTCCCTTGCATATAAATAAAGAGTAAAATAATATTTGTAAATTATTTTCTTCTTGAAGCATAATCTTGAAATCCGGCACTGTGAATCAACTTATTTGAAGTGTATTTACAAGTGTGTATAATTTGATGCATTTCATATGGCTAGAAAGTGGTCATTTTTGAGGGTCTGTAAACCTTCATAACTATTATTGCATAAAATGTGTGTTTTCAGACCGTAATCAGCCTTGAATAACGAGAAGAATCCGGGCTGATATCGTGAAAAACCTGTCGTTATTTGGGCGATTCACGTGCGATATCAGACCGGTTTTGCACTCAAATATCCTCGATTTGACCCTTCAAAATAAATAATTGTCTCTTTTCCCGCAAAATACTCAACGCCTTACTTTAAATAAGCGACTTTCGCGTTTGGCGCCAAATTATGACGTTGTTTTACCGACATCATGCATAACAAAAAATTATCGGAAGATTTATCAGAACAAAACAACAATATCTCAACTCGGGTCATTCTTCGCACATATCAAGGAGTTTGGGCTCAGTAATCATTGGAATTTTATGCTTTTTATGCAATAATAGCGTCAATTCACGTATTTTTCGGTCGTTAACATTCGCAGAAGCCCGCAAAATACGAAAACGTTAACGTATTTCTTGGGTCTCTGCGAATGTTAACGACCTCACGAACGTGAATTAACCCTATAATAGCATACGTGGATCATTATATCATTCCAAAAGTAAAAATGTCAACAGTTAAAAAATGTATAAACATTTGTTGGTGAAAACAGGGTATGGTATTTTACTTTAGCTCTTAGGATTCCATCCTTAGGCGTAGTAGATACGCAATTTTAAGGGTCAATACAGATACAAATATCATGTACATTTATAGTTGCAATTCCATATATTTTCAAAAAAATCAGGTTTTGTTTACTCAAATAACAATGGAATTACGATGACATTTACTTCTTACAAAATTTGGTCTAAGTCGAGGCGATGTTTCTTCTTTCAGGCTTTGTTTACTAAAAACAATGGTATGACGATGACATTCATCTTATACAAATTTCGGATTAATTCAAGGCGATGTTTTCTTTCAGGTTTTATTTTACTCCGATAACAAGGGTATAACATATTCCTATAACGTTCCCGTAGATTATGCTGGAGATTCTGATATCAATGAGGATGTTACAAAAGCGAAAGCTGAAGTTAATGTTGGAGGAGGTATGTTGGACAGTTCCGTGTAATTAAACATAGCTTCAGACAAAAGGGTGTAATGGAATATTTAACTTGCCATTCATTAAACCCTATGTTGTGGTTATTCATTGAAATCGTCTTGTCAAGACATTTCAAATGAGTACCCACAACATAAGGTTTGGAATAAGAATGTATTCACCTCTGCTTATCTGTAGCATATCGTCACTTACTTAAAAACTCTCGAAGCTACAGCTTGTTATAAGCTCTAGTTGCGAGGTTTGTATTAGAATATATGCAATATATGAGCTGGAATCTGGAAACTTAGGGAGGAGACTCTTCAAGGATTTGAGGCATTCATCCATTCAGGTCAGTGAAGTCTGACTATGATCCAAACTGCTGTCCAATATTGTTTACATGTTATGAAAAAATATATTTGTGACCCGTCGCACTAAAAGGGACCTTATGAGTTTTGTGAAAAATATCGACCCTAGTCTGTCTGCGCAGTCCGCGCAGCCAGACTAGGGCCAACACTTTTCACTTGTTTGTAGTTTTCGAAATCCAGAATGTTTTCTATACCTTACTATATGTTCTTTTTTCGCATACAGTATCAGGTTGACTTGTGGTGAGTCTGACAAGTTTGTAGAAATTTGGATTTTTTTGAGTTCGGATAAGGTCCCTTTTAGCGTGACGGGTCACATTTATAAAAAGCATGTATCTTGACCATGCACAGGCTGACGTGGATATATGTTGGTAGCAAACACTATAAAAGTCCCTTATAATACGAATTTCCTGCTTTGTTATTCATATATGGACAGTCATCAATTAATTATATGATGGCAATCCGTGCTTTATCATGTCTTTTTTGCTAAATATGCTTGGTAAAATTTTGTCAGTTTAATAACTTCGTAATTATCTCACAAATAATAACCTAGTTGGTGTATATTTAGATAAATATACAAAATTCAAAAATTACATGCTGTTCTACACAAAAATGATAGACTAATAAGAGAACACGAACACTTGACATGTGATGAAAATCGTATTGATTACTTATAGAATTCTTAGATCAAACAATAGCTTCTCGTAAACAAGTCATGATCGTTTATTCATACATATCTTTATTAACATTATTTCATCTGCTATTGCTGATTTACAATCTTGTTGCTGAGATATGTTGGGGTATGGTAACAATATATTTGCATGAACTGCGGATCATTTTCAGGTCATACTTTTAAGCATCAAATATGCATTTGTGATAATGTTATAATCGGTCAAAATGGCATATTTTTGCTGAATGTTTAAAATAGAATTTTATAAATTGCACTGACTTGTTGTAGTAGAAATATTATCAAACGCAATCTTTAATTAGATTATGTCATGCTCAGCAATTAGTTGGACGAATAAAGCTTTTTAGATTTACATTGCATAAAATATCTACTGCATGTTAACATTGCTGTCTTGGAATAAAAATTTAATTTTTATGATCCATGGGACTTGATATCATCATATTTACGTCATCAAGTTTTCAATGTTGCATATTTCATTTCTTTAGACCTTCTGATGGACTTGGTCATAAGTTATCGACAAAAATTACTGAACCAATAACATCGGATATGTATTTATTCTCAACTTTTGGTGCTTTTGGTGCTATTTTTTAAAACGGAAAAATGAATTTTCTCTACAGTTTTCTTTACTAGTACAAGTCTGTGATATCGCTCACCTGTGAGCCAGGTAGTTACTATATTGTATGGGGGAAGAGTATTTCTGGGGATCAGTGTTTGTCCCTATACTGTTTAGGGCTATACAAAACGTCCTTTAGAAGGATCTCTTTCATTCAATGAGTACCAACAGCTTAAAACAAGCTGCAGTTTCGACGTTTTTGTTGAAATGCAATATACGAGTATATTTTTAGAATGTTTGATATGTTGGAATTGTGTTTGTTTATCTTGTGTTTGTTATTTCGTTTATGTAGCATCTCCTTTTGTTCCTATTGTTCCATTTCCTTCTTACTTTTAATCACAAAAAGGCTGTTCTTTGACTTGTTTCGTAAAAAGCGAACCATGTATTGTTTTAAGAATAATTATTCTAACGTGTTACAAATTTTACAACTTGAAAGTTACCAATGATAAGTATCATGATTGGTTTGAAACGTATACAACAAAGAAAACTATGGAGATGCAATTCAAATAATATTTGTTTAGGGTTTTAATACAAAAACAAAAGTATAGTTCACAAAAATTTAAATGGGTCAAAGAATAGCTTTAAAATATATAATTAATGTTGGTCGGCGAACTGAATATCGTAATTTCAGATCTGACACATTAAACCCTTTCACGTTATGTTTTTACAGCACCATTCGATTCCCGGACGCTTTCTAGCGCATTCGGTAGTTTAGACTGGCTACTGCTTCTGATACAGTTTCACTTGTCGGTAAACACGAACAAGTATTAGAAGCGGTATCCATTCTAAATTCGCTCGTGCGCTAAAAGGCTTCAACAGGTCATATGGTAAAGTAAAACATAACGTGAAAGGGTCTGTATGATTCTAGTGTTTTGGTTGCCGATCAAAGACATTGCATCGTTTTGTTACTTCATTTCAAATTTAGTTTTGCCATTCCTCCTTCTCTCTTCATCAATCTGGCTTCCAAGCACACATTGTTCAATGGCGTGGTACATGTCCGTCCTGTGACGTCTCGCAGTTTAGCATTTCATTATTCAAACTTGAGCTGAAATTCGAAAAGGGCCTTACGTGAAATATTAGATATACTGAGTAAGCCGGTATTGAAGTTTCATCAGAAATCAAGTGTCTCGTTGCTGTATTTTGTTTTTCGTCAACTGATACATCAGGATATGAATCGTCCAAAAGAAATTGGAAACTGGTGGCTCGACTCTAATGAAGTGTTTGTAGATCTACTGATGCTAGAAATGCCAAAAAACGTATTTCACCAACAAAGAGCAGCATAGCTAGAAAACATGTTGATCAAACGCAAAATGTATCTATGATTCAATAGAAAGAGCCAAATGTCATAAAAAGCCCCTTTCTCCATTTTCCAGTTCATTTTATTACAGGCTCAGTCCCCGTTACCATTGGAGACGAGGCTTCTAGAATCAGGGATGACAGGAAACCGATTTTCTCATCAGACTTCAAATTTAAAATGAAAGGGCGACACAGGAAGCGCAAGCATCACCGTAAAAACAAGGACGATAGAGAAAAAGTTAAAATTAACTCTGATAATGATATAAATATTACCGGCGAAACAGGTGCTTTAAGTAAACCAAAAACTCAAACACAAATAGCTAATACGGAAGGTGATGGGGGAATTAATCTAGAAATTACGTATAAGAATAACTCTATTATAATAGAAGCTAGTGAACCAAAGCATGATAATAAACTGCATGATAACGATAATGGTGTGCATCATGGTGAATCAGGTGTAGAGGAAGAAAAACACAATGCAGATGTAATTATAGAACAGAATGTTACTGAAGGGAATCCAGTGGAGGTTGATAAACACAATGGAATCGCTGAGGATGATTTTGGTGGGGAAGAATACATAGAAAAGGTGAAAAATGGCGATGAAGAAGTCGAAGACGAAAATGAAAACAATACAAACATCAATAAAGAGGTAACTCTTAACATTTCTTTATTAATCTAATTGAAATGTATTGCGATTTTTTTTAACTTTCTTTCGATTCTTTTTCTGTCATTGAATATTCTTTTGTTACAATAATAAATCTGTGTATTTAATGAAGTTTTCATTTTAGTAATTTTACATTTTAGACAAATCTAGATACGTAGATTCTTGCTTTTGACTTTCTTAACGCAAAGTCTGACATCTCAGTAGGTAACGTAGGAGAAAGTTGGCTTTGATTCCCGGCATTGCCAATATATCTTTTCGATTTATCAAAAGTCATTTTACTCTCACCATTTATGCATCGTCAAAATGGAATGAGCATTTTGTGACTCAGGCTGGATGTTATGTTTCGTCCCTTTTCAACGAATACCTCGTAACTGCAGTTTGTTTTAAGCTGCGGTGTCGAGGTTTTCATTGAAAATCAGCGTTTTGTTCCAAGGCGTGAAATGCCAGCCATAAAAAACTGGCATGAATCCGGACAAATCTCTGACTTCGGTGAATTTAAAAAAAAAAAGTTTTGTTACAGGTCAACACCACTCCAGCTCCGCCCTCTGTCGCCCCATCTCCAGCCAATAGTGAAGTCAACGCGGACATGTATACGAACGACAACCAAGAGCGGTCCCTTTATTCATGGTCAATAGCAGGATATACGGAGTGCAGTCAAACTTGCGGCAAAGGTATTTTGTAATCATTTATCATGTTACAGTATACCATTTTCAATGATTTGACATCCGTCCAGAATTGTCCCACAAACAACAAATTGTTTTTTTAAAGTTTTTCACATTGTTACAACCTTTTCAAAAATTTGATATCAGGTTTCAACACTCTTATGTCTGCAAGTCTCATGCAAACACAACAAACATTAACTTTCACTCAATTTCCCGTAAAGTGTGGTGTATATGGAGTAAAAATTGCTGAAAACGCATTTCTAGTTTTCTACGTTTGTTTATTCCAGACTTTTCCCTCTATCAAATCTTTCATCTTATCACTTTTTACGCCGCCGGAGGCATCATTTTCTCCGTCTGTCCGTCCGTCCGTACATACGTCCTCTGTTCTTGTCAACGCAAGTCCTCCTAAGCTTCTGGCTAGATATTTTTGAAACTTGTTTATTGTTATCATTAATGGGTACAATAGTACCGGCCGGAATTGACAGTGACGTGGGCTAATGTTTACTACTTGACAACCAATCAACTCTGTTCGTATTTGTAACGGTGCAAATCAGACGAATTGATTGGTTTTGCAGCAGTAAACATTAGCCTACGTCACTGTCAATTTCCGCTGGGACTATTGTAGATGTGCATGAAGTAACGATTTTATGGTTCATTGATTTTTGCCTGAGTTATGCCCCCTTAAAACTGGGGCCTTGCAGCGTATATTGTGACTATGACACTCTAGTTGTCTAATCAATAAACCTTTACAAACTATGCCTTGTTGAAACAAGGTCCATGCGCAACAGTACTGAGCGGGGGCTTGAACAAGCCTAATCCAAGGATACAAAAAGATTTATACAAAAAAAAAAACAGTGGCGGACTTACGAACGAGGTTCTAATCAACCACCTTAAAATAAATAAATGGTGGTATCTTAAATCAAAATCGCATTGTAAAGAAAGAAAGAAATATTATGCAATCACATTGTTGTCTTCTGCGTTACGTGAAATTACACAAGTAGTTAGTAACGAAAAGTAACCACTTCGGGTTTCATTCTTTAAATCATGAACTTGATACTCATACTTAATTATATTCTAAAACATAGAGGTTGATTTACATACATGTTCTTTCAGGCAAACAATCTCCGATATTAGAATGTATTGTGACAGACAAGAGAGCGCGAGTTGATGACAGTTTTTGCTCTGACCTGCCCAGACCGTCGACGTCTGTTCTGGAATGCAGCAATGGCGAGTGTTCCCCTAGGTAAATATTGTAAAGTGGTGTTATGCCAAAAGGATCGTTCCATGAATAGCAAAATCGTAAGACAACTTTAAGCTTAAAATGTAAGAAGACCGACGTTGATTGCTTCTATTGGAGTTCTGTTTCTACATTTTATACTTTTCATGATTGAGAAACTGTTCATTTGCATCACTTCGTCGCCTCGTTTTTAGAGTGTGCTAACTACCGAAAACACTTTTCCGAAAAAAATCGACTTTAAAGATTCAGACCTTCATAACTGTTTTATCTTTGCTTGAAATTTACCCAAATTTTGAATGACAGTCAGAAATAACCTTATCTATCCAAATGCGCAATTTAATAAGAAACGATGTAGCATTTTTTAAAAAAAATATTATTTCTGTTTGGATAGAGCAAATCCTGTCATTTTCGAACACACTTCTCACTTTTAAAGGAGATAGATCAAAATAACACAGAAAAACACTATTTGCTGTATAGGCCCATCTTACGAATCATAAAAAAGACAAATTTTCGTATTGCCGTACAAATGGGACAACGCATGCGGTTTCATTACAAACCGGTGGCCTTTGTTCTAGATAAAGTAAAAAAATATTCGAGTACAAATTGATTTCAACTTTTTATGGCATCGTAAAGGATACGGACTCTAGTCTACATAGATTTGAATTGCAACAAATTCATATCATTTTCGTTCTAAAGAAATAATATTTTGCTTTTTATAATGGCTACATGAGTTATGGTTGAAAAAAATCTACCTGTTAAAGCACCTGTGTGCCGAAATCAATTTCAATTACATTTTTTAAGATTATCCAGCTATTCTACCCATCGGGGACTGGTAATCAGAATGCCGGCACTCACATAGTGTTATTGTGAACGTCCATTGATTAAAATAGCATTTGAAATTGTTAACGATTGACTTGCTAACATATATGTACTTACATATTATCAAAATTTTCAATAGAAATCGATTGTTCACATTTTGTAATCGGAATTCGTGTTTGTGTCACATAGCAGGTCACGTGGTTTTTATTCGTATTTTCATTGGACGAGATAAATTTTCAGGCACAGATTGCTCTATGTCCTGGACATAGGATAAAATTCAGATCAAATTGAAGAAAAATCCAGGAGCAATATGCATACGCGATTTCTCAAAAACCAGCCCGCGAATCGACGATATCTATGTTCAGGAGATAGACCATGAAAATACGATTACAACGATACCAAATAGAGGATTTTTGTAAAATGGAGTTAGCTCACTCTAAATGCCACTTTACATCACAAATTATCGTTCTCATTTTTTTGCAGAGAGTGTGTGTTTTATCCCGTGAATTAATTTTTGAAATGGCAAAACTATTACAACACCTGGCTATAGTTATCTGCAGTTAACGATCTTTGATTTCAAAGAAAATTATGCCTAACTTTCTCGACTGTTACGTGAAATACGTAATGCGTTAATCCATTACCCGGCAATAAAATTTTGGACTGTTTCGATTTGAAATATGATTCAGGTGAGAATTTCAATTGAACAAAAGTTACGTTTTTCTGTCCCTCTAAGTTGATTTTTTTTTCATTTTTCACAGTGTTTTCCAAAGCATTTATCTCGTAGGGCGTCAAAAAGCGTCAATGTTTGGGAATGGGTTAATTTACCGCGAACACTGTGACATTGGATGGAAATATTTTTGGGTGAATTCAACTGTAATGTGCTATAGATAGATCGAATGTTCAAGTCTGAAATGGCAAATTGCATTTTTTTTTCATTTTATTTTGAAGGGGGGGGGGGTCTGAGTAAACAGCGTCAGCGTTTATTTGATAAAATCGCTCCCTATTTACGTGTCCTCGCGTATTCGCCCATTTATTCATGATTCTGCATTAATTTATCTATTTGAAAAGCTGGGTCCCTGGTCCATGGAGCAAATGCAGCGTATCATGCGGCCTTGGCACCAAAACACGGATATACGAGTGTAAGCGACCAGATGGGAACGAAGTATCTGAGGGCGAATGTTTGAGTACGAAACCTTCTAGTGACGAACAGACATGTGACCTGGGCTCCTGTAAATTCGGATGGTATTTTACGGAATGGGATACAGAGGTAGTACAGTAGAACCATGTTTATTCTTTTTATGTCAAATTGATCTAAGCGTTAATAATTTACATATCTAGGGGTTATATAAATGCTTAATGATGTGTTAAAAGGCCAGCGCTTTGCATCAAATTAATGACGGAATATGTAAATTTTTATAAAGTTTACATTTTGAATGACCTTTTGAAAAATATGTTATTTACATGTAGTCTGACAATCGCGTAGACAGATATAGTGGTCCAAAATCAATTTGGGTAATCTTGATCTTCTTCGGCAAATCCGTTGTAATTAGGCTCTTACGAAAACATTGCCGAATTCGGGTCATTGCACGCTTTGCTGATGTCCTGGCCAAATTATGTTGCACAATAGAAAAATGATAAGGTTTTTTTTCGGAAAAAACTAACTGTCGTCTTTTTCGTGTAACTAATAAAGTAACGTTGAATTTAATCGTGTTCATGTCAGTTTTATTAGGACTAAAATTTATCTTTTTGTTTTTTACAGTGCCCCGCACAATGCGGTTACGGAACATTATCTCGTCGGATCCACTGTTCCAGCGACTCCGGAAACTTCCAAACAACATGCAGCGATAGAAACAAACCGCAAGACACGAAGAGTTGTCGTAACGATGATTGTGGGGGCTTCTGGGTAACCGGACCCTGGTCAAAGGTAATGGACTCTTTCAACGAGTGTTTATTTCTATTCATTGTTTTCAACGAGTCCTTTTCGCGGTGTAAAAGATACATTTTGGAAATTCTGCCACGAAAACTGGGTGTTGATAAAGAAATGATTTTACGGTATCGATTAGAAAATATTTAGTCAAATGGAGAAAATGCTGGTAATCAGCATTTTCTTCTTTTGCCTCAATGTTTTCCCAATCCCTTTCTTATTCGACTCTAAATAATCGGCAATTTCAATAGGACGTGCAGTTATAAAAACAAATCACAAGATACAAAGAGTTGTAGGAACGATGGTTGTGGTGGATTCTGAGTAACGGGGCCATGGTCAAAGGTAATGACCACTTTCTGCAATTGTTTTTGTTGTGTGTTTTTACGAGTCTATTGATCCTTTCTTAAAATGCATTGCCATCAAAATAAATCCGGGTCTGCACTGTCCATCAAGATCCAAGGTTTGTATTTAACACTTGTAAATTCTCCGTTATACAAAGCAGTTCTTTGAGAGCAAAATGAATTCAAACAAGATTGCTCAAAGGTACATTATACAAATTAATTTGTATCTATGATTCAACAACACGCTATAGTATCGTTTTGCAATAACCGAATCAAACATATTTAAAGTAGTACACCCTAATGAGATTCACGTGACGTCGGAGGTTTTCGTGCGTCATCGTTTGGTAACCGAAACTACTGTTATCCAGGAAATGGTTTCGTGCTTTTTAAGTAAGCGTCTTTTGCGGGTGGATGTGATCCGCGAATTTAAAACGCCGCGAATAGGCTACTTTCATTAAAACGCGAACTTTAATTGTTTAAATAGTTTTTGTTTCGGAAAAACCTATGGGGAGAGGTTTTATTTACATTGTGTTTGTTAGACCTGTTTGTTATTATGTAAACCAGCGAAATAACTTTTTCATAACAGGGTGGAATTTAAAAGTTTCATTAATTTAGACTACTTTCGTTTTTATCCAAAAATACATAGATATTGTGTCATATTGAAAAAACACGACATTGAATTAGCCACAGCTACGAGGTTCTAATTGTCCTGCGATGATATTGAATAAAACTGTCACTTTCGCTTCTCAACGCTATAGGTGTGAAATTAATATAACGCTCAAATTCTATGTATTGTGTTACAAACTGTAATCCAGTATACTATAAAGTGTGAAAATAAAACAATGGGTCGATTGAAACTTACTTCGATCAAACTGTCAATGGCTACTTATGTAATTATCCAATTATTCGATTCCCCATATTATTCAACATATCAATTTTTCAATTCCACCAAAGCGTGTTTTGTTTCGCGCGATTCACGGACAGCATTAATCCGCGAACTTAAAATGCCGCGAACAAGTATGAGTGCATGAAAACGCGAACATTTCTTGACACGACCTTATCCAGGTTTACTGTACTCGAGCGAGGACGTTTATAAACATTCAGTGGTGGAATATTCCATCGTCGAATGTTTACGACGTCGCCTGAATAATTATACACCTCACAACAAAGTTATGGGGGTATACTGGAATCAGGTGGTCCGTCCGTCCGTCCGTCCGTGGACATAATCTTGTGTCCTCTTCTCCTCCCACAGTTTTTGACATTTTTTTCTGAAACTTTATCAGGATGTTCCCTATCATATGAAGTTGTGCACCTGCAATTTTCATCTTGATCCAGTCATTAATTTTAGAGTTATGCTACTTTGAAGTTTTTAAGGGGAGGGGGGGGTGGGTGGACATAATCTTGTGTCCTCTTCTCCTCCCACAGTTTTTGACCGTTTTTTTAAATTTTATCAGGATGTTTCTTATTATATGAAGTTGTGCACCTGCAATTTTCATCTTGATCCAGTCATTAGTTTCAGAATTATGCCACTTTGTAGTTTTTAATGAGGGGGGGGGGGGGGGGAGTTGTCAAAATTTACAATTTCGTTTCCGTGTTTTAACTTGAGAACCGTTTGACCTAGGATCATTAAACTTTACACAGTTGTTGCCCACGACCAATGAAGGTGCCCTATTGTTTTGGAGTCACCAAGGTCAAAGGTCAAGGTCACAGTTTTGACTTTGTTTAAAATCCGTTTCCATGCTCTAAGTCAAGAACATTTTGACCGATTTTTCAGTGACAAGGCCCTAGTGGGGGGGGGGGGGTATTCTTCCGCTTTGCGACAGTTCTAGTTCATTTCTAAGATAGCTTTGAGGGAGTTTTTCCCTTATTAGATTTCTATTAAGGAAAAGACTACCTCAAAGCGATCTTAGAAATGGAAATATTTTTTTTCTTTTAAAAAGTTTGTTTCTTAGGACCAAGATAACAGAGCTTTTAATGCCCGGTCACAAACGTTTAAGCGTCTACATCGCGTCCTCATCACACCCCAAAATACACTGCACTGATTCCCTGTTTTTGACATGCCACGGTCGTGATGTGAATGTGGAATCTTGTATGTGATCAGGGCTTGGTATATTCATACTATATCATTTCAGTGTAACGCAACATGCGGTCTCGCGTACCAGACACGATCCGTGGCGTGTGCACAGAAGAATCGAGATCGTGTAACCATAGTAACGGATGTAGCGTGTGGTGACGAAGAGAAGCCGGCGGATTTTATGTCATGTGACCTTGACCCTTGTGGGGCTACATGGTTTATGACGGAATGGGGAGAGGTGAGAAAAATTAACCCTTTCCCAAACGACAAAAAGTAAGACTAGTCCGAAGTTGATCTTCACTGTGTTCCTCTGCCAGGTCAATTATTGTGAGTTATAAGCAAAAATGTTTATTATTTCTCGACCACTTACAGTTACAATGCTCAAACATGGTTTACATCGCTGCTTTTTATCGAGAACTTTGTAACTACAGCTTAAAACCAGCTGTGGTCACGAGTTTTTTCATGAAAATGACTTTGTATAGCTCCTTATATTTCAATGTTAAGTCATATTGGAACATTTCGTACTAAATCATATGCGTTTCCCATTATGCGGCGTTGAAATTCTAAGAACTTAAAATAGTTTGTCAATTTAACATGAAAATGACCATTGTTTTATTTCTGAATACAGTGTGGAGTCACGTGCGGTACCGGTCAGCGATCACGTGATGTCAGATGCCTGGATGACAAGTTTCTACCTAGTTCAGACTGCGACAAGGACATCAAGCCCGCTGATCGAGAGGAATGCAGTTCGAATCGACCGTGCCCTTTGTCCGATGATTCTAGTAATGTGCCGGAACAGCCGAAGAAAACACCGGATCCGCCAAAGAATCCGCCAAAGAAAACACTGGATCCGACTAAGAAAACACCGGAGCAGACAACGAAAACACCGGATCGGCCTAGGAAGAGACCCGATAGGCCGAGGAAAAAACCTAATAAAACAGGTATTATTTACTACAAATACAGTCGACACTCGTTATGTCGACATCGGATAAGTCGAATTTTCGCTTAAGTCGAAGTTCAAATCTGGTCCCGTTCTCATCTATTGACATAATTTTTTTCAAAACAAAATGATTTCGAACTGAATATAGCCATTGAAATATAGTAGGAAAAGGATAGAAATTGCTCGACATGAGCAATTTCTTTCCTTTTCCTACTATATTTCAATAATATTCGTACTTGATAAGTTTCGAAGCTGAACAAAATCGGAAGAATCGAACTCCGGATATGTCGAGGTATTTTGACGGCCCCTCCGACCTCGACACAACGAGTGTCGACTATATTACTGAAATGGCTATGTTCAGAATGTTGTGACTACAGATTATTCAAGATGTACCACGTTTTACAACCGCACGGATATCAATTGCCTGACTAAAAAGTGTTCTCCCCAGCTCAATAAGCTGTATCGGTCCAAATACAGCTTCATGTTAATCAGTGTAATGCCCCTACAGCTTCAAAACTACCCCATAGCTTAATTTCTTCAAAATGGTTACCAAATAGATGCATTTTGAGATATTTCATGCCAAACACTGTTGAATAATACATTTTTGTCATTGTAAATGTAATAATTATGAGTAAAAATATTATGGGAAAAGAAGAAATTGCTCAAGATGAGCAATTTTTTCTTTTTCCATAATGTTTTCACTCACAATTATATGTGACTCGTCACGCTAAAAAGGACCTTATCCGAATACCAAATATCCAAACCTTGACAAACTTGTCAGACTCAGCACAGATACACCAGATCCGGTATGGGAAAAGTGAACATATTGTAAGATAGAGACAACATTCCAGATTTAGAAAATTACATAAAAGTGAAAAGTGTCGGCCCTCGTCTGGCTGCGCGGACTGCGCAGACAGGCTAGGGTCGATATTTTTCACACACCCGATAAGGTCCCTTTTAGCGTGACGGGTCACATATGCTTTCAATGTTTACCAATTGTCATATAATTTGCCACTACAGCTTCAAAATTTTCTGCGGAGAACCCTGCAAAAAAACTTCTATTATAAATTAAGCTACGACAAGACTGTCGTAAAAGAACGGAATATTATTCGTGCTGTGATGATTTTACTTTTAGTTTAAAATTCGAACGTGTTGAATCCCCTTTTACGCAATATTGTCCATGAAAGACATCTACAGACTTCTGTATGATTTTTTCTAGAAAGAAAAGGAAGTTTCAAAAACTTGATGCATTAATTTATCTTAAGAAATTACTTAAAATGTAAGCTAAAGCCAAGTAAAAACATGTTACAGATAACAATATCAAGGTGGAAATATATAACATATCTTGTCTTATATGGAACAACACAGAGGGTTGTCACAAGCTATTTCTTGCTAATTCCTTATCTTTTCGGATGTCAAAAAGCGTCAATATGTGAAAATCTGATAAGAAAATGCATAATGTTGAGCTACCTATGACGTCACTTTTAAGTATTATGACGTCAATTAATGCAGTTTCAGGTCATGTATCTCACTGTTATTATTTTTTTTTCAGTGAATAATGACGAAGATTGTGAAGACATTTATTCCCAGTGTAAATTTGTGTTAAAAAACAGACTGTGTCAGTATCAATACTACAGAAAGAACTGCTGCAAAACGTGCAAATTGCACAAACCGTAAACCAGTCTGTTACTATAAATAGTTTGAACTTGTGTAAAAATAGATCATTTTGTGATAACGCGGGGCTTGATTGTTACGTTAGTACATGGAAAGACTACCATTGTATCTCCAGGGGCCCGTACTGTCAACGATCTTACGACAACGTTTATGTGTAAACTGGGTGACAAAACATCTGATTGCACGAGTAATCAGATTGGGCCAATCAGGATTCTTGTTACAATTAGCCTAATTACGCAAAAATTAATCGTATGAATCGTTGATAATACCGGTCCAGGGCCCGTATTCACCAACGTTTCTAAATTGATTTTCTAAAGTAAAATTACATTACAACCAATCAGAGTGACCGAGACGAAAGTAGACAAAAGTCTCGGCCACTTTGATTGCTTGGTGTGTAATTTTAATTTAGAAAATCAATTTATAGTCCTTGGGCCAGATATGGTTGGAGTTACCACTAAAATGGACAAAGGGACACCTATATATCTTGAAAGACCTATCCAAAGGAAGAACAAAAATGCAAGGATATCCACTCTGCAGAGTAGCTATACCTCAGAATGTGCATTTGAAATTTGATAGGGTTTGGATAGTTGAAAATCAGTGCAAGGTTTTGAAATGTTTAAAATAAATGTGGCTTTACTGCTTTCTATACTAAGCATACACTGCATATATAAACCAGATGCATAGAAATACAATTCATGTTGAATAATTTGTCCTACACAGCATGTATATGGAAAAAATCACAACAGGTATATCCATAAAGGGAGGTAATAAGCCGAGCAAACAACATGCTTTTCAATATGGAGTATGGCATTATTATGTCATAAGCCAAAAATGAAAACCCTCTGTATTTTCTTGAACCTGTTAATGAATTCTGACTGTTGTTCCATTTCAAAGTGCCGGATAAGCAAAATTTAACAACCTTCTTGTTTCCATGGCAACTGTTTTCTTATAGAAGTTTCAGCATTAGCTTCAACTAATCGCAAAAAAAAAAAAAATTAAAACTATTATAGTAATAAAACATACATTTTAGTTTTGAAATGTTATTTTGTTAAGACATCTCTTACACAAAACTAATTAGTATGCTTATGAATATTAATAAAAACTTTAATAACAAGATCGTGAAACACAAATGCCCAAAGAATGGCAATGTTAAGTTTTTATGCTAAGTTTTCGAGTTAAGGATTGATAAGGGTTAATGAATGACCTTGAGGAAAGTCATATTGATATTGCACGAACAGATAAATATCATTGTTCAAAAGAAGGTTACATTATAGCTTTGTATGTCAAATATTTTTGGAGAAAAGGCCAGTGTTAAGTTTTCATACAGACAGATGGACGGACAGACAGACAGACAAGAGTAAAACAATATGCTCCTGCGTGTTTAGATTGCTGAAATGAGACATTTCTAGTTGCAATGTAAATATGATGAGTGTTTTATACTGTAATTCAAAAGGTAAAATAACACAAATAAATTAATTATTACTTCGTCGACAAATTATGGACAATTATAGGTAAACTGCATGTAGATCTAAAAGGAGACAAGAAAGAGACGGGGGACTCAGTATACAGTGTTTTTGACAGCATTTGGGGTTTAGGATAAATTCCTGTTGTAAGCCCTTTAAAGTTTAAGTTTTTTAAAAGTAGGTCAAACTCAAAGGTCAGGGTAACTAGGTCAAAGGTTATGGTCCCAAATAAATGGGCGTGGTGGGAGTCCTCATCCGGTAGGTTTCAAACCAAGGCCAAATAAGTTCAAGACTTAACCATCTGCGTGCAAAGTCGCATAACTATCACCCTTCCACTTCTGTTTGTTTCTTGCCCCTCTCAGTACCATGCTGAATGACACTGGACATGGATATGAAATCCAAGGTAAGAAGATCAACCATCTTTTCTACATGGGTGACCTAAAGACCTTTGCCAAGAACGATCACCAGCAAAAAACAACTGCTCGAGACAGTAAAGGTCTTTAGTGATGACATATGTATGCAATTTGAACTGGACAAGTGTCTAAAAGCCACCTTCAAAAAAGGAAAACTAACATCAACATCTGACATACAGCTAGAAAGAGACAACATCATCAAGAAACTAGACCAAGACGCTAAATACAAATACCTTGTGTTAATGAAGGTGACGGAATTTAGCATGCAGCAATGAGGGAAAAGATCAGAAAAGAGTATTACAGAAGAGTTAAGGCTTGCCATCAAGAGTGAGCTAAAAGCTGCAGATAAGATTGAAGCCATAAACTGGCAAATGCAAGAAAAACGGAAAACTTGACACAAAGACTATACAGTTACTAACAACAGAAAGAATGCACCACCCAAAGGTTGACGTTGAAAGATTGTACCTACCACGAAAGATCGGTGGTAGGGGCCTCTCATAGATTGAGATGGCATAAACACTTATTTGGAGACAACACAAGACAATCTGCTACATCTGATCCGGGAACATGAACGTAACAAGAAACTTTACTCAATCTCAGAGCAAACCAGAACATTCATTCAGGAACTGAACATTGCACAAACGACAAGAAATGGACAAGAATCCGTCACAGAGTATGCCAAAAGAACAAGACGGACAAAGGCAAATGCCCAAAAGAGGATGACACAAACATGGAAAGCCAAATCAATGCATGGGCAATACTCTTAAGGTTTGACAAACCAGATGTTGACCAAGATCAGACACATAAGTGGCTCTCTGTTGCAGGTCTCAATGCAGAAACAGAGGGAATGGTGATAGCAGCACAAGATCAGAGTTTGGCTACAAGAGCATAATTTATCACAACAAGATCATCAAAGATGATACAGATCCAAAGTGCAGAATATGCAACCAATATGATGAAATTGCCTCAGGCTGTCCAACATTAGTACCAACATAATACATTCAAAGACATGACAAGGCAGCAGGGTACATTCATTGGAAAATCTGCAAGCAATTTGGACTCCCAGCAAACAAAAAATTGTATGAACATCAACCAAAAACTGTCGTAGAGGGACATGTCGGTGAATACTGGTACAGAGATCAGGGCTAACAGACCAGAAATCATTAAGAACAAATTGGACAAGACGTTCATCATGATTGACATGACGGTTCCTTCTGAAAGAAATGTCTCCGTTCAGGCACTTGAGAAACTATCAAAATACAAAGACCTTGAGATAGAAGTAGCCAGAATGTGGGGTATGGAGACGACAACTGTACAAGTCGTTGTAGGTGCACTTGGTCTCATTAAGAAGGGACTTGACAAAATATTCAAACAAATCCCTGGTGCACCAGTTATCGAGGAACTGCAGAAGATCATACTCCTTGGAAGTGCACACATCATCCATTCCAAAGAACGCTGTATAATAATAATGAAAACACTATAATTGCAAAATTTATACCTTCTGTCATAGATCTAGCTATCCCCTAAAGAATCTGCTATACATGTATACGACCTACAACCTAATTTTAAACGATGTCAATAAACTTTCAATATATTGCACTTGCCCTTTTTGTTAATTCATGTGTTTTGATTCTACTTTGAATTCTAAAAGTATCAAACGAGATCATTTGAACCATCTAATCAGTTCTGTTCATCATCATAATCATTCAATCATTAGTGTAAATTGTGCAAAGAAAGTGTTAAAATATTTAACAATTATTTATAATAATGTATTCAGTTTACTGTATCAGTGTTTTCCTAAACTTTAGGGACATTATTTTCTATTTGATATTGGATTTAGGGTGTATTATTTTACGTTCAAAAGGGTTGTTTAGCCCTTATATTTAAGCAGATTTACAGTAAGATGCAAAATTACGAGCCCTTATATTTAAGCAGATTTACAGTAAGATGCAAAATTACGGATGCTAAAAAATGATTGAATCTTGCATGAAAATGAGTGAATATGCCAAACGAATGAACATTAACTGTTACTAGATAACATAACAGATGCTGATCTTAGAAGCAAGAGCATATGCCAAGTTTGAAAGCAAAAGTTATGACAGAAACAAACTTATTTGTGACAGATGTTTGAAAGATGCTCATTAAAGTTTGATGAAGAATTTCTAGGCAACAAAAAGGTAAAAATAGCTCGACATTAAATGTTAGAGCAATAAATATCTGTCTTGAGGTTGGTACCATGGTCATAGAGGTATGTGCAAAGTTTTAGAGTAATGGCGTTAGTAAAACAGAGATATGACACTTTTACCAAACAAAAACCTAATTCGCAAAAAGGGTCACAGTTTTAAGTAGTGTCATTAATATTCGTGAATATGGAAATAAGGTAATTTGCATAAAATTTATGGTAAATTATTGAGCAAGTCATAAACTTTCATTCGATACCATTCTTACATCTGTAGGTCAATATTCAACCAAGACATGACCAAAAACGTTATGAAATGACTGAACAATTTTATAGGGTTAAGGGTTTAGATAAGGTTTATGACCCAAAGCCCCTACGGCCAAATTAAGTGCAAACATCGCTCAAAATGTTTGATGTATTAATTTTCTTAAAGATTTGATATGTTTACGTAATTCCCCTGCACAAAAAATGCGTCGTTTTGGAAAGTATTTACCAAATTTCCGTAGAAAATCGCCATTTTAGGAAAATTCATGAATATGCAAATGAGCTAATTTGCATAACATAACTAGAATGAAAGAATAAGTCATAAGCTTTCATTTGATATCATTCTGACAACTGTGTGCAAATATTCAATGAAGATATGGCCGAATTCATTTTCAAAATTTACATAAGTAATTTGATGGGGCTTAGGGTTTCGATAAGGGTTACAACAAAAAGCCTCAACGGCCAGAGTGTAAACAAGGCTCAAAATGTTTCTAACAAAATGTTCTTTAAGAAAAATCATGTTTTCAAAATTCCCCCTGAAAAGAAACGCCTTGCTTTGGAAAGTATTTATCAAAATTTTTGCCAAAAAATGGATTTTTTAAGGGAAGTCATTAATATTCATGAATATGCAAATGAGATAATTTGAATAAGATAACTACAAACAAAAGAGCGAGTCATAAGCTTTCATTTGATACCATTTTGACACCTGTAGGTCAATATTCAATGGAAATATGACCAAATAAGTGTTATAAATTTGAATGCAAAAAATGATAGGGTTAAGGGTTTAAGATAACGGTTACAGCCAAAAGCCCCGACGGCCAGAGTGCAAACAACGCTCAAAATGTTTCTAAGATAATGTACTTTATGAAAAACTATGCCTTTTTGAATTAGAAATAAATGATAATTATAGAAAAATACTTTTTCGAATATTTCGGCCAATTCTTATACTTGATTGCACATAAAGCATATTTTGAAGAGGAGTAATGACGTCATAATAATTACATAATTTAAAAATCATGATTCATAAGTAGTGAAATACATGCTCATACGTATGGATTCAAATAAATAGATTTATACATTCATTTGATATTTTTTATTAATTTTTCCCTTTCCCTTACCCCAAACCAGATTGTCATTCACGTCGTGAAGGGTACCTATATAAAGGTAAGGGTAAAACATATTTAGCTACTCTTCATGTCGGATATCATCACTGAAAAACATCCGTCAGATGTATATCTACAAATATATATAGGTGTCCTTTTGTCCTTTTTTCTGGTAATACTTACCCCATTTTCCTGGTCCTGGCCCAAGGACTATTAGAAATGTTGGTGAATACGGTCCCAGGTCCGTATTCATTGAAGGTAAAAATCTTTAAGGAATACGTAACGTGTTTACTGATTGGCCGACACATACAGGTTATGCTGTAGGTAACTGATATGGTCAAAATAGTGTATGTTAATATATGTACATTTAGACGAAATTAATCTTTAAAAGTTCTTAATTCCAAATTTCAGACTGTTTATAATACATGTTATTGTTTTAAGACAATTTAAGAGCAAATCAGTGACTTCCGATGTACTATTCAAATCTAATT
The DNA here is from genome assembly GCA_963680895.1 of Fragum sueziense. Classification (NCBI taxonomy): domain Eukaryota; kingdom Metazoa; phylum Mollusca; class Bivalvia; order Cardiida; family Cardiidae; genus Fragum; species Fragum sueziense. Next base: position 55,528,477 of record OY804598.1, on the reverse strand, counting down.
ATTCTTCTTTTCAACAGAGTAATGTTGATTAAATTGTCAAGTCCGCTTTCAAATCGTTTCTGTGTATGTGCGTAAGAACATGTTTCCGGATATTTCGGACACGCTCCATCATTAGCCCTTTCCAAAACGACAAAAGCTTTAGACTTGTCCAAATTCAAAGATGTTGCAGACGACATTTTTGAATGATCGGAATTTAATATAATTTGGATTGGGGGGGGGGTGGAAATCATTGTGGGAAATTAAAGAATTTGCTTGTAACAAACAATTTCGTCAGTTTCCTCAATGTTTTCCTATGCCCTTTTCTCGTGGAGCTTCAAAAAGCGTCACTGTGCGGTAATGGGTTAATATAATTATGAGTATCTAGATATTCCCTGTCAAAGCTTTCCATTTCATAACACACAGATCAGATCTATACGTATGGATACGACGTCACATGTTATATTCTGACGTCGTATGCATCTCAAAACTGTCCCATTGCGTAGATTGTTTGAAGTCCAAGGTCAAGCATTTCGTCGTTGTAAATGCAATACCTCGTATCTCTTTATTTGCAAATTTTAAAGGCGACAAAAAGTGTAATAACATTTTCCAAACTGAATGGTTTTACTTGAAATTTGGACATATTGTTAAAAGATAATGTGTCATTATTACTTATCAGTAAAGATATATATGAAAACCTGCAAGAGTTGTCTTAGCTGGGCACACAATGTCGACATACGAGGTTTTGCATTTACACCGACGATTTGTGGGATTTTAAAAATTGTTGTTGTTGTTTTTCTCGAATATGTTACGCTTCTGTCTCATAATCATGTTTGTTAATATTTCATCTCCTTTTGTAAATAATCATTGCTCGATATAATGTTGTTGTCTGTTGCCTGCTTAAACTTAATTATCAATATTTGGTTTACATTGATTAGAATAAATAGGCCCCGATAAATGACATGGCAGGGGATCTATAGCTATTAGCTAGAGAACCTTTACTAGGTCATTGAACGAGATCTATACACACTGAAAATGTTCTGATTCGTCCTACGGGTGATGCAGAGAAAAAAAGTAGATATTAAACAATGGGGAAAAGTTCACTTTGTAGCATGGTTAACAATTTGGGATGGAGAGGAAAATGCACAAACATGCTACACAAAAGAATATATGTTGTGAGCAAATTTGTTTTTAAGCAGTATAAAGATTGCTTAAACGGAACTCAAGAGATACACCGATCAACACTAAAATAACAATATTTATCGTCTGTTTTATTGCAAAACACCGTAACTCCAGCTAAATTAAAGCTGGAGTTGCGATGTTTTGCAATAACACCGACGATGTGCTATTTGAGTTGCTTAAGATTGCTCAAAATGAGTTCCGTAACATTTAGGCATTTTCTACACTCCTCGATTCCAAGTTTTTTTCTGTCTGAAATTACTTTTGTATTTCATCAAATTCTAAAATGGTTAATAAAATGTTGTTCCGATATGACTTAAAAATTTTACTTGTTGATAATATAGTAATATTAAAGGGTAAATTTTGAAACCGAAATTATTTTACGTATAGATCTAGTAGACCTTTCTGGTATCGCGCCAATTGCGACGCTGCGGTAATCCAATCATATAAGGTCTTTCACTTCTGCTGGAAAAAATCATTTACTCACGTTACTGCCCTTCTGGTTAAGATCTCACGACTGATCCACGTTCACAGAGAGTATATTCTGGGACAGCAACATTAACCCGAGACATCTTCTTATGTAATGACCCCGCTTCGGCAATGTTTTGTTAAGACGGTCAACTAATGGACTTTGCACACGAACAAAAGTTGTCCCAGGTTATTTAGGGTGGACTAAACGACAGTGTGGTAAATTATTAGTCTGGCTTACCTGCCCCTAATACTGCGTTATTGGGTCAGGCACACATCATTCATGGATGCGCCCACTGGGCTGATATTTTACCAAAGGTAAAGAACAAAGTTCTTTATTTTTGTGAGCAGGGAAGGGTCATTAGAAGAGTAGATAGGTTTCGGTATATTTTTAACTCTAGCAATAAAAGTTTTACATGACCGCAACGCTAACCCGAATAAAACGGTTTTAAATTATGTACATGAAAACTATATGAACGCAATTTGGATCCATAATTTATCAGTAGTCCGATTAGCTCAGTGGTTAGAGCGTCTGTCTTGAATTCTAGAGGTCACTGGTTCGAGTCCCAAGAGTGATACATATTTTAGCCACACCCCTTTTCTTTTTACATTTTTCATACCAAATGGTTCTACATATTTCAAAGACGTAATAAAAACACTTTTACCAATTATGTTTTAATTGCATGTTAGTGATTTCTAGAATAGTTTGGTTTGAGAAAATTTATTAAAACAAAAAGTAGACGAAAAACATTTGCCCAACGTGGGATTCGATCCCTGGATCTCTGGAGTCTAAGTCACACGCTCTACCACTGAGCTAATCGGACTACTGATAAATATGCTTCCAAATTGCCTTCATATAGTTTTCATGTACATAATTTAAAACCGTATTATTTCGGGTTAGCGTTGAGGTCATGTAAAACTTTTATTGCTAGTATTAAAAAATATACCAAAACCTATCTACTCTTCTAATGACCCTTCCCTGCTCACAAAATTAAAGAACTTTGCTCTTTATCTTTGTAATTAAATGATACCACTGGGGGCGGCCATGTTTAGTGAGTGCCTGACGTACTAAAATACATAGTACGACAGGGAACCAGGCATAGGGGAGGGAGATTGTAAGTCCCCATTGTTACCCCAAAATACCAAATTTTGCTTAATATTGTACATAGAAAATTTAGGGAAAATCCCAATGTAGCCCCTACGATATTCAGACACTGGCCTGGATAGGCCACCACCCCCATATCAAATGCTTCATATGGGCCGGATTGCGTAGTTTTTCTTTTCATTGCTTAGGCAGGCTAGTAGGGACATGGGGCTAAGTGGCTAACCACCCAAAAACGTTGGCCAAAAATGGCTAATTTTCCTTTTCATAAACTGATAATGTAAGGAAAATCCAATTAGCCCCTCCCCCCAATATTCCGACCTAGGGGCTTGAGCTCACACCCCAATATGAATAATAGACTAGAAGGTTATAAATAGAAGTTCAGTAATTCTACCATTGCTTGGTGAAAATGTCCCATTACACGAACTATTGCGCAGTAATTTTATCTTGATGAAATTGTCGTCTGCTACCCCAGTCCGAATAAATCAGATAAGTTAATAGTTTTCGCACTTATAAGCCAATTGCTTCAGCAATTTTCAATTGTTCAAGAGTAAGCCTAATACTTTAGGTGGATTCAGAATAACGAATGTGCGGTGGACAAAATCTAAAATAGAATATCCGGAAACCCCAACCCGACATTTGAAGCGTCCGATCGCTATAGGTAGTGAAATCTTCAGGGATTTCCCGACTTAAAAATTGGCTAGAAAAAATATGTGGATTTTTTTCAGTGACTCTGTGTCTGTCGGCTGACTCTTTTTAGAACTGTCTGCTTGTTTTAGACAGACATAAAGCCAACTGACAGAGACAGAGCCACTGATTTCAAAAAAAAAAAAAAAATAAATATAAATTACTGCGTCTGGTGAAAAGTATTGTGGGCTTAGTTTTATTCGAAATAGCAAACGTATCTATGATCTAATATTTTTAATAAGGGAAAATCGAATTGTGATACCTATTTAAAAACACAAGACTTTCTCGTGCCTTCACTCACAATTATCTTTCACCTAACACTCACTTGCTCTTACTCCCTAACTGACACCGTCAAACACACCCTAACTCAAATCTTTCTCACACCATCTGTCACACCCTCAGGCACATCATTTCTCACTCACACCCTCCTTACTCACACCATCTCTCACACCGACTCACTCTCACCTGTACTCAACCTCTCACTCACGCCATTTCTCACACCATTTCTCACATCCCTCTTCACCCCCTCACTCACACCCCTCACTGTCACGCTCACTCACACCCTCATTACTCACACCCCTCACTCACACCCTAACTCACACCTTTTTCTTACCTCATACTCTTACGCACATCGTAACTCACTACCATTTTCACCTTCTCTCACCCACACATTTATTCACTCACACTCATTTGCTTTTTTTCTTTTCCGAAACAGTGCGAATTAAGGCAGTCGAAATATCTGCAGATAGCAAAAATAAACCATAAAGGTAAAAGAAGAAAAGATCCACGCTGACGTTTTCTCCTTTTGACTCAATATTTTCAATGTGATATCATCATCTACAGTAATCCATAAATCTTTAATTTCTAAATCTAAAATTGTAGTTACAGGTCGACAATCGAGAAACTTACAGGTGAAATTCGGTACCACGGTGGATAACCACGTGACTCAGACTTCTAGAAAATCTTCATCTTTTTATATACTAAGACTAAGTTCTCTAGTTTCTTTTACCGACGATTTTAAGTACTGTGATACCAGAGAGGTCCACCATGCGTTCAACGAAGTGCTGTATATAATTATGCTTTACATTTTCAATGAGTTGTAATTTTATTTTCAATTAAAGAAAATGTTAATTGAGACTAATTTATTTTTCCTTGGCTTTCCCGATACAAGAGTGAAATCACGTGACACAACAACTGCACAAAATCTTAAGTAAATCTCTTTGCATGACCGATTTGAAAATGGTTTAAACCCTTTCCCAAACATTACCTGGTTTTGACGTCCCTAATGACTTGGGAAAACATTGAAACAAAAGAAGAAACTGCTGATAACCAGCAGTTTCTCCTTTTGTCTCAATATTTTCTGTGTCATATTTTACACAAATCCTATCTTTGATAACATCTTTTTTGTCATTTTTGGTAGTTTTTGAATTTGAACACCCTAAAAATTCGTCGTTCGGGAAAGAGTTAAGCATAAAGAGCAAAGGTACACCGGGAATTAAACGGCTGTAGTAAACATTTTCAAATTGAGCTGATAAAAAGTTTTTGTCAAACAATCAAAATTTTGGTTAGTCGTCAAAAACATCTTCATCGGCTGAGTTTTGTAAGATCCTTTCCATTCAGTATTTCCCTGATTTTTTTCTCAACCTTCACTGCTTCATATCTTCATCTTCATATCACCAGAATGGTCCCAAATATGTTAAATGTCGCATCATGTAATTCCCCGTCGTGTTTCAAAAATAATACCTGAGGTCCTGGGTTCGATAACCGGCCGCGACAAATACCCTTACTACCAAAATGTCACTTATCAATGATTTGATATCGTGAACCCATGTGGAGGAGCAGCTGGAGGTTCGGTAAGGGTGTTGTGGTAGTACTGGTATGACAAACGAGAGGAATCTATGGTTAGGTGCTCCAGCCGCCACGATATGACCATAGTAGTTGAAAACGACGTAAGACCCCAATAAACCAAACCAAATAACACCTTGTTCAGTGGTAGTTGGGCGTTTCACAGCGGTGTTCTAGTGGAGCCCAGCGTTTCTAAAACGTGGGTGAGCGGAGACGAGAGGTTTGCAATTTTCTTTACCGCTCCAGGACCGCAATAGCACCGCTCGGCCGGTGTGACCGGGCCTTAAGACAGAAAGTCATTAAAAATATTTAGCGAATTCTGTTTGAAGTAGAAAAGACGAATACAAACAACGCCATGTAGGTTATCTGGATGAGATAGATCTTTTAAAAGTGCCATTCCGTCTAATACATCTCACACGTCGCTGTTTTTCAACGAAAACCTTGTAACTGCAGCTTGTTTTAAGCTGCAGTTACGAGGTTTACTTTGAAAAGCGACGATATTTTACACATTCGCTGATTCAAACAAAATTAACCCTTTCCCAGACAAGACCTGGTTTTGACGTCCTTAAAAGAAATAGCTTGGGAAAACATTGAGGCAAAAGAAGAAACTGCTGATAACCAGCAGTTTCTCCTTTTGTCTCAATATTTTCTGTGCTTTCCTCTATACAAATTCTGTCTCAAAAACATGCATTTTGTTGTCTGCAGAAGCATTTAAATTGGACCACCCTAAAATTGTGTCATTTGGGAAAGGGTTAAAATCAGTCACTTATCAATAGATGTTTTGAAGGATTTCTGCAAATGTCGTTGTTGTTGTTGTGGTGGTGATGTTGATGGCGATGCAACGTTATTCTCCGTCGTAACAAGGTCGACTTCAATAGTTTCTATTGGTCGGATCAGAACCACAGATAAGAGGGAGCGAAGGCTTTTCAAAGTGTAATGTTTCATTTATTGTTCATCAAACCCTATATTGTGGGTACTCATTGGAATCGTCTCGCCGAGACGATTCAAATGAGTACCCACAACATAGGCTTTGGATTTTAACAATTTTAGAATGTTTTTTTTTTTTTTTTTTAACTTTTAGAATGTCTTATCTGTTGCTCTGGTCACCGTCACCGTCCTTTTGGTCTCCATCATTATTTCAAGTTTTTGGTGGTACATTGTATATACATTTTTTTATCTTCAATGATTCTTAACTTGGCCATAGAATCCTAAGCATCTCAAATCGAAACAAAATCAGAAGCGGACTTAAAGCGTTAAACTTTTACAAGAGAGCAAAATTTTTAGAACGGTCCAAATTCAAAGAGGTTGCAGACTGCAATTTCAGGTGAATAAACTTTATATGTTTTCGTCATGTTCACATAGAAAACATTGTGGAAATTAAGACATTGCTTCTGATGGTAACATCACAATTGGTCTACTCCCATTTCGTCTACTGTTTTTTAAGTACATTGAGTCCCAATTCGTCTACTGTCCCAACTCGTCTTCTTTATTTCACACACTATTGTTCAAAGCCCTTTATCTTGCGGGGCGTCAAAAAGCGTCAATGTTCGCCGTTCAATAGGAGCACGTTGTAGGCTACTTTATATTTCTTACGGAACTCCTCGGTCAATTTCCAAGAAAGAATGTAAGAGTGGATAGACCGAGTTGTTTCGAATGCTCCATAATTTATCAACCGTGGTGTTCCGAATGCTCAATATTTTCAAGATATCGATGCTTTTCAACGAAAACCTCGTATCTGCAGCTTGTTTTGCGCTCCAGATACGAGGTTTTCGTAGAAAAAAGACGATATGACGTTGCAATGATCTTGAGCATTCGGAACACCTCTGTCAGAATACCGCTGTTTAAAACGCTAAATAACTAAAACATCCTAAGAAATCTGAAGTGTATAGATAGACAACGACCTGTAAATGATCAAAGATCAGTGACTCTAAATTGACGTTGGAAGAGGGATTTCGAATTATATAAATATGACTCGAACCCGTCTCCCTGTAATAAATCGACGAAGTACTATCTGGATACAGCTATCCGACATCACGGACAGTACGCAATACAGGTCTGTCATTGTTCGCTTTGATCAGAGGAAAATAGGCACTCCTCCCTATTTACATGTTTTAAAATACACCGTAACCTGTCGTCACGGCTCACGACTCGATGTTCATTTATATATAGAGAACGCGCCTCTGGTTTTGAGGAACCGTGAACGAATATCACGATATTATTCCTCGGGAAATACAATAAAATCACTATAATAAAATACTCAATTTAATATTTCGGCAAAGTTTGCTTTTTTCAAGAGAAATGAAAAACTTAATCGCACTACATAATTTGTTTGTAAACTATAACATCCGTTTTGTTTCGTCTAACTGCAGTTTTTCAATCTCTTGAAAAAGGCAAACTTTGCCTGCAGTAAGACGAAAGAAAATTGCTGTAAAAGGTTACAAAATAATTATGTAGTGCCATTCAGTTTTTCAATCTCATGAAAAAGGCAAGAAATGTGAACAAATAGTTTGTGAAAACATCGATAGAAAAGGTTAAATTGTTAAAGATCCGCAGATTTATTATCATGTAGTCCGTGGGCTGGCTACATCCTAGGTCCCCCCTACCGGGATTTTATGACACCTATATCATTGTAAAGCTTAATGAATTCCCTTTCAAATGCAACTTGTTGTTTGATATATAAGTGCTGGATAAGCATATGCGGAACGATTGATTATCTCCCCTTGAATTACAAAAAATACTTGTTTATAATTCACCATATACACATTCATGCGATCCAAAATAACCCAAATTTAAGCGCAAATGACCGAAATGCTTATAGATTTTTATCAATTCACATCGTTAAATAGTAAAAGATACTTTCACACCAAAATTATCACGAATTATGCCCCTTGAATATGTAAAAAACAAGAGAAAAATAGTATAGATATTGCCTTTGTTTATATTTACTTTGCGTTTGGAAATCATTTCCACAGCGAATAATTGCTAGAATTTGTATAAAAGTGTTTATTAGATGCCTTGTAATAAAAATCAAAGTGTTGACTATCGACATTCTGGGATATACTCGACATTTCAAATGATTTTCAAGATGGCCGCCGCAAAATGACCACTTGACTACATATCGAAATATCACTGCCCTATCACTTTGTTACCATGTTCTGTACGTAAATGAGATCATTTCTTAGGAAAATCGAGTATTTTAAATCTAAAAGAGTGCTGCCATGCTTATAATAGGCTTTTTTTGTCATTTTTTTAAATTTTCAAAATGGCCGCCAAAATCTCAAATATGCAAAAATGTTTTAAAATGTGTTTCATTTCTGCAAATTTTCTGCACTTAATATTGTATTTTCATATGTATTTCAATTTCTTATTAAAACTACATGATTCAACAAGTAAATAATTGACATAACCTTAAAAATATATATTTCCAGAACGGCCCTAATTACCATATAAATGGTAATAAATCCCCATTTCCATAAATTAAGTACTGAAGAAAATCCAAATTGATTATTTTCTAGGAGAGATACGTATTTTCCCTCTTTGACAGAAAACATGTGCCCGATTCTTTGATGAGTCCACATTGGAGTACCGGTATGTCATAGGCATCTTTTTGCATGAAGGTTTTAAGTCTTACATGGACAAGGGACGCTTTGGATAATAGGTGTTATAGAGGGTACGAAGACATTAAGGCTTATTTTGGTCATACAGCGTTTAAGCTCTTTTTTGTGGGGTGGATATGTTGAATACAAAACACCAATATCAACAATTTTGCCACGCTAAAAATGGCTTCATCACTGTTAATTTACGTGACATATAATACAATACAATAATATGTATTTTATGTAATCTGCCTAAATGCTCAAATACGAGCATGGGTCAATGAATAACCTAACCTAACCTTTTTTATGTTTAGAACGACATCTTTTCTCTTGAAATACTTTCCGTCCAGGCCTATGCGCTTTGACCAAACGATATGACCATATCAGTTGAAAAAGGAGTTAAACTCAACTTAATCAACGTTAAAGGTGGTCAAGTGACATCAGTCCAGAAGTAAAGAAGTCATAGAACTTTTCAAAGAACCACAACTTAACTGCATCAATAACTTTTTTCATGAGACTTAAAATTGCAACCATTCATATCCCTTTTAGGAAAGAAGTCGATTAGCAGTAAGGTCATGTGGATAGGAAGAGTGTGATCTAAATTGATACCCATTTTTCTCGACAGCATCCATTGTACTTTGGCAATTGTGTAATAATGTAATTTCCTGTTGCAAGCAGTGGTCACATTTTGAGCATTTGCTGCAACGTTTCTCATGCATGGTCTGCTTCAGATTGTCTAGCAACTTGGCATAGTATGCTTCGTTAATTGTACCTTTCTTGGGTAATATGTCCAACAAAATATTTTATTGCAACCCCAAATTGTCCCAAAACATTGAATACTGAACCTTGTCTGTAAAATATTGAATAATTTTCTTGGCCTTTGGGATCCCATACCAACGTACCAAGGACTCTGGACATTTTCTCGTTCATAAGAATGCAACAAGTCAGGGTTTTTCCTCCTAAGAAAGTGACACTGGTTTCCAGCGTCTTCCCCTCCAGAAATAATGCATTTTTTCCGCAAAAAATGCCTTTTCCCCCAAGATATATTTTCAAAAATCACACTAAAAACACAAATAAAACAATAAGGAAAGCTTTTCCACAATTATCACAGCTTTACAAACTAGTCCTGCTTGTTCTCAAGTCTACAGTAGTGGGTATAAGAGGGGTTTATCCTATCAAATGTACTTTTTCTATGTTATACAATTTTCCCCAAAACTAGGATACCGCATGTGATTTTTCCCCTTTCTACCAGCGTCCTGTCTCTTCCCCCAATCCTAAAAAAGCCCTGCTGAAGTACTGATAATCTCGTTTGCTTATCGTTGAGGAATTTTAGACCTTCAGTCTGCAAATTTGTGCATTTTTTTTGCGATCAAGCAATATTTTTGAAAAAGATAATGCGAGGACAATTTCTTACTTTAATTCGCTCATCAAGTATACCAGATCTGTGAATTTATGACACATACCGTCGACAGTGGTTGCAACTTTGCCTTCAGACCGAGCATCATGTTCTTAAGTTTCTCTGTCGCGTTATAACCTCGCTCCCCCCCCCCCCCCAACTACGATATTTTACTTGAGAATAAGATGGTACAGAAGACCAGTAAACTCATCATGCATGTTTTACCTTCATTCCCTTTTCAATACAAGTGTCGAACCATAGCAGGCTCTCCGTTTTGTGAAAAGACTTTCTAATAACCGTATATTTAGACGATTTTGTGCGTATACAATGACATATTTAAATCGCGGATTCCTTGGTTGATTGGAAATTGCTTATATGTGTTATTCATACTAGCCCTTGTGTTTTATGGATTTTACCTCATCCTGAGATTAGCTTGTTGTCTCCCACAAAAGTTAGAGTTCCAAAAACTAATATGTGGTAACTATTTTCTTCCCCTCTAAAATTTTCCCAAAAACGAGATACGAGGTTTTGTATTTACACCGACGAAATGAAAATAAAACATGCATTACAAGGCAAAAATGGTATAAATCAACGGTGACCACACATGTACTCCAATGGGAATTCATTATTAAAAACACTACAATACAATCTTTTTAGTACTTAACTTTAACAAAATAAAGTTTCTTGTATAAAAGAAAACTGTATTTTACATAGAAAAAAATTAAAGAAAGTAGGTTAAAGTTTTCAGTATGTCATTTGTGCTAAATGGAATTTTATTGCCATTTATACGGTAATTTTTCAGAGTATATATTGTAAAGATTCTCCCTTTTAATTGGTAAATCATGAAATTTTAGTTTTCAAACACAACAAGTACACAATTTAAGGGGAAAAGATGCAAAAATGAAAGTCATAAACATAATTAGAGAATATTTGAGATTCTAATTGCCATTTAGAGGAAAGTATGCAAATAATCGTGAATGCGAATAAGCCCGTATTCGCTTGTTCTGTGTACTGCTGATGAATGGTTTATTAACTTATTATTGATCTATTAGTGTTTTTATCCATTTTAAACATTAAGCATTTTAAAAACGAAATGCCTCAGCATATTAATTCCCTAGAAAAGCCTTGTTTTAGCTAATTAAACACATATTTCTACTTTCTCATTAATATTCATGAATATGCAAATTAGATCAATAAAAATGATTTCAAGAAAAATGTCTATTTGAAATTTTAAAATAGTTTTTTGTTTTATTACCAAAATAAGTATATTTCTTAAATAAGCATTTTAAAATATTTTATTGCAATTAATTGATCCAAGTACTGAAACGTAGGAAAATGAACAGTTGCCATGGTAACAGGCCTGCCATTTGCTTATCCAGCACTTTTAAATCAAACAAGAACCGAAATTCATTAACATGTTTCCTGCGCTTCAAGAAAATATAGGTCTTAAAAAATCCCACATGGTGGGGAGGGTTTCTATTCACTAGTACACTAGTAAAGTCGTCTTTTTGCAAATTAAACACATATTTTCCACAATCTCATTAATATTCATGAATATGCAAATTAGCGAATTTTCTGAAAAATATCTTGGTTGTTAGAGAAATGGGATGACAACATTTTAAAACTAGCCTCAATGTTTTCTGACCGAAATAAGTAATTTTATTGCGATTAATTGATCCAAACGCTGGAACGAATGTAAATGGGTGGTTACCATGGTAACAAGCCAACTTCTTGCTTATCCACCATTTTTAAATCAAATAACAACTGAATATATTAAAATACATCATACGCTTCAAGAAAATATAGATCTTCAAAAATCCTACCTGAAAGGGAGGTTTAGATTCACTAGTAAAGTCTTGTTTTTAGCAAATTAAACACATTTTTCTACTTTCTCATTAATATTCATGAATATGCAAATTAGCAAATTTTCTAAAAAATATCTATATTGTGGGAGAAATATCTTGGTAATAATTTAAAACTATTTTGAAAGATTTATGACAAAAATAAGTAATTTTATTGCAATTAATTGATCGAAGCGCTGGGATGTAGAAAAATGGACGGTTGCCATGGTAACGAGCCCGCCATTTGCTTATCCAGCACTTTTAAATTGAACAACAACCTGATTCCATTACTATACATAAGAAGCTTCAAGAAAATATAGGTCTTCAAAAATCCCACTAGGGGGGGAGGGTTTCGGTTATGGGCCCATGGACTAATGCTTGCAATGATACATAAAACATAAATTCTATGTTAATCTGAAAGTCGAAAGGGAGATAGTTCCTTAGAAATTCTCACTTATCCAATACAATTACCTCCCATGTAATGAGCTCGATCTCTGTTATTCTGAATATTAAGGACAGATCCTCCATTTATTTCCTACGGTAAGATTTTTTTTTATTTTTTCTGTACTGATATTTAAGGTTTACAGACCCTGAAAAAATCTACACTTTCTAGCCGTACGAAATGCATCAAATTCCACACACTTGTAAATACACTTCACAAAAGTTGATTCACCGTGGCGGATTTCAAGATTATGCTTCAAGAAGAAAATAATTTACAAATAACATTTTACTCTATATTCATATGCAAGGGAGGTAATTTTTAACATTTTTGTCAAATATTTTCATAAGTATGCATTAATTCCAAATTCTAAACCGTGCAAAATGCTTATATTTGTATTTGGAATGGAAATGTAACACAGTTTAGGAATTATTTGCACTTTAGAATTTCGCCTCTGGCCCTTTGGTGCTTTTGAGGGGTCGGATACCTTAAATATATGAGAAGTAAAAAAATGATTAAAAAACTATAGGTCACCAAGCGAATTAAAAAGTTATTGGATTTCAAGGGAGACTACTCTTGTTTAAAATTGTAAAAATGAGGTGTCACTTAAATACCCACAAAAAGGTGTTCGAAATGACTAGGATTACATAAATAAGTCTTTATTGTGTTCAATATGTATTATTCTGTCTAAATGAGTATCAATTTGGGAAAATTTAGTGATGATTTTGAAATTTTTAGTAAAACATTCTTTCAAAAGTAGCTGAAATTGCTCTTTTTTCGCAACGTTTCTGATTATAAAAAATATTCCAGCGGTAAGAATTTTTCCTTTTTTGGTATAGACATAGTGTTTGGTCATACCTACAAAAACAAAAAAAGAAAAATATATCAAACCAAGCGTTTTTCTTAGTTATAAGTAAAATTTGGTTTACTTTTTGCAGCTCTGTCCGAAATTGTTTCACAATTTGTATCCATTTTCTTCCTTATTACCAGCTTTAGATAATAAAAAGTGTCATCTGTTGTGTCCATCTGAAGCGGACTAGGTCATAAAGACGCAACTTTGCTTTTGTTGCTCCGTTTCCTATCGCTAACGCCACATGTTGAACGCGTAACAGAAAGCGAAATGTACCATCCGAGTACTATTACACTTTAAGTGGCCAAACAGAGAAAATTGAAATAACCGAAAAGGATCTTGTAATTAATCAACCAAACATCAACTAAATGTAAAAAATACATTTGCTGAAAAGGCCAATTACTGAAACAGCTTTATTTCGTTATTTTAGATATGCGCAGTAAGTTGCGCAGTAACAACTGGAGGATCTGTCCTTAAGTGACTCGTCTCCTTCGTCGCATATCTGCAAACTGCAGATTCAAGAGCAGCGACTTTAGTCTTATTGTCTTGAATATTTATCATCGAACTTAATACTAGAGCCAGAATGTTCATGTCTTTGCAATCAATGCCCCACTAAAGCTGGACGCACTGTGACTCGTATAAAGATCGTCGATATAAGAGCAGTCACCAGGTCCAACCACGTCGTTTTTCGTCAGCTGCAGAAACACAGTGTTGGAAAACGTACTATACTTGTTATAGTACGCACGACTGATCACCACGTTCGTATGGTTAAGTTGAATTCTGCAGTAGGCCTCGCTGTTCTGGTTACTGATAGCAGTGGTCAGCACGAACATGTAGACACCGTCCATCGGGCACGTGAATAGACCGGTCATTTTGTCGTAGGCTTCCCCAACGTTCGTGGTAACGATTGAAAAGAGTAATACACCTCGGTTACCTGTCTTTCTAGTCGGATTGCCAGCAGAAAAGGCGATTGCTGGCACAGCTGAAATTGGAAGAAAAAAGTTTCAAAACGCAACATTAAGGTAAATCACCCATAATGAGACCTCGGAACTGTTCGTGTGACGTCGTTTAACAATCCAACTTTTTCTTGCGACGTCGTTAACATTTGGCGGTGGAACTATTCGGCGTTGGAATGTTCCATCGCTGAAAATTTACGACGTCGACCGAATAATTCCGACGACGCGTGAACCTCATTAGGGGTGGACTTCCTTAAGATATTTCACCCATCAATTGATACTTCGTGCGATTCTGTGTCACACTTCGCCATTTTCCATGACAACGAAGATTGACGAGGGTATCCCTACGGTTATGCAGTATGTAGAAGGTATGCAGAACGTTATTTTTTCTGTTCGCATACTATCTGCGTATTGTCCGTGCCATAGTGGATGCTAGGTCTAAATGCAGTGGGTAGTGTATCGCATTCTCACCCACGAGGTCCCGAGTCAAATCCCACCGTTGATGCGGCAAACATTCTTTCTGACATTTGCCTCCCTGATGGTCGCTAATCTAAACTGACGTCCAAAAGAAACGCCCCAATGAAATTTCTCGTTTTGTTCCTTATGCCTATTACAATGTTAGTGAAATGTATACTGTAAATTATAATTTTGACCGACAATTACGGCAAATGAAAAATTGTGCGTTTCTATCCATTAACATGTCCATTTCCGATGACTGGTCACGTTTCGTACGCGCGCTTCGTGTATGTACATCACGTGGTGAAATTGGTCACATTTTACACAATAACATGTGTTAGTAAATAAGCAACCACGAATTCAAAGATTTTCTTATGAAACATCCGAATTGAAGGATTCAAAGACTAAATTCTGAAAAAGGAGCTCGTAATAAAGCCATTCTTGAATGCGACGAATACACAAACAAGTCGAAAGACAGTTTAACATATTGTGTTTCTCGATTCTGTGTCTTAATCGACGTGTAAGAATTCTGCGAACGTTTATTGATCGACCACGCTCAACTAGACCTCACGTAACGCCTGTAAAACAAGATAATTCTCTACGTTAACGTCGTGTACGTTTCAGGTTTGTGACGTTGGGATCGACGTTCAGTCGAAAGGTCGATAAATGTGGTGGCCAAATAAGTGTTTTTCTGGCAACTGCTGTTGGTGCAAGTAACGTTTGAAATAGACACACTGCTTGGAAAATATAGCACATAGAGTAACCATTTTCGAATATGGGAAAATCAAGACCAAGTCGCCTGACGTTTTGACGTCTTGCATTGCTCGATTAGGCATCTTGGTCGACGAGTAAGAGTTACAGAAACATTTGCCAATCGGCAAAAGCCAGGTAGACCTCATGTAACGCCTGTTATAAAAGAAGCTGTCTTACGTTAACGTCATATGCGTTTTAGGTTTGAGACGTTGAAATCGACGTCGGGTATAGTATTCACTAAATGTGGTCACCAAATAAGACGTTTTACGATATCTTTTGTCGTCGCAAGTAAAGTTTGAACGACGCGCTAAGTTTTCAAATGGAAATTCTGATACCGCTCTGTTTAAATGTATCGTTTTTACTAAACTGTAACAATTTGATAATTTCTTTATCGTCATTTTTCAACGACAGATAATCAAATTTACAGATGGAAATAAGTATTCGTAATTTCAAATCAGATTTACTGAAAAATCGGACATTTATTAGGACTGAGGCGTTTCTTTTGGACGTCAGTATATGTAAGCAAGCAGCTGCAGGCTCGGAAGGATGTCAAAGTAGTAATGGCGAGAGAAACTGGCTAGGTGCTCTAGTCGCCAATGTATAACATATCGCATATGACAGAGGCAGGAAACTCTATTCAATCAATAAAAAGTCATTTGATATTAACCTTATTACAGACAATAATATTTCGAAGCCTGTGTAAAACGGTTCAAGAGAAGAAAATTGTAATAATTTTATTTCCTTTATTGTCTCTAACCGAAATCCGATACCCCACGACAAAGTGCCAATATCCACAATAATTTGAATTGTTTGGCAGGGTGTTTTTAATTGGACGTCCGAAAGGACGTACAATTCTTATAACCACTTTTGGACAGGCGAAATGGGTTTTCATTACCAAAAAACCCTTTCTCAGACTCAATTGCCAGTTGTCCAAAATTCAAAATAGATTTTGCGACCATACAGGAAAACTGTCGTATCTTTTCCTACTTTCTATGTGTTCTCTAACAAATACTATAAGATTCATTGGCCGATTCAATTCATGCCACGTCTTAACCAACTTTACGATCTTTTTTCGATTTAATCATTTTCTTGTAGTTTTTTGACTTTCGTAATATTTATTGTGTAAAGGGTAAGATCTTTAGAAAGCGATACATGCATACGCTATGGTTATAATGTAAATAGACACCCTATATCATCAGCAGCAGCGATAGCTCAAACGGGAAAGGATTAACCTCGCAACCTTTTTTCAGTTTGAAATTTGGAACGCCGTTGGTTCAAAACCAGTTCGGATTATTTCTTCTGTAAAACGTTTGTTTTTCTTGATGTGTTTACTGAAAATACACATGTTAGAATGATTACCCAATTTAATGCACTTATTGATCATTGTTGTTTAAGTCTTTGACATATTTTAAGGAACGGGGTTTCCACGAGACGTACTTTGGAACCAGGGTTTTGAAAATGATTATCGGGGAGTGAGTTCATTTCGCAACTCGGGTTCGACTCGATGACAAATCGGGGTTCCATCTGAACAGCCTCAGATGAGACACTAGTGTAATCCACCTATTCAGAAAAATAGTTGCTCTTACGAGTTATTTTTTCTCCAGCATCTGTATCACTGATATTCGACAGTATCATGACCTATTTACATACTGATCAATGGTCATGACAACAGTGATTATTACTAGTATAAGACTAAGTGACAGCGATCTGTATTAATTTCGTTTAAGCGACCCGTTTACGTGTATTGAGCTAAGAAGATGAAGCAATGGGTCTGCAACAGATGGTACCTGGATGATCGTATGAATATGTTTACAGATAGGGACATTGCTATTCTCAAATTTTCGTTGATAATGATATGAACATTTAAATTGCTTATTGTACTCCACTGCCATTTTCCCGACGGCACGTTCCCAATTTCTTCTTTTTATGCACATCTGTAGATGTAAGGATGCTGCGGTAGTACTTGTATGAGGAATCCATGGTTAGGTGCTCCAATTCATCTGGTATTTTGTTTCAGGAAAAGTATGTATTGAATTTGTTTTGTAACCACAACCAGGAAAAACTGCTACCGTGTTTTTTTTTCTTTTTTTTTACTCTAAACAGGAATAAAAATCAAAGTGCTTGGAGCACTATATTTAGACGCCTCTCATTGATTGAGCGGAATTGTATGTAAATGATCGGCGTTTCATTACTTTATTTCGTTGAATTTGTGTTAAGATCGATTCTAAATCACTGCGGTCGTTTTTTCGCCAACGATGGTGGAGATAGAAGTCGAACAAGAGTGCCATTGTCACAATATACGCCGCCACTTATAAAACTTGAGACAAAAAAATGACATTGACAAGGATTTATAAATATTCACACAAAAACCTGTAAAAAGTTGTGTTCACAAAAAGGTTTTTATAAATATCCAGTCAAAAACCTGGAAGGAATTGCGTTCACGAGACTGAATTATCATTAAGCCCTAGAGACTAAGATTGAAGGGGGCATAACTCAGGCAAAAATCAATGAACCATAAAATCCTTACTTCATGCACATCTACCAATTAAGGTAATAACATCCACCAAGTTTCATAAGGATCCAGTCAGAATCTTAGAAGAAGTTGTGTTGACGAGGCTGCAATTTCAATCAGCCCCAGAGACTAAGTTTTAAGGGGGCATAACTCTAGAAAAAACCAATGAACCATAAAATCCTTCCTTCATGCAAATCTACCAATTGAGGTGATTGACCAAGTGTCATTAATATCCAGCCATAAACGTAGGAGGACTTGCGTTGACAAGGCTGCAATTTCAATAAGCCCCACAGACTAAGTTTTAAGGGGGCATAACTCTGGCAAAAATCAATGAACCATAAAATTCTTCCTTCATGCACATCTACCAATTGAGGTGATAACATTGACCAAGTTTCATTAAGATCTAGCCAGAAACTTAGGAGGAGTTGTGTTGACAAGGCTGCAATTTCAATAAGCCCCAGAGACTAAGTTTTTAAGGGGCATAACTCAGGCAAAAACCAACGAACCATAAAATCCTTCCTTCATGCACATCTACCAATTGAGGTAATAACATTGACCAAGTTTCATTAAGATCCAGCTAGAAACTTAGGAGGAGTTGCGTTGACAAGGCTGCAATTCCAATAAGCCCCAGAGACTAAGTTTTTAAGGGGCATAACTCTGGCAAAAATCAACGAACCATAAAATCCTTCCTTCATGCATATCTACCAATTGAGGTGATAACATTGACCAAGTTTCAAGAAGATCCAGCCAGAAACTTAGGAGGAGTTGCGTTGACAAGAAAAGTGGACGGACGGACGGATGGACGGATGGACGGACGGATGGACGGACGGACAGACGGAGAAGATGACGCCAATATACGTCCGCCTCCGGCGGCGTATATAAAAAAGATGATTAAAAAGAACAATGTCTGAGTAGAATTCGAACCCAGGGCCTTCCGGATATAACATGTGTAAAGAGTACAAGGTGAGTGCTCTGCTAAGTGAGCTATCGCGGCTTTCATTTATGTAGCGCGTTGGCTTACATTTTGAATAAATTGCTTTGTAGCGTACTTTTTAAAATCAATGAAAAGTATAACTGACGACAATACTCATAGTAAACCGAAACAAGAAGACAAAAGTGCTAATCGCATGGCCTTAATTAAATTTGGTAATCAAATTAATAGTGATTATTCATAGCGACAAATCAGCTGTCTTGAAACGGCAATCAAATCAATTTGAAGCCTCAGAAGGGTTTTCTGGTATTAAAGCCGATTTCGTATGTCCGAAACCGATCTTATAGAATTAAACACAGAAGAATGAATAAAATATCTTTCGTTCATGTACAATCCCGCTCAATCAATCAGAGACGTCCAATTACAGTGCTCTCAGCACTTTGATTTTTTAAACGATGCTACACTCAATAGCAAGAATCCAGCCCAGAAAAGAAGAAAACTATTTTTCGTAATTGTGGACAGACGAACGGACGGACGACGGACGATGAGTGATCATAATTGCTCATCCTCATCACTACTTGTTTAGTGAGCTCGTAGCTTAATATGCTGACAACAAGTTTGCCCTTTGCTTCAATATTTTCTGCTCTTTTTAAATAAATCTTTATCAACTTTTGTATTTTGTCTATAGCTGCTTTCAGAAATTGAATCGTGCCGTTTAAGAAAGGGCTTCAAGAATGATATTTTGTCGCTTCAGCAAAATGCTCCGACCTGCAGATTTTTTTAAGTTGCAGCTACGATTTTTTTTCTATGTGTGTGTGTTTGTGGGGGGGGGGGGGTCTTTTTTTCTTTTTGAAAATCAGCAAATTGAAAAATTGAAATACGGGCAGTGACAGTTTTCCAGTTTTTCATATGTACCGATATCACAATCATTAGAAAAAGGATTTTAATAGATATGCATTTTCTTAGACGCATAGAAGATAGTATAGATATAAACACTTACGTTTCCCATAATCGACGGACTCTGATTTCACCACTGCCTTTTCTTCAATGGTGTCTTTCATGGCGTTAAAGTCCCTCTCTTGATTCTGTTTGAATTCTTCAATTTCCCGTAGTTTTTTTGTGACGTCATCTTGAATTTTCTCAATTTCTTTCTTCATATCTTCCACATATCTTTCGACACGTAACATTGCCTCCAGAGTTTTGTATTCGTAATCAAACTTGGAACAAACCGGTTCCATTGGCAAAGATTTAACTGGCGTACTTAACACGCAAATCATTATAATCAAGATATTAGATTTCTGCAACATGTTTCTCGTGCAATTGTGTCTTGCGAAGTGAATAAGCCTCTCCGGGCTTATCAGTATGGGCGCATATTCATCGCGTAACATAAAAAGGGTGCTACATAAAAGCAAAAGTTTGCAAAGTGACTTCAATGTTTGAAAAAGATTATGAAGCAAAAAATAATACAAATAAAATGCAAAAAATGAAATAGCGAAGATCAATAGGACTTCGAGAACACACCGTTTTATTTCATTCCCATTTTTCTTTTTTTAAAGTGGCATTTCACATTTATGTCATTTTTTAAAAGTATGTCTTGATGCAAAGATTGTTTATTCTAATGCGTAGAAATGCTATCAGTTTTTTGAAGTTGTTATATATAAGCAAAAAATACGCCTTCAAAGTTGAGACAGAAATGACAAATTCTATATAAATCTGAACAGTTGTCCACAACAATTTGTTTAATTTTAGCACAAAAATATATATTTCTCGTAAACGGTTCAATATTTTGGCTTGAAATTTTCAGAATTTTCCTAAGAAAACATGCTCTTTCAGAAACAAATAAAAGTAACATTTAAATAAAATAATTCTGAAATGTCACTTTAAATATCTATTTATAGCAGTTTTTCAACAAAACCCCGTAACTACACCTTAAAGCAAGCTGCAGCTACGAGGTTTACGTTGACACGCGACAAAATTTTACAGATTGACAACTTTCTACCAAAAAAGTTGTATGTTTTTCTTTCATCAAAAAGATCATTATGCAATTTTAAGGCATGAACGAAAAATAAAGATACAGTAATTAATCAAAGTACTGAAAGTACTGTTGGGAAGCAAATTTGTTAATAATGTAGGCCTGTCCAGAAGTAGAGTACTTTGATTATCCATTTGAATACCTTGAATACTTTGATTCGTGGAGTACTTTGATTAGGTATTTTAATTATCCATTTGAATACCTTTAATACTTTGATTCGTAGAGTGCTTTAATTAGGTACTTTGATTATCCATTTGAATACCTTTAATATTTTGATTCCATGCATCTGTTTATAGCTTTGAATATATTTCATAATTCAGTAAACTTGACTGACCCATTTACAAGGAAGGTCATTGGACTGATCTTTGAACCATAATAAAGCAAATTACTACGTCGGTCTTTACTTCTCTCAGAGACATGATTAATTGAATGTTTCATTTTCAGTCACACAATTCAATATCTACATGTATAACTTCAGACTTACATATTGAATATTCGAATGACTGTCACCTCATTAATCTTTGCTTTTGATAGAACTATTTATAGTGAGGAGGACAGGAAAATGTTGTATGGTATGCAGAGAATGGTAAAGTGCAGAGAAAGGCAGCTGCAAAGAGAAGCAAATTTTGCAAAATTTGCTTCCCAAAAAATGTGTCTGGGACCATTTAAGTTACAATGCAATATGTTCCAGAAAATGTGCCCTTTTAGTTGTGTCCTACAGACAACCATTCCCACGCAGACATAATGTTTTTGATAATATGTTTTTTTTAAATGTTTGTTTTTTCACTTCCATTTCTCTAATTTCTCACATTTCAACCGTTTCCAGATGGCAACATTACAGGAAGGTTAACCCGTTCCCACATAATGCCAGCTTTTGACTCCTCACAAGATACGGCTAGGGAAAACATCCTGGATAAATAAGAAATTTCTGGTGACAAGCAATTTCTTCACAATTTTTTTTACAAGGAAAGAAAAAAATGTAAAATTCCATCGACTTGAAATTGTCGTCTGCAACATCTTTGCAACATTTTGGACAAGTCTAAAATTTTGCCGCCAAGTAATCGAGAGGCATGTAGATTGTTAGAAAACTCGAAAGGTTTTGCGCATTACGTAAAATGTTATGAAATGAAGAATTGATTTTTGTTTGTGTATTGATTAAGCCGAGAAAATAATTGAAATCTGTAATTAACATCATTGTTCTGTTTCCTCGATGTTTTCAGAAACGTTATCTATTGGGGACGTTTTTAAAATCGGATCTTATTTGATATGACTTGGTTGTTAACCCATTACCATACAGCATCAAAGATGATGCAGACAACAATTTCAAGTGAATGACTTTTTTTATTTTGGGGGGCTATTTACGTAAAAAACGTGGTAAATGAAGAATTTGCTTGTTACAGGCCATTTCTTCATTTTCCACAATGTTTTCCAACGCCATTATCTTGTGGGGAGTCAAAAGGAGTCACTGTGTATTAATGGGTTAATATATCGATGGAGAATCATGTGACTGAGCAATTGCAGAAAATCTTCAATGCTTTTGTAAATGTGTGACCGATTTATAAATGGGTTGAAGCAGAAAATAGGAAATCTTTCAGGGGTTACATGGATGTAGCAGATCTGGGCTGCGTTCAGTAAGACAAAACGTTAGCCGTTTCATTCGGAATACTCAGCCAATTCTGTTATTTTTGTGTCAAAGAAGTTGCGACTGTTGCAAACGTTAGCTAACGTTTTGTCTTACTGAACGCAGGGTTGTTAATATAGGCAGATGATGTGTGATCCGTCACGCTGACAGAGACCTTGTCCGAACAAAAACAAATCAAAATCTTCACAAACTTGTTAGACTCAGCACATGTCAACCAGATACTGTATGCGAAAAACGAACATAAGTAAGATAAGGAGAACATTCCGGATTTAGACAATTACAAAAATGTGAAAAGTGTCGGCACTAGTCTGGCTGCGCGGACTGCGCAGACTGATTAGGGTCGATATTTTTCACGCTTCCTATAAGGTCCCTTTTACAGTCACATGTCACATTTAAGTTATTGACGATCTACCACAATCATCTACTTTAGGGCGTTTTCAAATTTTCTCTGCTTCAAACCGACTATCTTTTTTTTTCTAGTTATTCCCCGAATTAATTCAAGTTTGGTTTTTTTCCAGCTCTACTATAATTTGAATTGGGACCACTCTAAATCTGTGTTGGTTGGGAAAAACGGTTTATCTTTTCCCAAACAAAACTTGGGTTTGACATTCCTTACAGGAAAATTGGAGCGGAGGTGGTGCAGTGGTAACGCGCTTGACTTTAAACACAGGGGTCGCTGGTTCGATCCCCCGCCTCTCCAGTCTTTCGGATTTGACTTTAAACCGAGGTCCCGTCTCCATATGACTTTAGCTGTTAAGTGGGACGTAAAACTCCATTCAATCCAATCCCTTTAGGGAAAAGCTAAGGAAACATTGATTCAAAAAATAAAATGCTTATGATAAGCATTTTCTCCCTTTGTTTCAATATTTTCTTGGTGTTGTTTTACACAAAACTTTATTTTATAACCTTAATGTCGTCGTTTGCAAATGCTTATAAATTATCTATTGGTAAAGGGTTAAAGCGGTAAAGACAGAATCTTTGGCTTCTGGTGACGAAGCAATACTAGAGAGGAGGTCTTTAGAGCGACATGTTTAACCAATTATCAGACGGCATATTTTTAGACTGGTCCAAATTAAAAGATGTTGCAGACGACAATTCCGTGTGAATGAAATTTTACATTTATTGTCGCTTTGGTAGAAAACAGCGTGGGAAATAAATAAATTGCTTGTCACGAGCAATTTCTCTATTTTCCACGCGTTTGTCAAAAGCCCCAATCGTTGGGGTCGTCAAAAGGTGCCAATGTGTAATAATGGGTTTTAAAATGTCTTATTTAAAAAATTACGTGTTCTTAGAGCGAGATTTTTACAGCGCTTAGTACTTATTACTAAAGTAGGAGCACGTGTACACTTTACTCTATGACTGACTTCGTTTAGGACTATAGCTTGAGTCTTTATAGGGCACCAGCGCACGTCTATCTATTAGATTCAGCCTCGCTCTTTGTCAGCGAATTGTAATCTCTGTTTACCTCGACACTGATTAGTCCGCTGTTTATCCGAGGGGTACAAAATGGCGTAAAGGCTCAGTTTGACTGATCATATTTATTCCGGTGGTCAGAGTTGTCTTGCGGAAATGACGTCAAAAGGCTCGCACTATTGGTGTTCGGTTTTGCGCGATAGCTAGAATACATGTAGCTCTAGCTATTGTCCCAATCGAAGTCGGTCTATACTTCTAAAGCCTCTCTTACAACCGGTCGTACGTGCTCCTGCGTGCGGTCTGCGTGCGGTCTGCGTCTAAAACGTACGTTAAGTCGTGCGATGCACGCACGTGCAACGTACCATTTTGGTGGACGCTACCACGACGCACGCAGCAAAGAATTGACCGGACAATATTTTGAGGCGCTCTTACAACCCGTCGTGCGTCTTTAAAAATCGTGCTATTTTGCAGAGTTTTAAAACGTACGATTTAAAAAGACGTACGACGGGTTAAAAGAGAGGCTTTACGGAACACTTTAGTTAATTCTCACTGGTGGTGAACTCGGCCAAAGCGAGGGACGTTTTTTTTTTTTTTGTCGCTCTAAAGAACGCGTCGCGCCTCCAGTTTTGACGTCCCATAGACAAACTGTTTAAAGTCTTACAGATAGGCAGAGTATGTTATCGTGTTTACGATTAAACATAAAATATTTTCAATTTTAATCTTCAAGTTGCCTCCCATCAAATAAGTTTCTTTTTTTCTGTTCGAGATGCTTAATGTCTTTCGTCTCCGTCGTCGCTATTCTTCCAAAACCTCGAAACTACAGTTTCAAGCTCGGCGACTCATTGTCTTGACTAATTATCATAGAAGGATTTGTACAGTATTTTTACTGAATTCAGTACTAAAATCGAATCTTCACGTTTTCGCAATCAATGCCCCACTAAAGCTTGACGCACTGTGATCTGTATAAAGATCGTCGATATTATAGCAGTCACCGGGCCCAACGACGTCGTTTTTCGTCAGCTGTAGAAACACGGTGTTTGAGAACGTACTGTACTGGTTATAGTAGGCTCGACTGATCACCACATTCCTGTGGTTAAGTTGAATTCTGCAATATGATTCGACGTTGTTTCGAGTGACAGCAGTGGTTAGCACGAACATGTAGACACCGTCCATCGGGCTCGTGAACAGACCGGTCCTTTTGTCGTAGGCTTCCCCAACGTTCGTGGTAACGATTGAGAATAGAAGGACGCCTCTATTACCTGTGCGCTTAGTCGGGTTGCCAGCCGAAAAGGCTACAGCGGGTACTGAAATTGAGAGAAAGAATATTCTAAGGCTACCAAGCTCGACAGTTGATTTCAACGTATATTAGAAGAAAATCATTATATCAACGTGTTTTATAAAAGATTCGTCAAACTCGATTGTTGTTAAAGTTTTATTTGCTTTCCTTTACGTCGACACTTGGAAGGAGATAAAGATCGGCAATTTCCATAAATATCGACCGAATGACGTCATACCGTGGCTTGAATCCGCCCCCAATTTAGAGCATGATGTTTCTAACACAGATAATGTGTTCGACTTTTCTGTCATAAATCGAAGTTTCAGTTTCTAACAATTTCTTGATGGTCAGAGTAATAAAGACAAGCTTAAACCGTTCTTTGGCACATTCCTTCACTCACAAACGACATACCGGTATTCTTTGACTGTTTCAAGACTTTTTCTAACATTTACCAAGGATAAGTTCCGTGTTTTTAGTATCGATTTTGGAAGTCGCTTTATGACAGAAAAGTCAGACATTATACTTTGTCAGAAATCTCAGGCTTACCGGGAAATGACCCATGACTTCCTGTTTTCCCGCCATGACGTCATTAAATGGCCGGTATGACGTAGTAACTTCAAATTGGAAGTTTATTGTTTTTTGTTCGGTAAAGATCGGAAAAGACCAAAATATCCAATTCAAAAGACGAAATAAAACACTTCTAATGTTTAAAAGTTGTAGAAACTTTGATATTTGGTTCTTAGAAAGGTGTTTTTTCGACACAAGAGTTTGATTTTTCCAATCAACGGACACTTTAACACGTCCGGGAATAACGTGACGCATCAATGTTCTTATTCCTTAGTACCGTTGTAAATACGTGACAAGTTTGAATACGGCTTGAAAAAGAAAAGGTGAGTAATCACAATGAATTAGCTGAAAATGGTAGATTCTTGAAAATAACCTGGTTAAAAAGTTACTACGACTTGCCGAAACTTCGGTTTTCGTCAATAACTTTTTATCAGGTTATTTTTAAAAGAACATAAAAAGTTGCATAAATCTAATCCAGTACGTTTTTCTGCTTTTCATATCTATCTCTTCGCTCATACATTAACATAACTATTAAAAAGATATAGTCATGTGGTTTTCCGTCGTGATTAAACGCACTTGGTAGCGTATCGAACTCTCTACAATTGGGTCCCGGGTTCTATCCCCTACTAAGCAAAATTTCGTTTTGGATATTGCCTCTCGCCAATGGTTGAATAATCATACTTGTATGTGAACAAGCAGTTGCAGGCTCGGAAGGGATGTTTTAGAAACACTGGTGAGGGAAATTCAGGAATCCTTGGCTAGGTGCCCCAGCCGCCGTTTTATAACCATAGCATCTGAGAGAGACATGAAACCTCATTCGATCAATAAGAACGGCATTTTATTTTAACCCTATCACAGACGATTCTATATATAAAATAATTACAAAGCTCTATGTAAAACGGATCAAGAGAGGACGTTTGTATAAGATTTCCTTCGTTGTCTCTGAGCCGAGCCCGGACAACACAGTCGGTAACGTCGGTGTCTGTCAATCTATGGGTTGTGAGATCAAATCTCTGCTCGGGCAGTATCCATTCTGACATTTGACAAAAGTCATTTGTCTCTCACCAGTGGGTGTGAATCATCTATTTAAGAGAGTAGCTGAAGGCTCGGTTTGGATATTGTGGTACATGTAGTACTGGAGTGAGAAATACCAGGAATCTCCAGCCACCGCGATATGACCATATCAGTTTAAAACGACGACAAACCCCAATTAATCGAATCAAATTTATTGCGCCCAATGAAATCCGATACCCTACAACATAGGGCTTTTTTCTTGTTCGTCAATAATTTGATGTGATGCTGCACATACAATTTCAAGACGCTAGACTATATGGTTAGGGAGGCGAAGATTGCTTGTAAATGTGGACAAAGGTTCTTAGGTGAGCTAATACCAATTTTGCATTTTGCTTTTCAGTGCTATTTTTAAACAAATCTGCAACTTCTATTTTGTTGTTTATTGTTGCTGTCAGAGTTTTTATATAATGTATCATTTTAGAAAGGGATTCATTAATAATAATTTGTTAGTTTTTACCAAAACAAACTCTCCCAATTGCAGCTTGTTTTAAGGTATATGACCCATCATTAAAAACTCCACTTTCTAGCCATGGGACATGCGTCAAAATTATACGCTCTTGTAAATACACTTCAAATAAGTTGCCAGACTAGGGCCGACACTTCACTTTTATGTAATTTTCTAAATCCGGAATGTTTCCCTATCTAACTACATATATGTTAGTTTTTCGCATACAGTAACCGGTTGACCTATGCTGAGTCTGACAAATGCCAAAATTTAGATTTTTTGGAGTTGGGATAATGTGTCACTCCTCAACTCTTCAAACGGACTAATTAAATATTATACTAAAATGGGTCAATTTCGCAGCTTCTAGCTTCTCTCATAAGTCTCGGTGGCACCCATTACTTAGTCTGCCTGACAGACCATTCCTTAGTCTTTAATTTACTACAAGAAAGTGGTATCAATAGCACCATCAGCGTCAATCACGCACCCGTGAACACAGCCACCCTTGCAATCTGCCATCTCTTTCGGAATCTGCATGTGACACACCCCCATGAAATGTCTAGAACGCACAAGAAAGTAGTACCAGAGAAATCCTTTAAAACACATCCTTGCAGTACATTGATGGTCTGCCAGTATGCAGAACCACGTTTCAAGCATCTACCTATTCTATAGACACATAATCGATGCAACAAAAGGAGCGATTTCATCTATGTTTGTATACTACGACCCGGAAGCATATACCGTTGCGGAGTGTCTCCATAAGGTACCTATTAGCGTGACGGGTCACAATAATTCATCATCTTACTAATAGACTCTTTTATAGAAGATCGTATGAATATAAACACTCCTCACCTTTTCCATCTTCCACTGGTCCCGACTTGACGACCGCATTTCCTTCGATTGCGTTTTTTATGGCATTGATGTCTCTTTCTTGGTTCTGTTTAAATTCTTCAATTTCCTGTAGTTTTTTCGTGACGTCATCTTGAATTTTCTCCATTTCTTGTTTCATATTTTCGACATATCTTTCAACACGTAACATCGCCTCCAGAGTTTTGTATTCGTAATCAAACTTGGAACATACCGGCTCCATTGGCAAGGATCTAATTGACGTGCTGAATACACACAGAAATAAAATCAGAAAATTAAATTTCTGAAACATGTTGCTAGTTAAAGTATTCCATGCAAAATAAATTCAAGCAAGCTTTCTGGGCGTATCAGTATGGGCGATTATTCATCGCGTAACATAAAAAGGGGGCGACATAAAAGTATAAGTGTACAAAGTAACAATGTGTGGAAGCAACAACAACAAACAAAACAACAACACAACAACTACAGTTGTCGCCACATCGTATGGCACGTGTTTATGTTTTTTAACGTTCAATTACATTTGAACAAAATATAAACATTGTGCCATACGATGTGGCGACAACTGTACAAAAACTAAAATGGCAAAGAACAATAGGACTTCAAGAACATTTTTATTATTTTTTTTTTTATTTCATTTTCATTATTTTTTTAATATCTATATAACAGATTGACGCCTGTCAAGAAATAAAAAAATGCACGATTTTTCTTTCGAAAAAAGATCACAATGCGTGTAATTATTTTGTCCTTTCAACAAAGGATTACAATGATTGTATGGCGTGTCAGAGAAAATAGAAATACAGTAAATAAACAAAAATATTTCTCGGACAAAAGCAACATGTAATATGTTCCAGGAAATATGCCCCTTTTTGTTGTGTGTCCTACAGCGAACCATTCCCAGGCAGACATATTGTTTTTGTAAAATTAAGACTTTCCCGTCCTTGAAAACCAGGGGTCATCCCCTTAAGCTACGTCCCACATCGTTATTTCTCGAAAACCTCGTATCTGCAGCTTGTTTTCCGCTACAGTTACGAGGTTTTCGAAGAAAAGCGACGATATGTAAACTGGTCCAAATGCAAGGGGATACTAGTCTGGCCCAGACCCTAGTATTAAGATTATAGTATAAAAGCAAAGACCCTTTTTAAATGACATCCTAGTCTAGAATACTAGGTTTCTGTCAGCAATAAAACATTGAAATATGGATTAGAGAGGCAAGTCTTGAAAACAATAATGCTCCCCTTTACAAATAACGCAAACAGAAACGACTAGGGCTAGTCTAAGGGGATACAGATGCCAAATTAACCCATTACCAGACAGCAAAATTTTGGGTTGGTCCAAAATCAATGATGTTGCAGACGACAATTCTAAGTGAATGAGTTTTAACATTTTATGATATTTTTGGTAGAAAACATTGTGGTAAATGAAGAAATTGCTTGTCACAAGCAATTTCTTCATTTTCCACGATGTTTTCCTCAACCATTTTCTTGATGGGCGTCAAAAAGCGTCTCTGTATTGGAATGGGTTAATCTGACGCTTCTAAATTAAGACTTCCTTTGATGGACTAAAAAATGTTCGGGAAAAGAAAGAAAGTATGGTATTTATCAGTATTTTTTTCTGTTTTCGGCTATACTATAAAAGTTTTAACACTTTTATGCGTGTCCTTGCTTTCGAATAAATGATTAAAACCATGTTGAACATGCCCGCAGCTGCATACGCCATAATCAATTAGGCTACATTACAAACGAACAAACAAAAATACAATCGATTGAATAGGGCTAAACCCGTCGTATATATTATATAACAGTAAACTGAGAATCCTATTGGCACATAACACAAATTTAGACTTGTCGAAATTCAAAGTTGTTTCATATTTGGTTTGTTTGGTCATTCGTAAAAAAAACAGTGTGTAAAATGACGACATTGCTTTTCTCTGATGAGTAGCCTAAAAGCGTCATTATGTGAAAATGATGGGAATTGCTGGTCATATTTTTGTTTCTTCTGTTCTCTACATGTGTTTTCTAATCTTGTTTTGCTTGAGGTGTCAAGTGATTGTTTATTTTGGGAAAAGTGTTAATCATGTTTGTTTTGACTCCCATTTCTCTGTTCTCTCACACTTCAACCGTTTCCAGATGGTAAAATAGCAATAAATTTTGTGCTAAAAATAAACTTGATTTACCGTTCTGTTCTGTTCTGTACATGTGTTTTCTAATTTTGATTTGCTTGAGGTGTCAAATTATTATTTATTTTTTGAAAAGTGTTAATCATGTTTGTTTTGACTCCCATTTCTCTGTTCTCTCACACTCCAACCGTTTCCAGATGGCAAAATAGCTATAAATTTTGTGCTAAAAATAAATTTGATTTACCGTTATGTTTTAATACACCGTCAGTGTTGTTAAAAAATCTCGTAACTACGGCTTGATTCAAGCCGTAGTTACGAGATTTTATAACAGCACCCACGGAATACTATTGTTGTCCGAAATTACGTCACGATTATCTGGAAAAATCGTTCCCTACTAAAGAAAGATTGACCCTTTCCCACATACTGACGCGTTTTGACACCCTACAAGATAAATGCTTACGACAACATGGTAAATTCAAAAAGTACTGTGATGATGACCAACTTATTAATTTCCCGCTAGGCCTATGTTTATTTTAAACACACAGAAAAAAACCAACAAAATGTTAAATTCCATTCACTCGCAATTGTCGTCTGCAACAACTTTGAATTAGGACTAGTCTAAAGTATTGCCGTCCATCTGGTAACCGGTTCAGCCTTTTCCAATCGGCAGAAATGTTGACTGTTCATTCACGGACGGTATACTTTACGATGAATGACCTGGCAGTGGCAGAGCAGCCCATGTTAATCGAATGGAATGCTCTGCCAGGTCAATTCTCGTCCGCTATATTGTTAAACCGAAGTTACCGTTCGCTCTGAATATTTATAAACAAACGTAATTGTTTGCAACATTGATAATAATGAGCGCACAGTAACTTCAGTTCAACAATAACCACGTAATTTGTGATGATATATTTTCCTTTTTCTTTGTCAACAAACCGCTTTTGCATTTTCATTTCAATACTTTGTTTCTTGTTTCGACTGACCTACGACAATACGAGTACCCCCACCTTGCTCTCTGCTTTATTTCGATATCAAACTCTCACATCAGTTTCTTTTTCAAAGCTGAAAACATTCGTGAAAAGGGATGGAAATCCCTTTTCACGAGTGCTCTCAGCTTTAAAAAGATATTTTTGCGTTATTACTTGTAACAACTAACCTTATTGGCCCAATCTGATTTTTCTTACAATCGGATGTCTTCTTACACAAATACACAAAAACCTGGTCATTAGATCGTTGATCATAGGGCCCCTGGTTATTAATAAAAGAAAAATACGAGGGATGTTTGATAAATTCGCGGAATTTCTTTCTTATTTTTTTATTTTTCGGCAAAAGATCACGAAATTTCATACAGATATAAAACAACATATTATAAATGTTGGTCTTTCATGACATTGAAATGCGCCCAACAGAAAGCCCTTTTTCTGTCTCCATAGCAACCAAGATACGCGAGGTTGCCTTTGGTCAGTTTTTAATCATTTGGACTAATAATAATTGTACAAAAGCGCTATAACTATGTACGGCAAAACGGCGGGAATTCACACAGCGTTTAGTTAACGTTGTGACGTCATTTCCTGAAAATTTGCCGTTTTTGTTTTGAAAGTTACCTTGTGCACAACGTTTTCAAAATCATGTCGCAGGAAAATCGTCAAAGAAAACTGACGTCATCTGATGAGCTCGAGTTGCGTTCCGTCGTGAAGTTCTGTGTAGGACTAAAGTTATCACCCACAGAAACATTTAGAAAGCTAGAAGAGTCAGATACTTTGTCGGTTTGTGGAAAAACATTTGTATTTAAATGGCATGGACGATTTAAGACAGGCAGGACGTCGATTCGTGAGGATGACAGGCCAGGTAGACCGAAATCTTCTGTTACGCAGGGTACTACGGCACATGTAGAGCAGCATGTCAGGTCAGATCGGCGAATAACTGTGCGGGACTTTGCAGAGAAGTAGTCGCTTTCTAGTTATATTGTTTACCATATATTAACGGAGAACAGGCCGCTCGAGTTTGATTCCCGCTGAATGACCTGACGTCATCTATCTTGACGTGACGTTACGTGACGCTCTACCCAAAGGCAACTAGCCAGACATGGCCTTATTCAATGTAATCTGTAAACGTTATTTGTTAACATATCATTTTGAATTTTTGACTGATATTCAAGGAAAAGTAAAATTTTACCATGAAACAAAAATGATTTTGGTATTTAATCTCAATTTTGAATTACAGAGTAATTCCGCGAATTTATCAAACAACCCTCGTACATTAAATTTCTGTTATTTTGCTAAATTCCACTTACATGATAATAGATGTGATCAGTCGTGAGTTTCTAACTAGAAAGGGTTGGCGGGGGTGGGGGGTAATCTGAGCTGTTGAATCCGTCCTATAAGAGTCTAGTTCCTTTGGGATTCACATGCATATTCTCATGGCTTGGAAGCCCGGCTAGATGTTGCGTTGAAAATAATAAATCTAGTTCTTATGTTATCAAAAAAGGTTCAATGGGTAAGAGACAGTGTACGAATCTGCAAGGTGTGACGTTGGAGATTTACGGGACAAAACAATTTCTGAAAAGGGGGGGTCTCATTTGCGCCCACGCACAGATTTTCATGTAACTTTACTCATAGAATGCCTCTGACCTATGAACTACAAAAATATATTCCTCTTACTCAAAGAGTGCATATAGGTCTTTACGCGGCACCTTAAAGTGTTCCCTGTTTTCATTGATACCCGTCTTGCAAAAACTCAATGTTGGCTATCTAGTTTCGGTATAAATCCACAAGTTTTAATACAAATAGCAAGAGGAGTCATTGTAGAAACTTTTGATACCAATACTGTTGGTCCCAACATGCGCAAAAAATTCTTAGAAATTAATTTAGTCAGAAATTGTCAGAAAAATAGACGAGAAATTTTCAAAACCTAAAATTCTATCAAATATTTTTGTATGTTCCCATCTTTGTCAACCTATGAAATTGATAGGAAAATTGGACATATATGTTCCCTGTTTGTATGCAAAATTTGGTGAAAATTTGAAACCGGTAACATTGTCAAATAATGAGAATTGTGAACAACGGCACCTTAAGATGCTCCCGGATTTCAATGATACCTGTCTAGCAAAAGCACAATTTTGCTTACCTAGTTTTGATATCAGCCCCAAATTTTAAATCAGAATAGCAAGAGGAGTCACTGTAGAATATTTTGGTACCAATATTGTTGATATCAACATGAACAAAAAAATTCTTAAAAATTTATTTAGTCAGAAATTGTCAGAAAAATAGCCGAGAAATTTTCAAAACCTAAAATTCTATCAAATATTTTTGTATGTTCCCGTCTTTGTCAACCTATGAAATTGATACGAAAGTTGGCCATATATGTTCCCTGTTTGTATGCAAAATTTGGTGAAAATTTGAAACTGGTAACATTGTCAAATAATGAGAAATGTGAACAACGGCACCTTAAGATGCTCCCGGATTACAATGGTACCTGTCTAGCAAAAGCACAATTTTGCTTACCTAGTTTTGATATCAGCCCCAAAGTTTAAATCGGAATAGCAAGAGGAGTCACTGTAGAATATTTTGGTACCAATATTGTTGATATCAACATGAACAAAAATTTTTTTAGAAATTTATTTAGTCAGAAATTGTCAGAAAAGTAGTCGAGAAATTTTCAAAACCTAAAATTATATCAATTTGTTCTTGTATGTTCCCGTCTTTGTCAACCTATGAAATCGATCAGAAAATTAGCCATATATGTCCCCTGTTTGCATGAAAAATTTGGTGAAAATTTGAAACCGGTAACGTTGTCAAATAATGAGAATTGTGAACAGCGACACCTAAAGATGCTTCCGGATTTCAATGGTTCCTGTCTAGCAAAAGCCCAATGTTGCTTACCTAGTTTTGATATCAGTCCCAAATTTTAAATAAGAATAGCAAGAAGAGTTATTGTAGAACATGTAGAACATTTTCAGACCAATATTTTTAATAGCAACATGCCACATAATTTCTCAGAAATCTATTTAGTCAGAAATTGACAGAAAAACTACCCAGAAAATTATATGAAACCTTACATTAAATCAAATTCTTTTGTATGTTCCCATCTTTGTCAACCAATGGAATTAAAAAGAAAGTTGGCCATATATGATCCCTGTTTGCATGCAAAATTTGGTGAAAATTTGAAACCGGTAACATTGTCAAATTATAAAAATTATGAACAACGGCATCTTAACAGGCTCCTGGATTTCAATGGTACCTGTCTAGCAAAAGTCCAATTTTGCTTACCTAATTTTGATATCAGTCCCAAATTTTGAATCAAAATAGCAAGAGGGGTCATTGAAGAACATTTTGCTACCAACAATGTTGATGCAAACATGCAAAAAAAATTCTCAGAAATTTATTTGGCCAGGAGTTGTCAGAAAAACAGCCGAGAAATTTTCAAAACCTTCAATTCAAATAATTTTACTTGTATGTTCCCGTCTTTGTCAACCTATGAAATTGATAAAAAAGGTTAGCCATATATGTCTCCTAGTCGTATGCAGAATTTGGTGAAAATTTGAAACCGGTAACATTGTCAAATAATGAGAATTGTGAACAACGGCACCTTTGAATGCTCCCGGATTTTAATGGTACCCATCTACATGTAGCAAAAGCTCAGTAATACCTTCATAGTATTGATATCAGTCTCCCATCTTAAATCAGAATAGCAAGAGGAGTTATCGTACAACATTTTTGTATCAATATTGTTGATACAAACATGCGAAAAAGAAGCATGTTCTTCTCAAATCTGAGATTATCAAAAAGTTAATATGTCAACAAAGCAGTGGCTAGTTCATCATTACAATAGAAATATTAGCAATTGTGCATTCAAAGGCTCAATTAATGTACAATAAAAACTGTTTTGTGTTCTTTTTTATTATCTTGAGCAGTGTAGTAAAGAAAAAATGTTTACATTTTAATAACTGTCCGATAATGCTCTTATAAGGGCCCAGCACTGTAACCGGAAGAAGAAGAAAGTAGTCTAAGTGCTGATAAGCCACAAAGGAAAGTTAAAAAGGGTGACATAATAGATTAAATATGTAACATTATGCATCTCCTTTATTTTTCACCCCCACATTTTATAATTTACTCTGCTGTTTGAGATTTTTTCTTCCATTATATTATTGGTGGGTGGGGTACGACAATGTGCCCATAATTCTTTAAAATCATGTTTTTGTGTGAAAAAAGTTAAAATTGATGCCATGTGTAAGTTGGTTATGTTGAATAAAGACACAACAAAGCACAATGAGCTATTTACAAATGTATTTGAAAATAATTAAGTAAAATCTTAGATTTTACATTCTTAGAAATCTGGACCCTTTACACTTAAATTCAAAATCAACACTGTTACCGGTTTTATTTTTTCTTCATATTTTACCATAAGCATGGGCATATATAAGGGCAATTTTTATGTAAATTTTATAGGTTGACAAAAACTGGAACTAGGTGAAATTAAGACCTGAATTTGGTAGAAATACTTAAAAACTAAAAAAAATGGCGGTGAGGTCATACAAAATCTTCTAGAAAATTGTTTTTTGTTGAGTAATATATACTATTCTGGTTTATACACGATGAGAAATTATTAGACATTATTTTTGGGGACAATTTGGCTTGAATACGACAAAGCTGGGTGTATATGGCCTCGTTAAGTAAGGATACCCCCCATTTTTATGCAAAAATCTTAAAATTCTTAAAAAAATATTTTCCAGAAAAGATTTTTAAAAAACATTTTGGGAATAACGTGGTAATAAAGAATACTAACTTCATACCAAATTTCATGAAATTCCGAGCGTGGGCAGAACCCTATGGGAATTTCTAATAGGGTGAGACCCCCCCCTTTCAAAAATTAGCAATAATTATGTTAATACGTGATCTATTTGCAAATGGTTTAAAGCAGAGAATGCGAAAAATACGCAGGAGACTGGATAGGTGTGGTCGTTATTTTTACCCATTACCACACAGTGACTCTTTTTGACTCCTCACATGAAATTGACTTTGGAAAACATCGTGGAAAATGAAGAAATTGCTTGTGACAAGCAATTTCTTCATTTCCCACAATGTTTTCTACCCAAAAGGACAACTAAATTTGAAATTTCATTCCATTGAAATTGTCGTCTGCAACATCTTTGAATTTGGACAGGTCAAAATTTTGTCGTTTGGTAATGGGTTAAAAGTCAGCTGACAGAGAATACATTGACGACCAAACACAATTTTGGTCGGTCGTTGATAACTTTTCTAACAGCTGATTTTTAAAACACCATTTGCAATAAAAAAAAAATACACATACAAACTGTATATGTCTGTGTTTTTTTCTCTTTTTTTTCTTCGTTTTTTTTTTCTTCTTCTTTTTTTATTATTTTTCTGCTTCAAATCTTCTCTAAAATCGATTATATTTACAGAATCATGTAAAAATACTGAAAAGAGTATGCCTGTGATACCCAATCGCGTTTTCGGTATGTTGAAATATAGGCTTTGGTGGACCTACTCTCTGCGCGGGTTCATTGCTATCATTGAGGCGGAATGGATTTTCAATCCGTTAAGATAAAAGGGACCATCTGGGTTAGATTTAAGAATTAGTGGAGTTTTACGTCCTACTTAACTGCTAAGGTCATATGGAGACGGGGCCTCGTTTAAAAGTCTCATCTGAAGGACTGGAGAATTGGGAGATTGAGCTTGCGACCCATGTGTTACAAGTCCAGCGCGTTACCACTGCACCAAATCTGCCACAGAACCCTCTAGGTAGTCAATGAAACCAAATTTACAAAACAGATCGGAATCGGCAAAGGTTGCATGCAACCAGATTGCGTATTTAGGTAAGGAAAGATATTAAGATAGAGAAAACATTATAGATTTGGAAATTATATCACATTATAGATTTGGAAATTATATCAGAGTGAAAAATATCGACCCAAGTCAGGCTGCGCGGACTGCGCAGACTGACTAGGGTTCATATTTTTCACACTTCAATGAATATTCCTTTTAGCACGACGGGCCGACTTTGGTGCATTGGAAACGCGCTGGACTTGTTATACATGGGTCGCTGGTTCGATCCCCCGCCTCTCCAGTCTTTCGGATGAGACTTTAAACTGAGATTCCCATTATACCTTAGCAGTTGAGTAGGACGTAAAACTCCATTAAATCCAAATCCCTTTTAGCATGACGGGTCACATTCACAAAAAGTGCACTTTCGGTTTGTTGCAATGTAGTGCATGACGGGCAAACTTTCTGTATTTTAACAATCTTGCTGGGGTGCAATAAAAATATTCATATTCGGCATATTAAAATGTAAACCATCACCATAAATTACGACAGAGTATTCGCGATATGCAACAACTATATATAATAATTGCAGAAAATCCTCGTTACTTTTGCTGGTACGTTACTGGGGACTCTCTGAATTACCAACGCCCATCGTTTTAATACGATCGAGCTTTGTCATGGCGATGGCGAATCTCGTCTAATCTCGGTGCCTTGGTGGGATATTTGACTGTTAATGGCGAGTTCTTTTTATTTATTTATTTTATTTTTGTAATATCTGAAACAAATTTTGATTGGCTGAAGTCCATATTTACCGTCATTGACCATGTAAGTAATCCGGAAATGCAATTTTATTGGATGATGATCATCGATTGGATGAGTGGCCCAGTGCGTGATCGCTACATGTGTAGACGTTTATTGGATAATACAAAGAAAACAACAATGACACAGTAGGCCTATATGACGTCACTATATTTAGTAAACTATCATTTAGAAAGTGTTACGACAGATTTTGAATCAATCGATATGAGCGACCAACTCTGAGAAAGAAGTAGTTACTAGTTTTAACCCATTACTGCATGGTGACGCCTTTGGACTCCCTTACAGGAAAAAGCTTAGGAAAACATTGTGGAAAATGAAGAAATTGCTTGTGACAAGCAATTTCTTCATTTTTCACAATGTTTTCTTACCCAAAATGGAAAGAATTTTAAAATTCCATCAACTTGAAATTGTCGTCTGCAACATCTTTGAATTTGGACCAGTCTAAAATTTTGTCGTTTGGTTATGGGTTAAAATGGTTTGAAGCAGAGAAGATGAGGGAAAGCCAGAGAGTGTCTGGATTGGTGCATCTTAACCCTTTCCCAAACGGCAAAATGTTAGGGTGATCCACTTCAAAAACTGCCACAAATGACAAAATGGATGTTTTTAAAGATAGAATTAGTGTTAAATATGGCACAGAAAATATTGAGACAAAAGGAGAAACTGCTGGTTATCAGCAGTTTCTTCTTTTGTTTCAATGTTTTCCAAAGCTTTCCTATAAGGGACGTCAAAACCAGGTCTTGTTTGGGAAAGGGTTATTAGAAAAGTTATTCACGGCAAACCAAAATGGGGGGGGGGGGGGGCTAAATTCCCCTCGACTCCCCCTATATCCCTCTCCAATATTTAACTTTCGATGCAGTATTCAGGGGATAATATTTGAAAATTTCACTTTCAAAAAACAAAAAAAGTAAAAGAAAGGACTGACCTTTCCGTAGTGTTACGAAAATGTCAGCGTTTTTTCATTTTTTTTTTTTTTTTTTTTTTTTTATTTAATCCAGAATTAAAAGAATCAACTTATTTACGATGAACTTCATAGCTAAAGTAGGCATGTTAAATCTAGTACGTGTATGCTCATAAATGATCTAGCATCCCTACTTTAGCTCTGAAGTTCAACGTAAATAAGTTAATTTCTTATAATTCAAATCCTTCAGATACTAATACCATTGCTTTTTGAGGCCGCCTCTAACCTTTTCAAAAATTGTAACCCATAATATTACAATTTTTAAAAAGGAACTGATTAACTGCCGACCTCACTATGCTTTCATGTTCTTACACGTACGCAAGACCTTTCTAAAATACCCAAACATTTCTTGTATAGTATATCTAACAAAACAAAAAGGGACTGACGCAAACTCTCATTTTAGGTCCCTGCAGTGCAAAGAGCCCAAGTGCCTCTAGCAAAAAGTACAAAAAATAACAGACTAGAGCTGTAAAAGGGACATAATGAAACTGGTACAAAATAAGTTGAACATGTGCAGTCGACGCTCGTTATAGCTCAATATAAATGACCTGACAGAGCATCTAGAGCAGCTAATAGCTAGAAATGCTCTGCAAGTTCATTTATTGCATCCTATATTTCGGTATCGGGTAAGTCGAATTTCTAATTAAGCCGAAGAGTAAAACTCGTCATGTCCTCGTCAATAGAAATTAAAAATGGTTTATGATTTTGAGCAATTCACTTGCATTTTTAATTAGTTTCAGAAGCCGCTATCCTCTATAATTCAAGAAGGAACCCACTTACTGCACAGAAAAACGGTGTCGAGGTACAATGGCGTCCCCTACGACCGAGATACAACGAGCTTCAACCGTATATCGTCTCTTTTCAACGAAAACCTCGTAACTGCAGCCTGCTTTAAGCTGCAGTTACGAGGTTATCGTTGAACAGCGATATAGCATTTCGAAAGATTTTTTTTAATTGAAATATTCTCGCATAAAAACGTTTTTTGACGCCCACAAGAAAAAAAAGCTTGGGAACATATTAAGGGGAATAAAGAAATTGCTCGTCACAAGTAATTTCTCCATTTCCCCACATAACATGAGACAAGCAATTAATTTCTTTAGTTTCCCACACCGTTTACTATTTAGAAAGAGCGTATATTTAAAAAAGATATATAAGAAAAAAAAAGAATTATCGTCTGTAAGGGTTATGGTTCTGCAACATCAATTTTTGCAAGCCCAAAATTTTACTGTCTGGTAATGGGTTTTAAAAGGTACAGAAAAAGACGCGTCCCCCCTCGCGACTGCACTTATAAGTGCAACTGCGTTTGCAGGTTAAACTTTTCCTAAGCGGCAAATTTTTAGACTGATCCATTTTGAAAGCTGCTACAGATAACAAAATGAACACCAATAAAAATAGGATTTGCGTACAATTCAATCCAGAATTAATGAGACAAAAGGAGAAAATGCTGATTATCAGCATTTTCTTCTTTTGTCTCAATGTTTTCCAAAACATATTCCCTTAGAGACGTCTAAACCAGTTTTTGTTAGGTAAAGGGTCATGGGAATTATTAATATGCAGCACAGATTTATTTTATCTTTTCGGATCTTTTTCGAATTATTCTATTTTTGAAAATAACCTCAATCTGCTTATACAGTCCCTGGACTAGGCTCCATTTGACTGAAACCGAGTGATATGTAGAACTGATAACACAGAGCACCGTGAAGGTGCTAGTTGGGGAGCCTAGTCTCTTATCTGTATAGGCCATGGTCCCACATTTGAAAAACCTCCACAACTGGGTTTTTGAAAACCTACATCGCTTCTTTTCACCCAAAAACCTCGCAACTACAGCTTAAAGTGACATTTCACATTTATTTCATTTTTTACAAGTATGTCTTGATGCAAAGAGTGTTTATTCTAATGCATAGAAATGCTATCAGTTTTTTGAAGTTGTTATTTATAAGCGAAAAATATGCCTTTAAAGTTGAGACAGAAATGACAAATTCTATATTAATCTGAACTGTTGTCCACAACAATTTGTTTAATTTTAGCACAAAAATATATATTTCTCGTAAACGGTTCAATATTTTGACTTGAAATTTTCAGAATTTTCATAAAAAAAGATGCTCTTTCAGATAGAATAAAAGT
Organism: Fragum sueziense; assembly: GCA_963680895.1. Lineage (NCBI taxonomy): Eukaryota > Metazoa > Mollusca > Bivalvia > Cardiida > Cardiidae > Fragum > Fragum sueziense. Next base: position 55,487,378 of record OY804598.1, on the reverse strand, counting down.
AAAATTTATGTAAAAATAATTGTGAAATGTCACTTTAAAACAAGCTGTAGTTACGAGGTTTTGGTTGAAAAGCGACAATATTTTCTTAATGCTTACGATGCAAGTTTATGAAAGTGCTAAAAGGGCAAATTGTATGCTAAAGCATCCACATTTCTACGTGCCAACACTTTCCTTAAATAATCGAAATATTCGTTATTTATTTTGTTCACATGCAAACTAGTTTTGAAATGCTTTCAATTATCGTGTTGTTTTTTGTAAAAAGAAAAAGTTTTTGTTATCACCCTGAATATCACAAAACATTAGCGCAGAAAAGGCGCAAAAGTGAAGTTACATTAAAGGGGTATTTCTTTTAAGCGGTCTGACGCGCCAGCGATGGCTTACCGGCGTATTATGCAGGCTAGGAGATTAGCCGTCGATTTGTCATCGATTGATCGAGGCCTCCGCCGATAAAAATAGAATATTTAAAAAAAATCATGATCCGCGGCGCGTCGGCCATTTTTTTCGTTTAGTCAAAATCAACCGTTCAATCGGCGACTACTCGCCGGTAATCGGCCGGAATATTGCCGGGCGTCTGACGGACAACGATCGACTTTATACACAACGCTGGTGTGTCGGATACATTTTGTCGTCTCTTGATCTGAATCGCGGTTAACAAAAAATCCCGACGCCGCTGAAAACGCCAACACGTTGGTTACGGTGGAGATTGTACATGATGGGATGGGTAAATCTACGACCGAATTTGCCTCGCTTCAAGTAAGACATTTACAATAACTTTCTTATTTCTGCGTCAATTTTCATACAATTTGTTGCATGTACCCGCCTTACTGAGGTTTTTCCACTGATGTACAACTTACTCGTTATCTATTTGAACAATTTGTAAAAATGATCCAAACCGACCTGAAAAACGACAAAAAATTCTGATCGTTTTTCCGGTCGGTTTGGATCAATGTTTGGGGAAAGTACGGGGAGTTTTCAAATAAGCCATACATCTGAGGAAAGGACTTAGTAAGGTGGGGTACATGCAACAAACCGTTTGAAAATTGACACGGAAATAAGAAAGTTATTACACAATTGCCTACCTGAAGCTTGGCTACTTTGGCCGAAGTCGTTATCTTTTCGTGTTCTGGTCGATTGGGATCAATTTCTGGAGAAAGTAAAATGATTCCCAAAAATAATGCATATTTCTGAGGAAAGTGCTCAGTAAGGCGGGGTACATGCAACAAATCTTTTGAAAATTTACGCAGAAAAAAAATAGTTGCAAAATATCTGACCAGAATCGAAATCATTTTTGTCTGTCCGCAGTCGTTATCCGTCCCATGATTTACAATCTCCACTGTGTTGGTGCCGCCCATAAATATGTGAAAGCATTTTTAGAAAAAATCAAATCTGCTCTTTTAATACTAAACGATATCCCTCTGTAAACACAATATTGTATAATTGCCTACCAATGTTTACAACTAAAGAAATCACACGACTCACATGTCGCATATTCTCGCAATCTCTGCGAGTTTTTATAACTAATCGTTGGCCGTAAAAGCTAAAGCTGTTTTTTTTTCTCTACACACATCGATAAACGTTTACAACCAAACGGTTTACCTCTGTTTTCACTGTTCAATTATCGTTTATTCCCGCAATCTCTATGATATTTTTCACGGAGATTAAGTTCTGCCATATCTGTTCTCTAAACATTGATCAACGGTTTCTACTATCGAATATTCCTGCGATATTTACGAGATTTTGTTGTCTAATTGTTGGTCGTAAAAGCAAAAAGACACGATTTGGGATACATATTTTCATCGGTTTTGTAAACCACATGGAATAGGTTCTTTATAACAAGCATAAGTTTGACATATTAACATACGTTTGGCATAGCTCACGATAAATGACGGGCCAGACAAAACATCTCTAGCGAATAGCTAGAGATGCTCTGCCAGGTAATTTATCGATACCTATAATATTATGTGACATAGTCCATGACATAGTCCATTGTCGCTATCAATGCCGAGCTTTATATTCTACCATAAAATACAGAGGGGTTTCAATAAGTAATAAGATTCCTATATAACCAACTTCTATTACGTAAAAATACGTAACTGCAACATTAACAATGTCTATGGACAGAAAATAGGGGATTAGTTTTCGTCTGCGTGTCTTTCAGACCTCAGGAAATGCAAGAATATCAGAATTTTGATATGTTCAAACAATGTATTCATACGAGACTCGATCAAAATCTTAAAATATCCACAATTCCCAATTCTATGGACTAAAATGTATCAAGTTGCAACATTCGTATGTTTGGAAATGAGTAACTACAGTTAAAAGTCCTTGTCTGTTACTTTGTTCGACTCCAGGGAGAGCAATAAAGTTGCCACATCCAGAAACTAATCTTTCAGTACTATGATTTCTCAAACATGCGGAACCAGAACGCCAAAAGGTGCCAAGCGAAAAGACGATACATTGAATCTGTCGTATTTTCGCTTTTTCGCCCCACCAACCTACCATGCGACAACACGACACATTGAATCTGGCGTCATGTCGCCATGTCGGAGAGTTGCCATACGAAAAGGCCACTGATTGCCGTTTTGGCGCGTTTTATCCCTTGAGTGGCGGGGTGACAAGGCCTCGACAAAGCAAAATTACGACATATCAAGGACAAATATACGAAGATAAAATATGGCTATAGATCCGTTGCGTGGCCACCTTTTGTCCCGCCAGGCGAAAGGCGAAATGACGACAGATTGCCGTCATTTGTTTGGCGGGGCGCCAGGCGAAGATACGAAATGGCATTAATCAGCCACCATAGCGGAACGTATCCTGCATTCGTACAGAGAATTAAAATATTGATATTTGGATCGTTTCACGCATAAATAATATAAATAAGTCTTTAAACATGTATGTGTTCACCAATGATTATTTTCAAGAATTATTTAGACTAGTGTCTATGCCGTAAATGGCGTTTACAAAAATGTCCATACGATAAACATTGACCGGTGAACAGTTAAAATATACTCGTCTGAAGAATCTTAGGCATTTTCCCTAAAAAGGCTGCAAAAAACCACAACGATGCGTAAAAATATTTCGAATTTTTGGACAAAGTTTGTATTTTTGGCCTATCTACGAACATTTTCATTTTCAGGAATAACCTTTTGCTACACCACTCAACTATTTATGTGAGAAATGAAACAGAATAGTTATCTTTAAATCTTATTCAAGAATCATTACTCCCACATTCAAAGCATTTTGCTTATTGGTTGGGATTTTTGTACAAAAAATATCAATATTTAAAAAGGTGATCATTAGCAATTTTTAGTAGCATACTGCAGGTGCAACTGCACGAATCTGCAAACTTTCACTCTACCGTGGTAAAACCAGTCGAATGGAAATAAATGCTACGCTAAAAACAGACTTGGTTTACCGTTCTGTATCGATAAACCATCGGTGTTGTTATAAAATCTCGTAACTACGGCTTGAATCAAGCCGTAGTTACGAGACGTTATAACAACGCCTGCGATATACTATCATTTTGTCCGAAATTACGTCACGGATAACTGGATAAAAATGTTCCCTGTTATAGATAGGGTTGAAATGCGTATAACATTTCTCCCCGGATGCCCGTGTAACAATCTCCCATCGCCTGCACGTTTCTATTGGTATTTTTTCTTCCAAACCTAACCCATCACCACACAATGACTCTTTTTGGCTCCAAAGAGGGGGTTGCTTGGGAAAACATTGTGGAAAATGCAGAAATTGCTTGTGACAAGCAATTTCTTCATTTCCTACAATGTTTTCTTACATGCAATTTCTTCATTTCCTACAATGTTTTGTACCATCCTAGAAAGACAAATAAATGTAGAATTTCATTCATTTGATATTGGTCATTTACATTATCTTTGGTCTTTGGTCATTTGCATTATCTAAATTTATCTAAAATGTTGTTTGATAACGGGTTAATGAGCGCTTCTTACTTAATGTGATCACTGGCGACATGGTATACATGTATACGATTTTCTTTGACCCTTTCCCAAACAAGACCTGGTTTTGACGTCCCTGATAGAACAGGTTTGGAAAACATTGAGACAAAAGAAGAAACTGCTGATAACCAGCAGTTTCTCCTTTTGTCTCAATATTTTCTGAGCTATATCGTCCACTAAGTCCATATTTATCAACATTCATTTTGTCGTCTGCAACAGTTTTCAATTTGGCTCACCCTAAAATATGACGTTTGGGAATGAGTTAATTACGTAAGTTTTGTTTTGACTCTCTAGCTATTCTAAAATGAAATTTGAAAACCAAAATTAAGGTATCCAAACCATCATTAGCACCAAAGACCCAAATGTGAAATTCGAAAAGTGCCGGTAATTCCTAAACTGTGTTGCATTTCCATTTGAAATACAAACATAAGCATTTTGGACGGTTTAGAATTTTAAATTAATGCATACCCGTGAAAATACTTGACAAAAATGTTCAAAATTACCTCCCTTGCATATGAATATAGAGTAAAATAATATTTGTAACATTTTCTTCTTGAAGCATACTTTTGAAATCTGACACGATGAATCAACTTTTTTGAAGTGTATGTAAAAGTGTGTATAATTCGATGCATTTCACATGGCTAGAAAGTGATGATTTTTTAGCGTCTGTAAACCTTAATCGCCCGGTAACGGGTAATAAATTTGTACCCAGGTATTGACACTTTTGCACCCTACCCACGGGTACTCGAGCACACGTTTCAGTCCTAGTTTTAGGATGGGTAACCTTCTAGTGTAGAGTATGTCATTTACGGGTTTTGAGTGAATGTCTTCCTAATTATATTGGGCGTCATTTTGTAGGCGTCTAGACATTTTTCAGGTTAATAACTGGTCCTGGTAAAAACATTTGAAATGGATGCAAATTTCTTTTATGCACTAAGCTCATAGTTATTCAATCAAATGCACGATTATACCTCCTAGCAGCGTTATGCAAAATCTCACACTGTGTTTTTGATCAAAATTCTCATTAATATGCAGTGCAGTTTTTTACTTATAATTTATAATTTATATGCACAAAAATATAAAGCTTGCCTAGATCTATATATAGTAAATTAGTGTGCAGCAGTGCATTAGTCGTGCCTAGATCGCAGTGTCAAAGTGTACTGACTGAATAAGGTAAGACAACTTTAAATAAGATAATCAAAATATTGATAATAATGTTACATAATCATAATTATTTACTTTTATGCAGTCACATTAAAATGGCACATATTTACTAGATTTACTTGTGTAACTAAACACAATATTGAACTCCAACATTTTGTAAAGGATGGGTTGCAACAAGGGGTCAAAAAATATATTTTCTTTAAATTTTGTGGATTGATAGTGTTACATAATATCTTTAATTTGTATGTGTAAAAAATCTGGTTTCGGCTTATTTTCCGAAATATGAGTAAATAAAGTGGGTGGGGTAAGATGGACTGAAACACAGTAGGAGCCATTCTAAGTCGCTTATCTTTCTTATTTTAGCCCCAGATGCGTGAAAATTTGTAAAGTAAACATTTTGAAGAATTCATTAATCTAACAAAAAGTCAAACAGACTGTAAAATACATCTAGTCAACGATATATGGAGATGGAAACATAAATTATTATCTGGCTATTTTTGTTTTGAAGAGACATAGTGTATTGAACATTTAGTTATAACTCTTGTATTCCAAATAAATTTCCTTTTTTCTAATGCATAAAAATAAACATAGGTTTCTAATAGTAGTTTCATTTCTTGATGACATGAGCTTATAGAATGATGTTTCATTTAATACATCTGTATACTAGTACTTTGAATTAAGGTTTGTAAGGTTTGCGGGTGCGTGGTTTTCGTGGAAAGGCAGCCATATATCACTCATATTTTTGTACGTGTGTGAGTTTGTGTGTGTGTGTGTGTGTGTTTGTGTGCGTGTGTTTGTGTGTGTGATCGAAGGGTGGATGCATTTGCCATTATTCACGCTTTGTTATGCAAGACTTGTGTATTTAGACGATGTATGTTATGTACAAGTCTTAATAAAACTTTGTTCTGTTCTGTTCTGTAAACAGACCATGAAAAATCTACACTTTCTAGCCATACGAAATGCATAAAATTTCACATATTTATGAATACACTTCACATAAGTTGATTCACAGTGCCGGATTTCAAGATTATGCATAAAGAAGAAGATAATTTACAAATACTATTTGAATCTATATTCATATGCAAGGGAGGTAATTTTTAACATTTTAGCATTTTTATGCATTAATTCAAAATTCTAAACCGTACAAAATGCTTATGTTTGTATTTGAAATGGAAATGTAACAAAATTTAGGAATTATTTATACTTTTCAAATTTCGCCTCAGGCTCTTTGGTGCTTTTGAGGTGTCGAATACCTTAATATAATCTTTTTTCAAATCATTATAAGCGGGCACATTAATACAAAATGAAATTCGTCCTCAGCATGTGAGTCGCAATAGATACAAAAACGGTAGTCTCTGCAAATACAATAATGTCTCCCTTTTCGACCATAAGTGGGTGGGAACACATCTAAATGAACAGATACATGATCCAATTTTTTACATCAATAATTGAAAGATATAATTCCTGACCAAACGCATTTTTGAAGCCACAATAATGATTTAATTTTGTATTTTCCAAGCAACTAGCTCTCCATTCTTGTCTATATTGGTATTTCAACCGTTGAACATATTGAAATAACAAAATCTTCTCATTTTCGACACTTTTTTATTGGCAGTGAATCATATTAATGTCTGATCTTGATCTTTCCACAGCCAATCTCGAACCAGACGTCAAATTCGATCCTAATTCATCCGGGTATACAGAAAAACTTTGACGTTACTCAAAGATGGTCCGTTTTGCATTCTTGGTCGTTGTCCTTATTGCATGTAAGTATACATTTGTTTAGTTCTTTTTAATTTTTGTAAATCCCTTCAAATTTTATAAACGGCGTAAAACAAATGGGTTTAAAATGAAACTACAGACAAAAAAACATGGATCTGAATAATTATGGAATTCAATTATCTATTTTCAATTATGCACATATAATTTAGGAGGGAAATGGAGAGCATTTCTGATCATAAGCACCGTTTTCTTCATTTTCTGTGATTTCTGGCCCATTAACCTTCAGGGTTCTCAAAACCAGAGGTGCATTCTTTAGAGCGAGATTTCTTTAGATATCTCGAGGTTTCTTAAGATATTTTAAACCTGAAATGAATCTTCGTTTTCATGTCAAATAAGATGAATTTATCTTAAAGAGAATTGTCTAAGAAAAATATTAGCAAAAGTTGCGATGAAAAAATCAACCCCCACCCTGAGTTATAACCTGATAAAGATACGTGATTTACAGGTGCGCGTAAAACGAAACTGAAATACCTATATGGATGATGACGTCAATTGTTCAATCCCATTATAGCCCTCTTAAACTTATATGTATAAACAGTCAACTTTAACTTCAAATTGCGCTGACGTTGTAAAAGCAAAAATATAAAATAAAAGTATTTTTATGTGGTTTATCATTTGGCCATTAAAGTGGAGAAAAAAATGTGAAAATGTTTTCGTGAATTTGAACAGTAAAATACAGTTATATTTACATGCCGTGGTCCGAAAATTCTCGAGTATTATACGCTTGGTGATAGTGGAAATTTCTGGAAAAGTGCCTTTAATAAGCTCTTTTAACCCATTCCCAGAAAACATTGTGGAAATGAAGAAATTGCTTGTGACAAGCAATTTCTTCATTTTCCACCATGTTTTCTACCCCAAAAGTCAAACAATTTCAAAATTTTATCAAATTGAAAACGTCGTCTGCAACTTCTTTCAATTTGGACGAACTCAAATCTGTGCCGTCTGGTAAGGGGTTTACATGTCAGAAGGTCAAAGGTTATTGTAACAAATGAAAGGTCTTGGCAGGAGGTATCCATGTGTGAAATATCAAGGCTCTTTTTATAATAGTGCATGAGAAATAGGCCAGGTTAAAGTTTTTTTAAAAGTAAATCAAACTCCAATGTCAATGTCACAAAGGTCATGGTCCCAAATGAAAGTTCTTGTCGAGAACTATATATGTGTGAAATATCAAGGCTGTATCTCTAATAGTGACTGAGATATAGACCAAGTTAAAGCTTTTCAAGTGAAGACGCGACGGGACGGGACGCGACGCCGACACTAGGGCTGTGACATTAGCTCCCCGGACATAAAGTCCCGGCTCGCTAAAAAGAAAAAGATGATGTTAAGCATTTTGTCTTTTGGTAAATGGTTAATGTATTTATTTTCTCATAATATCCTTCTTCAGGTTACGGCACTAACATGCAGATTCAGGTATGTGCTCTTTTACCATTTTCTAGACAATAATGTTATGAATGGCATAACTCTGTCTGAAATGAGATCAGTTTAGGATGTTCTATTTGTGCAGATTTTCCATTTCGTCGCTTCTCATCGGAAACATCGTAACTGCAGCTTGTTTCAAGCTACAGTTACGAGGTTTTCGTTGAAAAGCAGTGAATTATTGATTACAAAACATTCATGATATATGATATTAAACACATTCGGGTATATTTGTATTGTACATGTAGAAGCATGTATATTTTTATCAAAGCACCACAATTATACTCTCTTAAGAACAGAGCACATTCTCTCTTCATTCCATTATGATTTAATGATGCTCTGTTCCCGAGGGGTCATTTCACGTCTAATCTCGGGGCTTGGCGGGATTTTGGTATCCAATCGTTGGCTTTACACATCAAAACAATTTAAAAAGCTTATACAAACTTTCATTGGCTGACGCTTCAAATTACCGGCTTCAGCCAAAAATAGAAGCGACGTAATGTATACGTAATCAAACAAGATAAAACTGAATGATTTTGATTCGATAATTTAAATGTTACCGGCTTCAGCCAAAAATAGAAGCGACGTAATGTATACGTAATGATCATGCAAGATAAAGCTGAATGATTTTGATTCGATAATTCAAATGATGTGCTATAATTAGATTATGACGACCAAATAGGCTGTTGGTGTATACAAAACGGCAGAGGTCATATTTGATGGTTAATCAATAGACTTCAGCATTGGAGAGTACACAATTACGGCTCCAGTACCTTTAAACTTTCACAAACTTAATCAAAACATTGGAGGGTGGTCAAATTTGGAAGCGCCTGCCATAGAAGCAAGACAATGATTGATATCTATATAAAGAAAATGTGCGTTTTATAGCAGAGAAACTATTGAGTGAAAGTTAAATTGCTCAATAATTTCTTGTTTTCTCTCAGTGTTTTCCATAACAATAGTACTAGGTATGTCAAAATCAGGTATTGTTTGTAAAAGGGTGAAAGGAACGTTGAGTCTTTTGTAAGTTGACAATATTTTTGCTTATTTTTGCTTTCAGAAAAGTTTGTTTTAGAGTGGTTAAGTCTGTTTGATAATTAATTAATTAACTATTTTCCAGACAATGCATTGTTATGGCGTATCTTATAGAAAAAGCTTGATAAAACATTAAGACAAATGAAGAAATTGATAATAACAAGTATTTTCTACGTTGCCTAAATGATTTCTTGGTTATGTGCCACACAAATTCTGTCTATATGAACAGTCTTTTATCGTCTAAAGCATCATCTAATTACAAACAGTATAGATTTTTGGTGTTTAGTAAAGGTTAATAAACAAATACGGAAATATTTTGTTCAAGTTAAACGTAACGTAAATTCAGGCAAACACCAGAATGTCCATAGATGTTCCATAGATGTTCTTATATAATCTTGTAACTACGGCTGACTTAAATCCGTAGACTTACAAGATTTTTTACTCGTTTACAGGGCGAATGTGCCAAGAAGTACAAGAATCTTGACGAGAATCATTCACAGTGTCTAACGGTTAGGGATGAAGAGGAGCTAGAAAGTGAGTGAATATGGCGTATCGAATAGGTCAAAAACATGACGTACCAAATGGGCCAAAAGTATTGAACACATAATAGGTCAAAAGTGTTGAGTACAAAATAGATCTAAAATATTGAGTACCAAATAGGTAAAAAGTGTTGAGTACAAAATATGTCTAAAGTATTAAGTACCGAATAGGTCAAAAGTGTGACATACTAAAAGGGTCAAAAGTATGACATACTTAACAGGTAAGAAAGATATGACGTACTAAATGAGTCAAAAGTATGACGTACCAAATGGGTAATAAAAATGACGTACGTACTAAATGGGACAAAAAATTGAAGCAGAAAATGGGACATAAGGTTTACGAACTAAATGAGCCAAAATTTTGTAGTAACAAGTGGAAGAAAAGTATGACGTAACAAATGGGTTAATAGTATGACGTACCAGAATGAACAAAAGTTTGACGTACTAAATGGGTCAAAAGTATGACATACTAAATGTGTTAAAGTATAACGTACAATTTGGAACAAAAGCTTGACATACTAAATGGGACAAATTTCTGCGTACTTAAATTGACAAAAGTTTGATGTACTAAATGAGACAAAAGTTTGACAAACTAAATGAGTCAAAAGTATGACAAACTATATGGACCAAAGGTATGACGTAAAACATGGGTCAAAACTATGACGTATTATATGGACAAAAAGTATGGCGTTTTAGATGGGCCAAAAGTATTACGTACTAAATCAGTCAAAAGTATGAGGTACTAAATGGGACAAAGGTTTGACGTACAAAATGGGCAAAATATATGGCTCATAAAAAGGGACAAAAGTAAGACGTACTGAGTACATGTATATTAAGGGAAAAAAGATTAGCAATTTCGTAAGTTGCAGTTTATTTGTCATTTATCTGTGTTCCGATCGTAATCAAATTTTTAGACAAAGATTTTATTAGCTTATTTCCACTAAGACCCCACACACACAACAGCCACCGGAAGCCGCCCTTAGAGGCAAAAAGCGAAATTCATCCCTGTACACTGCCTTTCACCATGCTCTGCGCTTGCTTTGATCTTGTGGAAATATGATAACGTGAAGATTCTCTTACTTCCGTCATTTATCTTCTGATTCTTGCATTGATAAACGATGCAATTTAAAACCCTTTCCATTCCATGTAGATCTAATACAATATTAATTTCCCACAAACTCATTACTTGCCACCGAAAAGTAATCCGAGTCTTCTCTGATGAAAATTCGTTCTTTGATATTTGGATGTCGCTATTTATATCAGAGCGCTGTCCCATTCAAAAACAAAGAAAATTCCGACACAAGTTATGTCGCTTGTTCAAAAATCAACGAGCGAATTTTCATCAGAGAAGACTCGGATTACCGGAAATGTTCTGCGGGTACGGACTGAAACAATATTGGAAAGGGGTCAATTATCTTTACAACAATATTCAAAATTTTAATTTGGATTAGAGATCTGAGGCGTCTGATATGTGACGTCATACGCGGTTGGGGTAGCACTCTGAAAACAACACATGGCATCAGCACATTGTCTCCCCCATCATTAGCGTTCGTAACAGTACCACACTGTCTGTTATGCTTGAAATTTGTACGCAACCGAAACTCATCTCAATACGCCCAAAATGCAGAATAAGTACGCGTGCCAGTTCTTTTACGTTATTGACGTCATCACTGCCTCTACCTGTCGTTCCAAGATGGTATCAGAAGTGTTCGATTGGCGTATAATCTTGCCTACTTGTCTACCACGTCCACATTCTGTGTCTGGAGAAAGTTAAGCGTGTGTCTGTTAGCGTGTAGACAGGCATAATCATTCTGGCTTGCTCTGAACGTAAGAATGAAATGCCACAGACTGGGAAATTTCACACGGCCGCTTATCTACTAAATCACAACATTTTGTTGTGTATGAAAAAAAGTTTAGAGGATATCCGGCTGGCAGTTAGAGGAGCCGACAAATCGACGGGTGAAAGGTAAGTCTCGTCTTTTAATCGAAATGTTCTTGTTTCTAGCTCGAAAATCAAAAATCGGAGAATGTCATACAACCCTTTATTCATTTTCACATATTTGTGAGCCCCATCCAAACCCCGATTCCCAGAGATTGAACGGGAATTCATTTTCTCCCGTTGCAAGGGTAGCCCCAATATTGACATTTCGTCAATACTGATGATCGTTTGTCCACTTTCTGAGGATGAATGGCCCAAAACCTGTGTGTATTATAAAATAGTTGTATGTAAATTACATCGTGCAAACAATATTTTAATAACTTACTGTCGATCTTTGAAGATAATCAGTTCTTCCGGTCAGTTTGTGCGTTAGAGGATAGGTTGTGAGTAAGAGGATATGTTGTGATTTACAAGACAGAATGCATTCATCACATTCAATACCATTTGTCATTGTTTATATGCGAATTAAGCCAAACCGAAATACTCTATGTGATATGTCTATTATCAAAGGGTGAGTGAAATGGCATAACGTATTTTTACGCGCAGTAAATTGATACATCAGTTTAACATTTAAACAATTTAACATTGTCTGCCCATCTGCATGTGATAATCTAAAATGAAAATTTAAGTTAAGGGGGCGTTTGTGCGTTCTCTTTTTAAAATTTCATACACCTGATATTCTTGTCTGCTACATCTTTTGCTTCGGAAAAGTCAAATATTTAGCCAATTTGGTACTGAGTGTTTTCAAAAGTGTTTTCAAAATGACACAATTTTGGACTGCTTTATTTATAAAGAGTTACAGATGTGAGAAGTATATGTTTGAGGGCGTAAATATTGAGGGAAGGACTGATAATCAACAATTTCTTCTTTCTCTCGATGTTTTCCGAAACTATTTTACAAGGGAGTTATAAAATAAATATCTTGTATGGGATAGGAATTTTGAAGAAATCTTTATGAAGGAAATCGACTTTCTCTTGTTCCGTTGCTTTTACATGATGTGTAAATGGGATTCTTTAACCCTTTCTCATACAAGGCATGGTATAACGTACTTATTAGAAAGGGGTTGTAAAGTATTGACACAAAAAAGAGATTACTGTTAATCTGCAAGTTGTAGGCCTATATGATTGATGACTTAATATTAAACATATTGAATCAATAAACAAGAAGATCTATGGATAAACAAGATTTACAGACCTGTATTTTTGACACGTCTTTATTGTCTCGTCTCCGGTTTTTCCACTTCTTACGCATTATATTTTAAAGAGGCTATATTCTACTTTAGAGCATACAAAAATGGTCGGAATATTGCACAGTATTTACTTTGAATAGTTTAAAAGTTCACATGAAGACGCACAGAGTACAGACAGACAGAAAGAAACACAAAGGATAGTGAATGTATCAAACATTGTTATAAATCTATCATGCATAAGAACCTTACATTCATTTAGATGAGATAATGTAATATGATACATATAACTGGTGTGTAAAAAGGGTTTTTCTATATCATATCACAATGAACACGTACTCTGTCAAATAAAAATGAGACAGTGATTCTTAGGCGAAATAATGGTTTAATCTTTGGACAAGACTAGTCTAGTAATGAGAGTATTTCGGTTTGGCTTAATTCGCATATAAACAATGACAAATGGTATTGAATGCGATGAATGCATTCTGTCTTCTAAATCACAACCTATCCTCTTACTCACAACCTATCCTCTAACGCACAAACTGACCGGAAGAACTGATTATCTTCAAAGATCGACAGTAAGTTATTAAAATATTGTTTGCACGATGTAATTTACATACAACTATTTTATAATACACACATATTTTGGGCCATTCATCCTCAGAAAGTGGACAAACGCTCATCAGTATTGACGAAATGTCACTATTGGGGCTACCCTTGCAACGGGAGAAAATGAATTCCCGTTCAATCTCTGGGAATCGGGGTTTGGATGGGGCTCACAAATATGTGAAAATGAATAAAGGGTTGTATGACATTCTCCGATTTTTGATTTTCGAGCTAGAAACAAGAACATTTCGATTAAAAGACGAGACTCACCTTTCACCCGCCGATTTGTCGGCTCCTCTAACTGCCAACCGGATATCCTCTAAACTTTTTTTCATACACAACAAAATGTTGTGAATTAGTAGATAAGCGGCCGTGTTTCAGTACGCAACCATATGCCATTTAGGTTCCTTTAAATACTGATGAAGTTATTTTTGATCAAATCGAACCCAAAAATCATGACGCTATTGCCATAACGGTCAAGTTGAATGACGTTATTTCATGAGATCCATCATTTCACAAAATACGCATCCAAGTTAAAAATTCAAACGTGATTAACTTTCAAAAGTGACTTGAATCCAATGTCATCATGTCAATTGACAGTGTATCCGCGTTCGGTTCAGTTTCACCTGTCTTTAAAATCAAGTTAACCTTTTCCCAAACCAGACCTGATTTTGACGGCCCTAGTAAATAAGGCTGGGGAAACATTGAGGCAAAAGAAGAAAGTACTGATTATCAGCGCTTTCTCCTTTTGCCGCAATATTTTCTGAGCTATAGTACACACACATCTAATCTTGATTAACACCTACTTTGTCGTCTGCAGCAGCTTTTGAATTGAACCACCCCAAAATATTGTCGTTTGGGAAATGGTTAAATGTTACAAGACCATAACGCCAACAGACATCATAAGGACTCCAAACCCTTCATGCATGTTTTATTCAGGCTTGTTTAACCTTTTACCGTTTAACCCTTTCCCAAACGGCAAAATCTTAGGGTGATCCAATTCAAAAACTGCCACGAATGACAGAATGGAAGTGAATAAAGATAGAATTTGTGATAAATATGGCACAGAAAATATTGAGCCAAAAGGAGAAACTGCTGGTTATCAGCAGTTTCTTTTTTTTGTCTCAATGTTTTCCCAGGCTATTTCGATCAGGGACGTCAAAACCAGGTCTTGTTTGGGAAAGGGTTAATGGAGCTCTGGTAACGTAACGTTGACGTGCACATCAACGCACAAAGAACAAAGTTTGTTCCTCACAATACGATGACAAATCCATGTCCCCGTCGCATTTCTGAACAAACCTGTACTTTTGCTGCTGGGAAGCGATTATTGTGTTTGCAGATTGACATGATTGAGCGTTACCTGTATTAGCATGGTTAAACTCAATCATGTCAATCTGCAAACATAATACGTCATGAACACGTTACTACGCAATTGTTCTTACGTCGGCTAGTTTTACGCGGCATGCTAGAGCGTGGCCTGTCTCGAGCGTTGTCTTATTGACATTACTTAACTCTCAGTAGCGAGATGACACTTTGACTCGCACCAAAATGTTAAGCCACCTATTTGACCGTCACGTCACCAGTCAGCATGCCGAAAGCCTTATTCCCTTGGCCTAAGGTTAGCCCATGGCGCCGTCCCATTTAAATCGTCCTGTAGTTTTTGACGATTCTTTTCTTCCTTGATGTTTACAATTTTGCTGGGGTAGATATCGTCGATATAAATTGTATGCGCACATTTATGCTCGTGCGAGACGTCAGTTTAGCACTATTACGTCACAGAGCCTTTGGTGGGGAGAAACGCGTAAACAAAGTGCATCGTTAGTGAGTTAGCTTTTCTAAATTGCAAATGAGACTGATCTAAGGAAATCTGTACCTTTGTGTTGCAAAATTAATTGGTCGAAAAAAATGCTAAACTTTTCTCCCTTAGTATAGATCAAAAGTATGACGTACGAAATAGGTGAAAAGTATGACATAGTAAATGGGTCAAAAGTATCACGAACTAAATTGGACAAAAGTATGACGTACTAAATTGGTAAAACGTATGGCATACTAAATGGATGAAAGGTATGACGTAATAAATGGGTAAAAAGTATGACGTATTAAATGGATGAAAGGTATGAGGTACTAAATGGATGAAATATATGACGTACTTATGTTGGTTGATCTTCAATTACTTTTCATCAGCTGATTTTTTTTTCAAAAGTCCACCACGACTATATAACGATTTACGTCTATCCACCTCCTCAGATTCCAACCGATTTCAAATCGATCCCGTTTATACAAAATCATTGAAGATTTTCTGAAATTGTTTTAGTGATTATTCGCCGTGATTAACATGTATTTTTCCTATTTTAAAAGTTGATAATCCATCACCACACAATGACTCCCCCACAAAATAATGGCCATGGAAAACATCGTGGAAAATAAAAGAAATTGCTTGTGACAAGCGATTTCTTAATTTCCCACAATGTTTTCCATCCAAAACACTAAAACTTAAACATCTTTTTTTCTCTTGAAATTGTCGTCTGCAAGATCTTTCAAATCTAACCACCCTAAAAGTTTGTCGTTTGGTAATGCGTTAAAATAAATAAAGGGGAACTCTTGCTCAGTTTCGATCAAAATCATTTGATTGATTTATTTATTATCTGTATGTTTTAAAGGCCTAAGTGATGAGGTGGTTACAGAAATTCTAGACAGACACAACAAATACAGATCAGAGGCCGAGGCTAGCAATATGATGGAAATGGTATGTACCCTACGGGGGTTGTTTCTTTTATACGTAGATTTTTTTCTACTGTTACAGTATCTTTAGCTCACCTGAGCAGAAAGTGCTCAAGGTGAGGTATTGTGACCGGTTGCTGTCCGTCGTCCGTCCGGCCGTTCGGCCACAATTTCATTAAAGATCGTCACCCGAACCTGTTGGCCAATCTTAGCAGGAATGATCTTTGGGGACAGGCTTTCAAAGTTGTTAAAAGAATGTGGTTCGATTAAAGACTCTGGCTACCGCAGTATGAGAAAGGAGAGAAATAGCATAATCTTTAAAAATATTCTTCTCCTAAACCAGATGGTCAATCTTCTTGAAACTTCGCGGGAATTGTACCTGAGAAATGGCTTTCTACGTTCACGGCCACCAATCCCTCTCATTCATTGCAAAATGCTATGAGCGAAATCTCAGAAGAGGGACTTCCGGCTATGAAGAAACGGGACCCATTTTGAGTAAGTAAACACATGTTGTTACTTTAAATCGGTTATTTTGCTAGTTATGGGTTGAATCTCAAAAATCGCGGAATGCTATTCGATGGGGTAATGAATGATGTGTTATATTGCCAAAGCCCTTTGTTCTAGCTTACAGAGTAAACTTGCAATTACTTTCGAAGTGAGTGTACACACTTATGTTTACAAACCAAACGACACATAAACGACACATAAACGACTACTACGGCGATATCATATGCATTTTTCGAATGAGACATGTTCAATTTACTATTTTATGGTCTATTTTAGTATTCCGCACGTACGATTTTGAAAACCTTTGTTTATTTATGAGAAAAACAAGTATGCAATGAAGAAGAGCAGTAAGCTATGAAGAAGCGAGAGTAGCTATGAATAAGAGGGAGCAAGCTATGAAGAAGCGCGGACTTCATAATTCTTTCTTGGCACTCACATATACTGAATGGTTATGCGTTTAGGAAGAATTGAAGACAGAAATTCCAATATTTTTTTACAAATTTCCATTTGAAAAATCAAATTCTAGACGATAGAACGATATTTTTTGTTATGCAGCTTAAAAATGTATTTAATGCTGACCGGTAACTTACAGGCGCGTAGGACTGGATTTCCCCAAAAATTTTCAGTGCAAAATAATTACAATTTAGCATTTTGGGCAGACGTTTTGGGGCGGGGGTCTTAGCCCCTCCATGCCCCCAATTGTTACTACGGGTCTGACTTATCATCACGTGGAAATGCATTTTTAGAACATACATGAGAATTGTTACTAAAAATAGTAACAAATCGACATTATCAAAACGAGGCTCCCAAAACATGCGGAGAAAACAATGACGTCGCACGTGCATTCAATCAATATACAGCGATAAAGCGCACGTGCATTCAATATACAGTAATAAAGCGAAGTTTTAAGTGGAACAAAAATGATAAAATTGAATGAATTCGTTAATAGCCGGTAAGATGGTTATTTTATTGGATTTACGGTCAACCGTTCCCCGTTTAAAAATTTCGACTTTTGCCTCTAAGGACGACTTCCGGAGGCTGTCGTGTGTGTGTGTGTGTGTGTGTGTGGTGGGGGGTCTTAGAAGGAAATAACCTAATTCTGACCAACTTTCAGATTAATCGGACAAAATTTTGGCCTCTAGAGTGCATACAAGAAAAAAATAACCGACGGACGCATGACGGACACAACGCAATGACAAAAGCTCGACTGGCCGCTAAAAACATGTAAATAAGACCTGTTTTCATTCAAAATACATGCAATGTATCTTGCGTAGGCTTAAAATTATTAAAATGTTAGGGTTCTTATACGGTTTGCCAAGTTTTGCCTAAATAGTTTACAATGACATTGGCGTCCGCATGTGCAGGCCTATGTTATTTACATAATTATATCATCATTCCAAATATAACCACATTGTATACTGAAAAGTCTTGATGTAGGCTAATTTGGAAATTAGATTGATCTTACAATCCCAAATGTGAAATAGTATTAACAATAAATTCGTATCACTTTCCGAGCGAAAATTATAGCTAAAAGGCAAAATTAAGGCAAAACCCGACGCTTTGAATATCCGAGCTCTTATTCATAGCGTATTATATCTTCTTCATATCAGTCCCCTTTATTCATAGCTGATCTCTCTTCTTCATAGCGTATTACTTTTTTAGATTTTTCTCTCTATCAGAAAATCAGCCATTGGATTTTAATGGATATATATATAAGATAAAGCATTCGAAGCTTATGGGACCTGTATAGAAGGGAATAATTGTAGTATTTAAACCATAATTTTTCGATCAATTTTGACATGTCTTCAAAACACAGCACTGTGATCGCATGACAAAGCAGTTTGAAGCAAACACGGTGAGACCATGCCGAGGAGACATACTCCAAAAGAAGTTTAAATATACTCACCATCGAATAGCATTCCCCGATTTTTGAGAATCAGCCAAAAACTGGCAAAATCACCGATTTAAAGTAACAACGTGTGTTTACATTCACAAAATGGGTCCCGTTTCTTCATAGCCGGAAGTCCCTCTTCTGAGATTTCGCTCATAGCATTTTGCAATGAATGAGAGGGATTGGTGGCCGTGACGTTGATAAAAAAGGTTTAAATATCACGCAAAATTTGTTGCCACGGCAAGAGTAAAATGGCAAACTTGCATACACCCAGTCTAAACGAGACCAAGGGAGCATTTTTTATGACACGAAGCTGTACTTGAAATATGATAACCCCCAAATAACTGCTCTTGATAAAATCTCGTAACTGCAGCTTGTTTTAAGCTGCAGTTACGAGGCTTTCGTTGAAAAGCGATGAAATGTTAAAGGGTCCCTTTTATCCAAACCGCGACTCTGTCTGTCTGTCCGTCCGTCCGTCCGTCCGTCCATCTGTCCGTACATCTGTCTGTCTGTCAATGAATTTATCTATCTATTTCCAGAAATGGGATGATAAAATCGCCGATTCTGCCATGAAGTATGCACAAAAATGTCCAAGTGATCGTAATAAACTGTATCAGAGACGGGAACCAGGTGAGATACGTTCTTGTTTTTCGCATTCATCAACCCTTTTCAAACGGCAGAATGTTGGACTATTCCAATATGAAAGACGTTTCAGACGACAAAATAGGTGTGATATTTTGATAAAGAATTTGCGTATATAATAACACAGAAAATATTGTGGCAAAAGGAGAAACTGCTGGTTATCAGCAGTTTCTTCTTTTGTCTCAATGCTTTCCATAGCTTTTTCTTCTAGGGATGTCAAAACCAGGGGCGCGTTCTTAAGAGAAAGATTTCTTTAGATATCTTGATATTTCTTAAGATGTTTTAGGATAAAGCGTTCTTTAGAGTATGATTTTTGAGCCAATGGTAGGTACCATTACCCTATACTTCCTGTCGACCCCCTCGGTTAAATCTGTAGAAACAATAGAATAGAAAATTGACTGACTTGTTCCGAATGTTCCATGGAATTATGGTAATTTTCCGTACATCATACAAGTGACGTCATTATGGAACACATTAGTCAGAATCTAGGTCTTAAAACGCTTTGTCTAAAACATCTTTAGAAATCTTAAAGAAATCTCGCTCTAAAGAACGCGCCTCAGGTCTTGTTTGGGAAAGGGTTAAAGCGCAGTTGGTAAACCTTTTCTCGTCTGCATATACACTTGCGGGGAATAAAGTGTCACGCGAATTGCATTTTTTCCTACAACTCTATCGACACTATTTTAAATAGCCCCTTATAAAAACGTATTGGACAACGAAACAAAAATTTTAGTCGGCCACCAATATTTTTAGCTATAGTGCCACCATTAACATTGAGACTCAAATGTACTTTTAACTATTGACTGTCCTACGTGAGAGGGGTGTTGTGAATACATCTAACAGTAAACGCCTTCTTAAAACCACGACGTTTACATACCTGGCCCCGGTTTCTCGAAAAAACTTAAGTATATTCTACTGAGAACATGCTCAACTTCAAAGGGATACTCTCCAACGTTGAAGAGTATTCGATTGAAGTTCACGTGGATTTCGTGCGATTTGGGCACGATACTCAGATTTGAGCATGAGAACTTACTTAAGTTTTTTCGAGAAACCGGGGCCTGGTTGACTTATTCAGTTAGTCCCGTCTGTCCACGTTTTGCGGTTTATTTATATTACATCAATGATTTACCATCTCAGGCAAACCTCTGATCTTTCCCGTTCCCTCAACTTCAACCCGTTTTGAATTTAGTCATATATTAACAGAATTAGTGAAGATTATTTTTCTTTGTGTCATATAATATCCCAATGAGATTAATTGGAGGATTTTATTTAAATAATCAAATGTACAAACACTTTCATGAAATCGGATGTCGAACTTCGGATATATTGATGTTCGCGTTATCCCATTGAACTTCGACAAACAGATTTCATTGAAGGCCGGCTTGAGCCGGCTTTCAGTTTGAATGTTTTTTCGATATGGACATGTAGGATGATGGAGGCGAATATTGTACAACCTTTTTGGATATATTGGTGTAAAACAGACTGATTTGTAAGTCGATAATTGACGTTCACCTTGCAGCTTATATGTTTTACATACTAGCAATTTTACCCGTCTCGAAATTTGACCTTTGACCTCGATGACCTTGACCTATCCGGGGATGACCTTTGACCTCGATGACCTTGACCTATCCGGGGCTGTACTCCACCTAATCCCGTCCCGTAACCCGTAAGCAATCCCGTCCCGTAACTAAGCAATCCCGTCCCGTAACCCGTAAAAACGATAAATTTGACCTTTGACCTCGATGACCTTGACCTTTCAAAAAATGAACCCCTCAAGCTAATATCCGGGGCCGCCCTCCACCTTCCCTCCAAGTTTGGTGAAGATCGGCCCAAGGACCTGGGAGGAGTAGGGGAACAAACAGACAAACAGACAAACGTTGCTCAAATTATAGTATGATTTGCCCATTTGCGAGCAAAAATATCACACAATTGACCGCATTTGTACATCTTATGTATATCAATAACTGAACGCCCCCGACCACGTGACTATCAAATAAACTACGTTCCATAGAAATACTGGAACACACAAAAACCAAAGAGTACTTAGAATTTAGATATCTTATATATCATACGTAATCGGAATCCCAAGTGAACCTCTCTGTTCAAAGCATCCGATAAAATTCTCCTACGTTTCGGTATTTCTATGGACCCAGTAGACTGGGATCTTTCGATAACTAGAGAGACGTACCAGCCTCTTATAGAAATAGCTTGAGAAAACAGTGAGGCAAAAGAAGAAAATGATTATGATCAGCAATTTCTTCTATTGTCTCAATAATTTCCATGCCGTATGCAGCAGATTTCACATTAGGCCACCCTAAATTTATGTCGTTTGGGAAAGAGTTAATCGGTTTATCGATATTTTATAGGTGAATTCGACGTCGGACAGAACTATGCTAAAGGACTAAATAGCTGGACAGAAGCCATAGATTCTTGGGCGTCTCAGAAAAACAATTTTCCGGCAGATCGGATCTTCAAAGAGGACAACAAAGACTACTACCAGTACTCCCAGGTATTTTAGCTTTTGTAACTCGTCACGTTAAAAGGGACCTTGTCCGAATAGCCAAAATCCAAATTTTGACAAACTTGTCAGACTCAGCACAGGTCAACTAGATCCCGTTTGCAAAAAATGAGCATATAGTAAGATAGAGAAAACATTCCGGATTTAGAAAATTACATAAAAGTGAAAAGTGTCGGCCCTAGTCTGGCTGCGCGGACTGCGCAGACTGACTAGGGTCGATTTTTTTTCACACACCCGATAAGGTCCCTTTTAGCGTGACGTGTCACATTTATTAGACTTATTCAAATTCAAAGATGATGCAGAAATTTCAAGAGAATATACATTTGAGCCAGGATCTGGAAAAATGTCCCTTAAGGCTTTTAAGCCCAACATAGATCCGGATCAGCCTGTGCCTACGCACAGTCTGATCAGGATCCATGTTGTTCTCTAATAGCTTCTTCTAGGCCTGTAGTAACTTAAAGAGAGCAGCATGGATGCATATTGGACTGCATTTGACAACAGGCTTATCTTGAAACTCAATTTTGAAAAATGCTATAAGGGACGTTTTTCCAAATCCTGGCTCATATGTAGTTTATTATTTGGCGAATTTTGGCGAAGAAAACATTCTTTTTTTCCTTCAATGTTTTCTTGCAATTCTGTACATTTATTGCTATATGGCTGTGAATGCTGGACAATTACCTCCCAAATCAGAAGGTCCCTTAATGGCTGCTACACAAGAATTTTGAGACAAATCCTGGACATCAACCCAACAATGGCGACCCTCGAGACTGTTTGCAATCTTTTGCTGTTTGGAACGTGTTTGCATCATGATCTCGAGCGTAATACAGTGGCCGCCATATTGAGAAATGATAACATTCGAGAATATTCGAATGATCAACCCAAGTCAGCTCATCGGAAATAACACACCGTATCAGAGAATCCCACGAGTCACTGACATAAAAGAGTTGGCGGGACATTGCTAGGTGCCGACACGCAGATTTGCCCACAAGCAATGTACTATTATGGACACCGATTTCTGATGACAGAAAAACATCCTCTTTTAATTTTTTGTCTGCAACATCCTTGAATTGAGATAAATGTATTTTTTGCCATTTTGTAATGGATTAATTGTTAATTCCAGATCGTGTGGGCGAAGACATCTTTAGTTGGATGTGGCAGGGAGACATGTCCAGACGGCGACGTCTTCGTCTGCAACTACGCTCCGGGGTAAGTACTGGTGTCTCGTCGATTTTCAACAAAATCCTCGTAACCACAGCATCCTAAGCTTCAATTATATTGCGAGAATTTTTTTAAAAAAAGAGATTCACTCTTTCACAAAAGGCAAATTTTGATCACGACAGGGAACACAATCATTTTTTTAAAATGTCCATAATTTTGTTCATGCCTGACCATACAAATATATTCAGCTGAACTTCCGGTTGCCGTTGAGGGGAAGCCAAAACTAGGCGGGAGAAAATGAGTGCCATCATTCAATCGACATTTTTGTGTTTAGCTCAAAGATCGGAAGATGTGCA
Organism: Fragum sueziense; assembly: GCA_963680895.1. Lineage (NCBI taxonomy): Eukaryota > Metazoa > Mollusca > Bivalvia > Cardiida > Cardiidae > Fragum > Fragum sueziense. Next base: position 55,463,950 of record OY804598.1, on the reverse strand, counting down.
GCAACCCTTTAATCATTTTCTCATACATTGGAGATCCCGACCCAAAGCCGAATTTCCATTTATTGCAAAGTTAATCTATTTTCTCCATGAGCAAGGCCAGCGAAAGCCCCTCTCAGTAATTAGAGAAAAAAAGAAATAGAAGCCTTGACATTGACATGTATACAGAACGATGCGGATTATCGAAAATACTGATTTTTCAAAAATAATGTTTGTTTACAAGTAAGGATTTCTACGGATAATGCGAGAAATCTCCCTAAAATGCTCAGCTCGATGTGTCAATTTTCAAAAGTTACAAAGTGAGAAACAAAATTAAGCTTCATGGTAAGGTAGATAAATAACTGAAATGAATACAGATTTTATGTCATTTAAAACTGTATGTAGGTGCAGATAACTCTTGATTTTTGTACCCAACTAAATGGTTACATTTTCTTACTCTACCGGTATTCAAACAGGTAAAATTCTTCCTATCTACGAAACCCACTAAAATCCGTCAGCTATCTTTCTGTTAACTTCTTTAAAAAGTGTTCAAGAAACCTACGTGAGGATATTACATCATCAGATATGATAAGACTGGGAGATAACAAGATCTTAGTATCTCTGGGGGTGAACAAGGGTCTTCCAAGAAATTACATCACAGAAAAGGGAAATGACAAAATTTCGGCTTTATTTTCAATTTTCTCAACCACTCGCCACAAGCCCCCGATCGATGATATAGAGTGCGAAGCCGGACGGATATCGCACGTGAATCTACCGAATATCGCATAAATTTTAGGACATCCCGGTTTCTTCTCGTCATTCAATGCTGATGGTATCCCGAAAACACAAATTTTATGCAATAACGAATATTAAAGACGTCGTACAAAAATGTCGACGTCGCGTGAATTCCATTAGTGGTAGACTACCTTTATTTTGTGTTTATACATGCACGGTGTATAATCACGTGACTTAGAATTTCCGATAATCTTCAATAACTTTGTCAATACTTGACCAATTTGAATTCGGTTTGAAGCAGAGAAGGTGAAAAATGTCAGGAATGACATGGACCTAGTAGGACCTAGTAGAATTTAAAAAATCAACTGATAAAAAAGTTATTGAAGACAAACCAAAAATTTGGTTTTAACTGTTTTATCAGTTGATTTCTCAAAAATCAATCACGTCCATCTAATGCGTGACGTCTGTCCACATTCTCTGCTTCAAACTGAATTCAAATTGGTCAAGTATATACAAAATCGTTGAAGATTTTCAGAAAATATTATATTACGTGATTATCCACCGTGTTAGTGGTAGACAACCTTTATTTTGTGTTCATACAGGGGTAACTATAAGGAAAGTGTAGTGTACGAGAAAAATGGAGAAGCGTGCAGCGAATGCGGTGCAGCAAGATGTTCGGACAATCTTTGTGGTGAGTAGCATGGCGGGGAAATCACGTGTCACAACATTTTCAGAAAATAGTCAATAATTCTGTTACTACGTGACCAATTTGAATTTGATTTGAAGCAGAGAAGCTTGGTAAACACCAGAAATTAGCTGTATGTAGTATATCTGAAACTTACATGCATTGTTAACTGACAACGTAATATCACTAGGTCATCAATGATATTTTATCAGAAGATTTTTTAAGGTACAACTGCATTAAACATATTACTGACGTATTCCGCCTTCTCTGCTTCAACCCGTTTTCAAATCGCTCATGAATGTATTATGAAAACACACGACCTAGATCTAATAGGGAACGGTTTTATCCAACTAACCATGACGTAATTTCGGACAAACAATGGTACATATTATATTTCTACAGGTGTTGTTATCATATCTTGTCTTGAAATGGTCAAATGTCTAAAGACGTGCAATTGACCAAACGCCGACTGTCAATCAAAACATCGATAAGCCAAAGGACGATCAGAAAAATGTCACACCCAAATTGTTTGTCAATTATTCGTTGCTACGTCACATGATATTGTATTGATCTATAGACTGACAATCAAAACAAACGACATTCAAATGAACGATCAGGAATATACCACACTTACATGGTTTCTATTAGATTCTATGTTGGGCGGAGCGATCTATCGATTTGCATTTGGCAAATTGCAGTTGCAGAACCAGTTTTCAGAAGCCATTATAATTATATTCATTATTTAAAATGCAAACTCTTTGTTGTGGGTTCTCATTGGAACCGTCTTAATGAGTACCCACAACATGAGAATTGATTAACAATTAAGCACTGTTATCTAAATTAGTTTTTGTGATGTTTTTCTTCAATAGATTGTGGCGCTGACAATGACCTCAATGCTTGCATGAACTTAGGCACATTGAATTTAGAGACGTGCGAGTGTAATTGCTTTGAAAAAAAGGACTACGGGGGTGAACAATGCCAACGTAAGTTAATTTTCCTTATCCTTTTAGAAAGAAACATCCCAAACCATTTAAAAAAGAAAAAAAGAACTATAAAAGAAACGACAGATCATATAATTAGCTATAACCTTAATATGAAAGTAGACGAAGCCTAATTACGGTCGAAAAGATTGCGCTGTCGATGTAAAACAACAATCGGGCAATTTAAATACAAAATAACGTGTTGTCCTTTCTGTCACTTTACATTTTCCAAGAAACTGTAGGCCTATTTTAAACTGGTGAACATAAAATTAAACTAGATAAGCTTGTGAAACACAACTGCTACCACGAGAGTATTTACTTCTTAAGGGGGAATGCTCCAGTTTCCTATTTTTCCCCAATAATAGAATTTATTTATATTTTGTATGTTGAAATTGCATGTTATTACCAATAGAAAACTCAAACAAAAATGGATGGTCAGCGATCTTGTTTGAATTTTCTAGGCATTCATATCACATACCCCTGCATAAAAAAGTCACAATTTCTTGCACCTGTCCAAGGTCACTAAAATTCTAATGAAATTATGTATATATATTCACCATTTAGTCCCAAAATGGATTTAAAGAAACGTCTTACATTTAATAAGAACAGAAAACGCGAAATATGTGCTAGTATAAACGCGTAAATGTATAAAACAGCAAGCTCACGTGTTCGGTTAGATCAACGAAGCTGGGATGTTTTATGTCAAAATTTGCATATTTTGGAAATATTTCAAGTTCTACATAATAGAATTTGATAAAACTCCCCTATTGTATTAAGTATTTTGTCCTGGTAATGATTCAACAAGAAAATGTATAGGTCAGCGCACTAATTAGTGAATTACATCAATTTTATCGGCTACATATCAATAATATGACGCAAAACATTGGTAAATGCATAAACACGTCCTACTGTCTTGCTCGAAATAATCGATTTACATCTAGAGGAAATCGGTTCCGCATAATAAATACACGTTTACCGTCGAAAATGATAAATTGTAATGATGTGTCATTTTATTGAAAATATGGTAGCGAAACATATTGGTACGAAACATTTAATTTACTACAATAATGACCGAGTATTCCAAAAAACCGGAACATTCCCCATTAAAGATACACATTTACTGTTACTTACTTATTTTCTTGATAATTTGCTGTAAAAAATAACTGTACATAAATAAAATATGGCCTTTAATTTTCCTCTGTGCCAAATGTCAGCTCTGTCTGATCTGTATTGGCTTAGATTACGACGGATTTAAAACCCAATATCACATCATTTCGTAAACACTATCTGGCAGTATCTGCCAACTTTGAATGTTTTACATATCTTTACACCGCTGCATGATTATCGATTTATGTCATTTGCTGTATGAATCTTGTATTCTGTCTTATAAAGTCTATAAACGGTGCGACAACATGCTAAAAGCCAACTTCTGTGGATCATAAGGGATTTGGGCCTACGGATACTAATGTCACTTTAAGGGAGTCCGCCCCTAATGAGATTACCGCGATGCCAGAATATTTCGCGTAACGTCCTTTACATTCATTTCGTGCCGGAGCCTATTCGGGCGGCGTAGTAAACATTTGGCCGTGGAAGGTCCCACCTACAAATGTCTAAACGACATCGCCCGAATAGTTCCGATGTCGCGTGAATCTCATTATGGATGGTCTAACTCAAAAGGAGAAATTGTTATGTATCTACGTTACCAGATCTAGTGAAAAGACATTTTCTAAAGAAATTTGCATATAATGTATATATTACATACACGGATGGAGACATTTCACATATATTATCTCTTAAGTTTGTTCAATTTGATTTTATCTGAAAGAGCATTATTTCATCGGGCCCACTACTCTCCATTGTCGAGGTCTATTGATTAAACCATCAAATATGACCTCTGCAATTTTCGGTACGCCAACAGCCTATTTGGTCGTCATAATCTAATTATACCATACCATTTGAATTATCCAATCAAAATCATTCAGTTTTATCTTGCATGATCATTACGTATACATTACGTCGCTTCTATTTTTGGCTGAAGCCGGTAACATTTGAATTATCGAATCAAAATCATTCAGTTTGATCTGGTTTGATTACGTATACATTACCTCGCTTCTATTTTTGGCTGAAGCCGGTAATTTGAAACGTCAGCCAATGAAAGCTTGTATCAGCTTTTTAAATTGTTTTGTTGTGTATCGCCAACGATTGGATACTGAAATCCCGCCAAGGCCCCGAGATTAGACGTGAAATGACCCCGCGAGAACAGAGCTCATTCTATCGAAATGGAATGTAGAGATAATGTGCTCTGTTCATAAGAGAGTACGGGCCCACAAACCAGTTGATTAATAACATTGCATTATTGTATAGTGGATTAGAATTGACCTGGCAGAGCATTCCACTCGATTAGCATGGGCTGCTCTGCCAGGTCATTTATCGTGAGATATACACAAATTCATGATCATCCAATTCTCCCTCTTTTGTGAAAGCTTTAAAATGAATTATCCTAAAGTTTTGTCGTTTGGTAACGGATTAAAGTTGTTGCAATGATGTTTTCTAAAAAAGATCAACGAAATTCTTCTGCATTCCTCTTCTTACAGTGACCAGGTGCCCACCAAAGGACGAGGAAAAAACGAGATACATATGCCAAAAAAAACGTGCCTCGAAAAAAAATTGTAGGGAATATTTTGGCACATCGGTCCTCTGTCCTAATACGTGCAACACGTGCGAGTCAGGTATAATTCAAAGCAACAGATAAGAGGGGATGTAAACATTCTATTTCTTCGTATTTCAAATCAAAACCCTACGTTGTGGGATTCTAATGAGTACCAACAACATTCGGTTTGGTGAATATTTAGCGAAATATTTTATTTAGAAAAACCATCACTCCTTCTTAGCTTAAGCTCTTTATGAATGTACAGGATGGGATTTTAGTCCGTTTACGAAATTATTATAGATCACGATAAATAACGTCACTGGTGGTGAACTCGGCCAAAGCGAGGGACGTTTTTTCGCGAACAATGTATTCCGTCGGTGTTGTTATAAAATCTCGTAACTAAGGCTTCGATAAAGCCGTAGTTACGAGATTTAATAACAACACCGACGGTTTGTCAATACATAACCGTGAACCCGGTCTATTTTTAGACCAAATTAGACTAAAAAATCTTTAAACTCCTATTTAAACGCAAAATTTCTATACCTTGTTGTAGCGAAAAACGTCCCTCGCTTTGGCCGAGTTCACCACCAGTGAACATGGCAGAGCACCCCTAGATGCTATGCCGGATCGTTTGTAGTGGGTTATATTCACGGTGGATGATCACGTTATACAATATTTTCAGAAAATCTTCAATAATTTTGTTCATATGCGACCGATTTGAATTCGGTTTAAAGCAGAGAATGTGGACACACGTCACGCATTAGATGGGCGTGGTTGAGTTTTGAAAATTCAACTGATAAAAAAGTTATTGAAGAAAAAGCAAAATTTTGGTTTAGCTTCTTTTACTTTTTTATCAGTTCATTTTTCAAAAATCCAACACGCCCGCTGATTCCTGGCATTTTCCCACCTTCTCTGCTTCAAACCGAATTCAAATTGGTCAAGTATTAAAAAAGATATTGAAGATTATCGGAAATTCTAAGTCACGTGAGTATACACCGTGTATATTGATCAGTTGCACTGAACTATGGATATGTTTGTTCAACCCAAGCAACCCAGCCTCCCCCCCCCCCCCCCCAAAGCGGGATTGTAAGTGTGGTTTTGATATCTTTAAGTACATTATCATCGAAAAGTTTGAACAATTTTGCACTCTGGGCCGTATGCACCAACATTTCGTCGGTGTAAATGCAAAAGCTCGTATGTCGATTTTTGCGATTTTCAAAGTACGAACTTGTATGCCCAGTTAAGACAATGCACGCTGGTTTTTGCATATTTTCACTTATCAGAATTAAATGAACAATCATGTCGGAGTTTCAAGTAACATCCTTCAGTTTCGGAAAAGTTATAAAGTTCTTTTCTTCCCCACTAAAATTTTCCAAAAAACGAGATCCGAGATTTTGCATTTACACCGACGATTTCTAAATGCGTTGTCTACATAAAAATTACATAACAAGCCATCTGATTGGACGAGACCTATATGTAGGCAAATCAGATGGATTGTTGTGTATTTTATAAATATGACCCGTCATGCTAAAAGGGACCTTATCGGGTGTGTGAAAAATATCGACTCTAGTCAGTCTGCGCTGTCAGCGCAGCCAGACTAGGGCCGACACTTTTCACTTTTATGTAATTTTCTAAATCCAGAATGATTTCCCTACCTCACTATATCTTCATTTCTCACATGTGGGATCTGGTTGACCTGTACTGAGTCTGACAAGTTTGTCAAAATTTGAATTTTTGGAGTTCGGATAAGGTCCCTTTTAGCGTGAAGGGTCACAAAATTATGTAAACTTAGAAACAGACTGGTTGGTGAATACAATCCTGGTCGTTTTGGCTTTTGGGCGTTACCCTTCTCAGAAACCCTTTAACCTGTCATTTCATTTTTCATTTGAATTTAAAAAACATTTCATTACTTACGGCATTTGAATTTTTTACGCAGTAACCGTGTACCAGCAATGTTAAAGTCATTTATACAATAAAGTCTAATCTTTTCGTTGTATTGTCTTGGTGTTATGGCTAAGAGTAAATTTTATTGCTAGAGTGCTAACCGTATAGTCTAGGGGCCAACCCCAAAAAGAGGCCTAGAAAGTGGTTTTCTTTGGACCAATTGTCCAGAAAGATTCCGATGGTACAGTGAGTTAGGGTAACCATTGGGGCTTTATTTTATGGTGGATGCCAGAACTGAAAGTGGTGCAGATTTTTTCCAGGGGCAGATAACTCTACCCACCCAAAAATGAAATAAACAGTTTTTTAGTTGACCATGAATCGAAATTGTCGTCAAAATTTTTTCTGTGACTTTTTTCCTCAATAACTGTATGTTTTTATTGAAATATTATGTATGCCAAAAAATAATTAGTAATAGAATAGTCGGTTTTTGAAAACACATTTACCGTAATTGCCATAATAAATGTTCATTCACCAAAATAGAAAAAATAACTCTAAAATAATTAAGAAAAGTTTTTTCAAACTTTATTATCTTTTTAAACGTTGATGATAGAAAAGCTTAGACACCATAGGGATATTTTGAAGTCAATTAGGTTTCGTTCCAAGATGACTTTTGCAACAAATGTCGGTGTGATTTTTTTCTGGGGGCAGACAACTCTTTCCACCAATAAGGGCATGTTCAAAGAAAGGCTTTATGACAAAACATGTTTACGATGTAGTTCTCGCAAAAGTAAACCAATATTCATTAAACTAAATCAGAACAAGTATGATAATAGGTTCTTCAATGAGTTTGGTTATTGGCCAGATCGGACCAGAAAGTCCTGAGTTATCTGCCCTTGAACATCAAAAATAACTATTTTAGACTTTGTTTACCATCTAGCATCCACAAATATTAAACAATGAAAATGAAACTTCTACATAATGATTAGGACCATAAGATCTCAAAGGAGTGTGATTTTCGGCCTGATCGGACAAGAAAATTATGAGTTATTTGCCCTTGAACTTGACAAAATTGCCGTTTTTGACAGTTTTAGACTTTGTTTACACTCTAGCATTTATATGAAACCTGGACATTATGTTGCTGACTATAAGATCTCTAAGGCGTTTTATTCCCATAATGATCAGAATAGAACATCGCGAGTTATATGCCCTTGAATTTAACAGATTTGCCATTTTCGACTATTTTCAACTTGATTTACACTCTAGAATCTTCAAGTATTGATCAATCCAAATAAAACTTATGCATAACGATCGGAACCAAAAGATCTCAGATGAGTACAATTTTCAGAATGATCGGGACATAAATTCATGAGTTATTTGCCCTTGAATTTTACAAAATTGCCGTTTTACGACTATTTACGACTTCGTTTACACTTTAGTATCTACAACTAGAGACCAATCAATTTGAAACTTGGTCATAATATTGTTGACCATGAGATCGCGACTGAGTACAATTTTCAGAATGCTAGGGACATAAAGTCATGAGTCATAATGCCCTTGAATTTTACAAGATAGCCATTTTTCAACTATTTTCAACTCCGTTTACACTCTAGAGTGTATAATTATTGACCAATCCAAATGAAACTCATACTAGTACATAAAGATTGGGACTATGATATCCCGATTGAGTACAATTTTCAGAATGATCGGGACATAAAGTCATGAGTTATATGCCCTTGAATTTTACAAAACTGCTATTTTCGACTATTTTCGACTCCGTTTACACTCTAGCATGTATACTTGTTGACCAATCCAAATGAAACTTATACATAAGGATTGGGACTATGATATCTCGATTGAATACAATTTTCAGAATGATCGGGACATTAAGTCATGAGTTATATGCCCTTGAATTTTACAAAATTGCCATTTTCGAATATTTTGACTTACTTTACACTCTAGCATTTACAATTATCAATTAATCCAAATGAAACTTTTATACAATGTTGGTGACCATAAGATCTAGGACGAGTATAATTTTCAGAATGATCGGGACTGGAAGTCATGAAATATGCCCTTGAATTTTACAAAATTGCTGTTATAGACTATTTTCGACTTGGTTTACTGCACTATAGCATCTACACTTAATGACCAATCCAAATGAAAGTTGGACACAATCTTGGTGACCATAAGATAAATAATTATTTTAATTTCAGTCAGGCAGGATCAGAAAGCTGTGTTTTTGTGCCCTTGAATTTGATAAAAACTGATGTGTTTTTTTATACTTTGGTTTTACTCTAACAACCACAAATTTTGGCCAGTCGAGACAAAAAAACTAAAACATAATGTTGGTGACCATTCTTATAAGGTGAATACAAATTTCGACATAATTGGATCAGAAGTTGTTAAGTTATCTTCCTTTGAATTGATCAAACTTTCCATTTTGACTTTATTTTCAATCAAATAACCAGATAGATGGACAAATCAAGACGATATTTGATGGGTAGAATGTTTCCGACGTTGTTTTTACTCTAAAAACCACACATAGTGAACAATAAAGACAAAACTTGGACACCATGATAACGACTACGAGAGTTTGGATTAGTTTGGCATTCAGTTATTTAGTCAGGATAGAAAGTCTAGAGTTATTTGCTCTTGAATTCTGTAAAATTGACTTTTTCGATCCTGTTGTCACCCTAGCTACCACAAACATTGACCAAGCTAGACAAATCTCAGTCTGTGACCGTGAGATATATTTTATAGTGTTAATGTGAATCTGACATCCTGAGTTATAAGCCTTTAATTTTGACATAATGACCATTTTTGACTTTGTTTTCATTGCAAAAGACACACATGTTGATCGGTCGATACAAAACGTGGACAAAATGTATGTGACCACAAGATATGGTTCAGTTTTCAGCCTGATTATGGTCCAACAATTTTAATTGCTTTCCCTTGAACTTGACAAAACTGCTGTTTACGAGTGTTCAGTTTTGCAGTCACAAATATTAATTGATTTGAATAAAACTTGGGCTCATATTATCTTGGTTCAGGTGAGCGATTTAGGACCATCATGGTCCTCATGTTACTTATTAAGAATATATGACAATCAAAACTCTTTTTCAAGGATTTGCGTTAAATGTCAGTTGAAAACGCGAAATTCGTTAAGTTACAGGTAAATATTGATTACGTTTTAAGCACACAAAGTTTGGGAGATGAAAGACGTACAGACGATCGGACGGACAAAATGGACAGTAGAATTCATTAACATATTCTAAATTGTTTCCTTCTACATTACTTCTATCAGTCTTTTTCGATGATTTGGGTGCAAAATTGTGACTTATCTGAATTATCTGCCAATAAATAAGCTATCAGCCATTTCCGACAGAAAACTTCAACTTTTCAAAAAATATTTCAACTTGCGGACATTGATTAGACATATTTTTATCAAATGACATGTCATGTTAGAAGTTTAAAAACATTTCCGTGTACTTGGAAATGTATTTTCACAGTTTTAAGCAGATCTATGAGTTTTTGGCTTTTTAACGACATCATGAAGTAGAAGGGGGTAGACATAGCTTAAATTTGTGGGTGGGGTAAGGACAATTATAGATTTCTTAGAATTCAAGATGATTTTTGGTATAAGAAAATTACAATCACGAAGACTATTCAAATGTGGTTTCTTTCCATAAAAATTATTTATCAATTAGATAAAAATGGTAGTATAGAAACAATTTCTGACGACTACTATTTAACCTTAATTTCAAGTGGGTGGGGTAAGAAAAGTGCTTGTAAAAAAAATTGCACCACTTTTGGTTATGGCATCCACCTTATTCTAACGTCCCATTGAACTAACAATCACCTGGTACCAACAGATTTTTTCTGGACGATTGGTCCAATAAAAATTTATTTTGCGGGACGGGCCCCTAGACTAGTATACAACTGCCACATTTTGCATAAATCCAATAAGACCGCGAAACAGGACTTAACCCTTTCCCAAACATGACCTGGTTTTGACGTCCCTAATAGAAAAGATAACCAACAGTTTCTCCTTTTGTCTCATATTTTACACAAATCCTTTCCTTAATGACATCCATTTTGTCTGTTGTGGCTTTTTTTGAAGTGGATCACCATAAAATTTTGTCGTTTGGCTTAACAGTCACACAAACATTTATTCAGGAAAGCATGAATACAATGTACAGCTTATCAGAACGACTATCTATTGAAGAATCCATCTAGTACAGGTACACGCAGTATATTTGTATTGTAAAGGTTTAACTACTGATAAGCACAACATTGGTCATCATTGCGTACCAATCACGTCATAATTTTGACGTTATCCATGGTAACGGAGATTGACAAAGTAACCCGGATTGTTTTTAACCCATTGCCAAACGACAAAATTTGAACTTGTCCAAATTCAAAGATGCTGCAGACGACAATATGAATTGGATGAAATTTCGCATTCTTTGATCTTTCTGGGTAGAAAAAAATTGTGGGAAATGAAGAAATTGCTTATTACAAGTAATTTTCCAAAATGTTTTTCTAAACCATTATCTTGAAGGGAGTCAAAAACAGTAATTGTGTGTTAATGGGTTAACCTGGATATTCAATCCGGATACCGTTATTAATTTCCGTTGTCTTACACGAAACATTCGGTTCCTTGTGATAGGCAGAATACGTAATAGCAAAATCGTTTTTGATTTTATTTCCAACTCCTTTCCTTGCAGATGAAAACAAAGAGAACGAAGAGATTGAAGAGAGCGAACTAGTTCTGGATGAAGGAAGGCGAATTGCCAAACTTCTTCGTAAGCTCGCGCATAAAAAGAGGAAGCAGTAAACGAGCAGACGGTGCAGAAGAACCAGGGGCCCGTTTTAAAAAAAACGAACTTACGAACTTTTTTTTCGTGAATTATATACATAACAAGACATTTGATTGACGGGGAAATATACTTCGGGTCATTTACGGCAATCAGAATGCCTACTTTCCAATTTACGCAAAAATGATCGTAAGTTCGATTCGTAAAACAGGATCCATTTCACTTAGAAAGAACTTACAAACAATTTTCTTCGTAAATTATCTATAACGACATCTGATGGAATCGAAAATATCCCGACCAGCATATCTGTTGCAGGCCCGTAGTAAGCAATTTCATATTGGGGTGGCTAAAGCCCCAGTGTTTGAATATTGGGGGAAGGGGGGTAATTGAATTTTCTCGAAATTTTCAGTGTGAATTAAGGAAATTTCTGCATTTTTGGCCAACTTTGTGGGCTTAGCCCCACAGCCTCCTCCTCCCTGTTCCTATGGGCCCGTGTTGTGTAATAACCTACAAATACAAAAAATGTTCGTGAGTTCGTTGGTAAAATGGGACAAAGAAGACAAGAAAGGAAATACCTTTGGAGGCCAACATTTCAACGCTAAGGAATCACGTGATGCAATAAATGCAGAAACCCTTCAATGGTTCTGTTTGCACGTGACTGATTTGAAATGAGAAAAAATATTGAAGTAGAGAAAGCGAGGAACTTTCAGGGATTTGCTTAATGTAAAGAAAGACTTATTTGGTAGATCCAAATTGTCAATAACGATTTATCAGGTGTTTCTTGAAAGATCAACCAAAAAGATTCCCCAAATCCAGAAAATATCTGGCCTTTTCACCTCTTATTTGCTTCAAACTATTTTCAAATCGGTAACGTATTAGCAGTATTGTTGAAGATTTTCTGTAATTGTAGTTGTTGTAACACGTTATCCCATTTTGCAATTTTCCTCTAAAAACGACGAACTGGGTTTTTTTGCGCTGATCATAAATTAGACGATTTCAAAATATACTGACGGTCAAATGAAACGCCAAATTTCCTATTTGATGTCCGATTTTTCCGTTTTACTTACTAAGGATTACAAAAATTTCATTCCCATCTGTGAATTTGATTTTTTGTTGTTGAAAACGATCTTAAAGAAATTATCAATGTTACTCTTTAGACAAATAGCAACTTTAAAAAAAAACTGTCACCGACTTTTCATTTAGGATGATAAGTAGCAAGTGTTCCCAACTTTAATTTCGACTTATTTGGCAACAATAGTAGCTGACTACTTAATCTAACGTCGATTCAAAACATAATAACTGTCGATCAAAATAAATACATACAGCATACAAATCATTAAAATTTCTGTACGAAAGAGGAAAATAATGGCACATTCCACTGGGCCGTTTCTTTTGTCGGTCGGTTTATTTATGCTATCATTTACATGCACCAATGAAAGATTTATTCAGAAAGTGTATTGGCTTTTGTAATACGAAGTTGCCTTAATGACAGTTGATCTTTGATTTTACAGGATGAATTTTACAGTTTATGTTAAATAAAGGATAAAACATGATTTAAGAAAATACATTGTGGATGAGGGATTTCCTACATTCACTTGTAGTTAGCATATTCAAACTTAGAAACGAATTGAAATGGATTGTGAGCAAGAATAATTATTCTGAGACTAAAATATGCAATATTGTGCTAAAAATATACTAGTTCTATTGGTTTCACCTGAAAATTCGTCGGTGTTGTTATAAAATCGCGTAACTACGGCTTCAATCAAGCTGTAGTTGCAAGATTTCAGAATTACACCGGCGAAATACTATTGTTTGTCGGAAATAACGTCACGATTAACCGGATAAAATCGCTCCCTATTATATAAAACACATGTATATCTATAATCGCAACCTCTTTATAATCAGAATAAAAAGCATCGAAAATTCAAAACTGGTATTCCTTTTGTCATTCGTTTTCCACGATTGAACTCGGCCAAAGCGTTTTTTCGCGATCATTGTATTCCGTCGGTGTTGTTATGAAATATCGTAACTACGGCTTCGATAAAGCCGTAGTTACGAGATTTTATAACAACGCCGACGGTTTGTCAATACATACCCGGTCTATTTTTAGAACAAATTCATTGTTATTAGAAAAACTATCCAATCAGATCTTTAAACTCATATTTAAACGCAAAATATCTGTAACTTGTTGTAGCGAAAAATGGCCATCGCTTTGGCCGAGTTCACCACCAGCGAACATACAGTGCTATAGATAGGAGGGTATATAATGGGTTTTCGAAATGCAAAAGGACCTCACTAGATAAGGCGAGAATTATCCCTAAAATGCTCTAGTCGAAGGGCCAATATGCAAAAAAAAAAAATGAAAATTGAGAAACAAGATTAAGATTTATGGTTACTTAAATGCATTAATCAAATAAATACAAATTTTACGTCATGTAAAAATTCCAAATGTGCAGATAACTTGATTTTTGTACCCACCTCAATAGTTACATTTTCTTACACTACCGGTATTCATAGAGCTCAATGAAGTTTTCTATAGTTTTATTTGCAATGTATTTTCCATAGATGCAATGACAAATGGAGTTGACATCATATCACTGTTTTTGGATTTGTCCGTATTGCGCATACACATCACTGAAACAACATTAAAGGTGCACTATCTTGCCAAACACAGAGAAGTATCTACCTTTCCTAGCCTGACGCAGATCCTCCCCCCCCCCCCCTTGACCCAGCTTCCCATTGAAATATGTTGTCTAACTTGACCATACGCTTCTTTGGTTAAAAGGATTACCTCGGTCACGAGAGGAACTTATTTCTAAACTCAAAATAGTACTCATATATCAATTTCCATATTTTTGGCGGGAAAATTTCGCTTTTAAACTCGTTTCAATGATGCGCATGCGCATTAAGGACTAACCAAAAAATTAGTGCATGATTTCAACACCAATTGCCCTTACATTTACAGAAAAATCTTGCAGATAGAACCACAGAAAATCTAATTCTGGTTGAATGGATACCGGTTGTATAAGAAAATGTAATTATGGGGATAGATACAGAAGCAAAGAGTTATGTACCTGTCGAGTCTTTTTAATTGTATAAAAATGATTTTCATATGGTTATTATACATCTAATCATAAAGCTTGAAATTGTTGTCAATTTGCATTGTCTGAAAATTGACAATTTGATTTGAGCCTTTTAGTGTGATTTCTCGCCTTATCCATAGAGCTCATTTCATTAAGGTAGTTCACCCCTAATGCGATTGACGCGACGTCGGAAATATTCGGGCGAAGTCGAAAACATTCGGTGGTGGAACGTTCCACCGCCGAATGTTTTCGACTTCGCCCGAATAGGTTCGGATACGTAACGAATGTTAAACGGCGTCGCACCATTAAATCCGACGTCACGTGAATCTCATTAGGGGTGGTATACCTTAATTGTTCATCAAACCTATGTTCTCACACGTACTCCTGCGTGCGGTCTGCAAGCGGTCTGCGTCTAAAACTTATGCATAGTCGTGCGAGGCACGCACGTGCAACGCAAGGTTTTGCTGCACGCAACCACGACGCAGACTGCACGTAGCAAAGAATTGGCCGTACAATTCTTTATTACATTCCTATCAGTGAAATCTTGAATTTTTCAGTGTAATAAGTTTTGATATCGTCACTCCAGTGACTCCAGTCTGTTTGCAGCTTAACTCTAATAGCCAGGACTATTTCCACACGTTGTGGCCACTTAAAAACTGCATTGAACAATTTTAACCAGGCTATGCTGTGCCTTAAAATCTATGGCAGAATTTACTCAATGAGACTTTAAGATAAACAGATATGAGGACCGTCAATACCTTTCCAAGCATCCAGGCAGTGCTGTCAAAGTGGAAATCACAAAGCCAGTCGACGAATTTACACTGCAACATATTCAAATCATTTGAACAGAGACTGTTTATTTTCACGTCTTGTCATAGCAACCAAAAACACATCACAGAAGCGATAAAAAAATATTGCCAGATGATCCTCTCTGCTTAAATCCATCTTAATCAATAGATCTCGGCCGAAAATCTTGTGTTTTCTTTCTTTCAGAAACCTGTGTTGTTGTTGTTGTTACGTAATTAATGTTGTTGTTGTAATAGCCTGTCATGGATTTTAAGATATTGTAGACTAGAAGGTTTAAATTTTAGTCAGATCGTTCTTTATCCTTTCATTGCTGTCTTTATTGATGATTTGAAGTTCTGACATATGCTTAGTATTTTTCTCGCTTCAACATTCAAACAAACGGCGGTCATTTTTTTCTAAATACACATGGAACATGTATTTATACGCAATGTGAAGACGCCTTTGATCAGATTGGAAATAAGAATTAAAAACAAGAAAAAACTTAAAATGAAGGTAAAACCCCCGAAAAATGCATGTCGTCGGTGTAAATGCAAAACCTCGTATGTCGATTCGTGCAATTTTCAAAGTACAAACTTGTGTGCCCAGTTTAGACAATTCTCGCAGATTTTGAGATATGTTTACTGATCAGTATTAATGACAAATTATTTGTGAACAATATGTCCAAATTTCAAGTACAACATTTCAGTTTTGGAAAAGTTATTACAATTTTTCCCTTATCCTTTAAAATTTTCGATAAACGAGATACGAGCTTTTGCATTTACAACGACGATGTAATAAATATATTAATTAACTGAAGAAATGTGATATAAAAATTATTTCACTCGAATGGGGACTCGTTTTTTCAACCTCATCTCATCCCAGTCTCGTGAAATAATTTTATAAACACATTTCTCAAGTTAGTTAATCTCTATTTATCCTCTCTTACAACCCGCTGTGCGTCCTTGCAAATCGTGCGTTTAAAAAATCTCCGAAGACGTACGATTTATAAAGACGCACGTCGGTTTGCTAGAGATGTTTAATATCTATCAATATTTATTTTGCTGTATTCAACAGCTTTCAAATTTACACATTCTAAACCTTTGTCGTTTGGGATAGGATTTAGCGGTGAAATTATCACTTTTAATGAAGCCATTATGGGCGTAGCGAGGGTTTAAAAAGGTTGCAAAGTCCCGGGGGGGGAGTGTCTCCCACCCTCAAGTGAGGTCCAGGGTCTTCTCGCGAGAATATTCTACAAGGAACATGAAAATATGGACGCTCTCTGGTTCATTTCAGAAACACATTTACGGAGATGAGATCAACACACTTTTCAAAAGAGTAAAACCCAGCAAAGAAGTACGAGGGTTGTTGGGAAAGTTTTGAGACAACCTTTATTAACAGTTTACAACAAGGCATAGTAACACAAGTTTTTGATATACGTTTTTTTTGTAACCTTTAATTTATACCAATATGACAGTTCATGAAAATTGTACACCGTCTTCTTATGAAACATGGATATAAAAAATAACTAGTGACATATAGGCGCCGCACGCGCCGTACAGGAACGTCACGTCATTTAACTACAACGGATTCTCAAAGCACCATCCTTCAAACTGAATGTATTTTTCAGGTCTCCATGCTCATTTATTTAACACCCACGATATGAATAATAAAAAAGCGGTCTTCCATACAAGGATACGTAGTTGTTATAAGTCTCCAACAGTGATGCGGCCATATTCGTCGATAGAACGTCACGTGATCTATTTTTCCGTCAATGACGGAAGGCTGAAGCATCTCTCTTTACCCCAAGTTTAGGCCCTTGCCTCCGGTAACTTATTGTGCAAAGTGCACACATGCCTTTCTGTCCTTTACTTACATCTTCCAAAATATTTTGTTTAACCCTCATCCTACCAACATATTTTACATACACATCCTACCAACTGGGGTCCATTTGGACCCACACATAATTTTGAATTTCATGACAAAAATAAGTTTCACAAAAGACTTATTCTTTGGTAAAATGTTATATTGGTTACTAACAAATGATAATAGCACAAAAACATACGGAAATGAAAAACTAGGAGGTCCTAAAGGGCTTGAATCGCTCCATAGGCCTGTATTTATTTTACTATTTTATGCAATTTTTGCATAAAATTCAAGGGCACATAACTCATGATCTAAGATTTAGATCAAGCTGAAACTTGCACTCAAGCAAGATATTATAGTTTCCAACATTCTGTTCACATTTTGTTTTGATTAGTCAAAATTTGTTGATGTGAGAGTAAAAATAGTAAAAAAATAGTCTAAACCGCAATTTTGGGCAATCAAGGGCAGATAACTCAGGTATTTTTCATCAAATCAAAATTCCTTGAGGGAATCTCAGAGAGGGTTGCCCAAGGATTACTCCTGTGAAGTTTGGTTGAAATGCATTTAGTGGTTTTTTAGATGAAGATTTTTTTAACAAAAAAGTTTGAATAAGTTTAAATAGTTGTAAAAAAGAGTAATTATAGTGGGATCCAAACGGACCCCAGCAAAAAAATCAATATTACAAACTCAAATTATGCTAAAATCTGAAAATGTTGCTCGACATGAAGGTTGTGGTGGACCAACAAACTCATAAAATTTGGACACCAGAGTGCATGCGGTATAAATATGGCACGCAAAAAATGAAGCGTGGGTTCAGATTGACCCCAGTTGGTAGGATGAGGTTTAAATTGGTGATTTTCTGGCGTTTATGGAAAACGATTTTTAAAATTAGCTAGTCTGCTTTTCAAGGCTTTGACGGCGTCGCCATAGAAAGCAGTATTGTCACCGATTAAATGAAATTTTGTGACGATGTCAAACGTTTGAATCTAACGGACAAAACCACATCACTTTTTCTTTCAATTTTATACACCTTAGTTAGTTAGGCGGATATGGCATATGATCATTATTTTTTTCAGGAAAGCACCAAATTTTTCACAAGTGTAGTCTACACCTATACAAAATGATGTGGTAGGCAGAGAAGAAAGTTTTAGCCCCTAGATGGCCGCCATATTGAATTCCAAAATGGCCTCCAATCCTAACCTGTTATGGGCAATATCTCCCTTATTAGTGCAGATATTGACTTACTTTTAACATCTTTACCAATAAAGTACCAGCGGATCCAATACAGTCACTTATATATGCATTTGGGATGGCCGTCTTAGATTTCAAAGATGTCCGCCACTAATTACAGTTTTTTAATATCTTTCAAATTATAACGGACACAAATGAATTTCGGATGCCCTACCAAACTTTTTAAAAGATATTGTTGCAAAGAAATCATTTTCAAACAAATTCGATTCATCGATTTTGAATTTCAAAATGGCCGCCATGAAGAGGGCCTAGTCTGGCTTACCTGCCCCTAATACTGCGTTATTGGGTCAGGCACAGTTCAATCATGGCGGCGCCCATTGGGTTGATATTTTAACAAAGGTAAAAAACAAAGTACTTTAATTTTATGAGCAGGGAATGGTCATTAGAGGAGTAGATAGGTTTCGGTATATTTTTAATACTAGCAATAAAAGTTTTACATGACCTCAACGCTAACCCGAAATAAAACAGTTTTAAATTATGTACATGAAAACTATATCAATGCAATTTGGATGCATTTCTTTTCAGTAGTCTGATTATCTCAGTGGTTAGAGCGTCTGTCTTGTGTTCTATAGGTCCCTGGTTCGAATCCCAAGAGTGATACATATTATAGCCACACACCCTTTCTTTTTACATTTTTCATACCAAATGGTTCTAGAGATTGCAAAGACGTAATAAAAACACAATTTCCAATTATGTTTAAATTGCATCTTAGTGATTTCTAGAATATTTTGGGTTGAGAAAATGTATTAAAACAATAAGTAGAAGAAAAACATTTATCCAACGTGGGATTCGACATGTAGTTGACATAATTATTGGTAAAGTAGTTATGTCATTCATGTGTTTTGAATACAAAACTATTGGAAATATTGCTCAATCTCAATATTCCAAGTAAAATATTAAACCACCAGAAGTTCCTTCTGGCTGCCGTTTTCTCAGATGGATGCCATGTAATGAATAATAATATTTTAAATGTGTATAAAATTACTTGGAAATTGATACAGAGAGTTGGAATATGCCTATATATACTGTGCACAAAAAGTTTAGCACACTTGGAAAATGTCCTTTCCTAGGCAAAAACGATTCAAAAATCCATAAAAATAAAACTCCAATGTGTTTGAAAATTCAATTTTCTGGCGCTTCCTGAAAATTTTGTTTCAAAATTCTTAAGCGTTAGTTAGGTATCTTACGTTAAAGTGCACAGGGGTCAGACATCGAAAGTCCAGCAAATTTCAATGACGCGAATGTCCAGCATAATCAGCTAGGACCGCCATTCAATGTCTTCCCATGTTGCAGAGAAGCTTCCTGACCACACAGAAAGGAATTTTGCCCATTCATACTGCAGATGACACTCATTGCCATTGACGTTACAGACGTCATTACTTTCTCTAGCCAGACGTCCAACAATGTTCTTTGTGTGTTCTTTTGCTGGTGATTAAGCAGTTCAGGCGTAGATCATTCTGTATGTTCCTTGGAGTAAGTGGGTGGTGATTATCTTATTGAAATATCACTACGTTGTGTCGTTGTAAGACGGTCCAGTGACAAGTTTGATAAATTCATTGCAGTGCCCTTGCACCGTTTGGTTGCCACTTACTGAAATGAGGTCTGTTTAACTGTTTTCATCTATTCCTGCCTAAAAATGACGCTGCACTCGACTTAACAGTCTCAATGATGACGTTATTGGTATCAAGCCTTACGCATCTTCTCCAAAGACAAATCCTGCCGTCAGTTACTGACACGTAAAATGAGATTCGTCCGGACGTCAGTCCAATGTCTCCTGAATCAATATCGATGTGTCAATACTCTCTGACGCCTTGCCTGTCGATGCTTAACGTCATTGGCGTAAGATCGGAGGACCCTGATGCAAGTTGTGTGGAGCCTGTTCCGGACAGTCTGGTCACTAACGGTATACCTTGTGACGTCCTGGAGGAGTAGCACTAAATTCTTACTAGACAGGAATTCGAAACGTCGTCAAGACGTCGCTGTGAAACGATCCTCCCTGAACGTCGTTTTACGCGGTTTACAAGATTTAGGTCGGTCGTTAGTGACTAACGTTGCATAAACCAAGTGCCGTTGGCGTGTAATTGTCAATTGGAGACAATAGAAATGCAAAGCGACATCTCTAACAGACATTCCTGCTTGGAGCATGCAAAGAGCTCTCTGACGTCGAACTTACGTCATCATTTCTCGCCTTCCCATAATCAATTTAAAAAAATTTGTAACGGTTAAATTGATTCTGCCAACAGATCTGTGTAATCGTGTGTTTTTGGACAAGCTAGACATTATCGATGTCACTGCACACGTGCCGCACGTGACTTTTGCTTATCTGGACTTTGTCCAATACACTGAATGTCCACTCTACACATGCACTGTATGCGTAATGGTTGTCAATCGGGACAACTGAACAGCACAAAACAATGTTCATTTAATTATCATAAACTGAAAAAATAATGTGTTAAAAAACGTGCTAAACTTTTTTGCTCAGTATATATATTTAGAATGGCTTAATTATGAAAGTCTCATTTATGTAGTTACACAATGCATGTTTAGCATTCTAACATGGCCGCCAATGAACATGGTATGCTTATACATAGAGGACTGATATTTCGCATTTTAATGCTGTAAAGTAAATTTGCTATAATTCATTTCATATTTTCAAAAAGAAAAAAAACAACATTATACCATCACTTACATAAAGAACTGACACAATGGTAGCTTACCAGAGATGGCTACCATAAGAGAATGTAATATATTATGCATTATGTCTACCATCAATGCTTTGAGGACCAGCAGATCAAACGAAGTCATTTACAGATCTACATGCATGTGGGATGGCGTCTTTGTTGTTCGAAAATGCCTACCACTAACAGTTATGATACCAAAGAAAAATAACACAAACATTTAGTTTAAAGTATCGTTGAAAGGAATTTGTTAGGCTATGATTTAGATAATTCCATGTCGCACTACTGATATTTAGACACTTCCAAAGTGTTGACCATATCTCATTTATCTTATAGGTATCTTTGGAATCAATCAGTGTCGATCAAAATAACCTTAAGTCAAGATTGAAACCCAGTTTGAACTTACGTTTTGTCTACTTGGTCCTCCAAAGTTGTGTTCTGAAAAAGAAAATCCACTGAATGCACTAACCACCATCACCATTATCATTATGTATGGTGGAGCAGCTTTATCTTTGTGATAGAAACTTCTTCCGGTGACAAGCGACAATAATGGCCTTTAATCCAAAGCAATATCCACGGCATTCTCACAGAAGTAATGCAATTGTAATAAAGAATTGTGCACTTTGTATAAACATGTCATATCATCATATTTTAAACAATGATATTGTTCTTAAGCTAAGTCATCTTCGCCAGCCAAGATTAAACCCACCTACGTTTGTATTTACCCTTGGCGGATTTAGTACGATTTTCTTGAAATCGCAACGCGCCACCTAGCGGTTGTCCTGCTGGTTTGTTTACGTTATTTCGTCCATTATTGATGACGTCATTAACGCACGTTGTCTTTCGCGTCAAACGTCATGCGGATTAGGTAAAGGTTAGCTGCTTCTTTAGTCGAGTTGTCGAAAGTATAATAATTCGTCGAATAAAGATAGGGAATTCCTGTCTATTGCTGTGAAATTCTTAAGACAAATCGCTAATCTTTACGTTTTTGAGTTGCAAATGCAATGCCTTTTCCCGCCCGTTGTCATGAATTGGTTACTCATAACAAATGTATCAGTCGACAATTTGATTGGTTCCAGCGGAACCAATGAAAACGCTTTCGATGAAACCAAAAAATCTGACTGAATACGCCGAAGGTGAATACAGCCAGGAGACAAGACCGGGATTTTCAATTTTCTAGCCATTTTTCCACCTCTAGATTTACTGTATAAATGGTTCCCCAGCCCAGCTTGTTGATGATTGACACCAATTATTTACTGCTGAAGATCTGTTCCAGAGGGCCCATTTACTTTTAATGGGATCCCTGCCACCCTAATTAATGTTTCATTGTTTTGATTTCACATGCATGCTTGAATCTGGAAATTCTATTTAATATTTACACATTTACATTAAAAATTAGTTAATCAAATCACTTAGTTTAGTTCTTTTGAAAAGAGATATAGTTTTACGCTTCCAAGGAATACTCAACAGCGTGAGAAAAGTCAATTTACACCATTTTCTCCCTATACCAGTCTGAAATTTTGTACAAGGCTTTGAACTATTAGAGAAAAGACTGTACACCATTTTTAGCTCGACTTTTCGAAGAAAATGAGAGCTTATACTGTCACCCGGGCGTCGGCGTCGGCGTTGTCGTCGGCGTTGGCGTTGCAACAAAGGTTAAAGTTTTTTCAAACATCAATAACTTGCATACTATCAAAGGGATTCAACCCAAACTTGGAATACTTATTCACCATCACACCCTCTACCTTACTATCAGGACCCATGACCCTGGGACCACTCTATTTGGAGTTATGCTCCCCTTTATACTAAGCAACGTAGAAAGTCGAGCGCGCTGCCTTCGGACAGCTCTTGTTTACCTTTCTAAACTTGGTAGCAGGTAGCCCTTACAAAAATACGGAGAGAAAATAATTTGATTTTTTTTTTTATTTTTGGGGGGTTTACGCCGTTTTCATCTACTAAGGTCATAAGGAGCACCTAACCATGGATTCCTGGCCTTTCTTATACCAGTACTACCACAGCACCCTTACCGAGCCTCCAACCGCCCCCCCCCACATAGGTTCACGATTTCAAACCATTGATAGGTGACAATTTTGTCAGTAAGGGTATTTGCTGTTGCCGGGTATCGAACCCGGGACCTCGAATGAGAGGCAGATGCGCTACCAACTGCGCCATGACCACGGTCGGAGATAATATAATAACAACAATCAGATTCCAAATGCCGTAAGAAAAAACAACTTAAAAGAAATAGCGGGAAAAAACTACTGTTATCAGCATTTTGGTATTTCCCTCAATACGTACCAGTCTATTATATATTGACTGGTACAGGGACACAAAATTTCATTTTCACAGTATATCTACAGCTTTATGATACTTCAAAGTATTCAGACAAAGTAAAACGTATTTTTATATCAGCAGTTCCTAATTTTCCATGAATTTTCATTTTTAAAAATCAAACCTTTGAAAAAAGTTATGACATTTAAGTATTTTATTTCTTCCTTAATTTGGGAAAGTCTTCAATTTTGATAACAAATTTGATACATGTAATTTGTAAATACCTTTTACAAAAAAAGACCTGGTTTTGATGTCCATTATAGACAAAGCTTAGAAAAGTATTGAGACAAAAGGAAAAATGCAAATGTTGAAGCAGTCCTTTTTATGGCTATGTTGAACAAACATCATTTTATTGACAACCTTTTTTGTCATCTGCAGCAGTTTTCAAATTTGAACAGTCTAAAATTCTGTCATTCAGTAATGGGTTAAAGAAAGCCCTTTCGAATTTTAAGAAAATAAAGAATCTCTGGAAACTGCACATGGTTTCACAGACAATCAACAAATTCTACACTAGGGAGTGATTAACGGCCCAGCCAAGCGTGGCTGGTAATAAATATCACCTTAATGTATTATCAATTTGACAAAGCCAACAAGTGGTCCGAATTTACCGTGGCATCCTCATGATTCTAGTTCTAACCTCTTGTCTCCGACCTGAATACAGAAACGACGTTACGTCGTAAATGTCACCCTCGACTTGCGAAGATGGAGTAAAGTCCACTAGTATAAAAAGGTAAATGAAGAAAAGTAAAAAAAAAACATATTGGAAGAAATAACAAAGTTTCACATGGTAGCCATCTCTGATTTGAAAAAAATATCATAAAATGGATACAAATCTATAACAAATCGTATCTATTATGCCTTTCAAATAAATTTGCTCTTGTGCCATCTCTGATAAGCTTCCACAGTGTAAACGAAAATGTCATCATATATAATGAATTCGAACGACATATATCTCAGAATGGCAACCTTGCACTAAATAAGACGTCTTGTTAATTTAATATCATTAATATCATCAATGTCATTTTAATATCAACTTTAAATACTTAGAGACTCTTTATAAAAGGTAAAAGCAACATTTTGCATATTTTAAAATTACTATATATATAGTATTGAATATTGCATTATACGAGGGTCATTCAATAAATTTTGGAACAGAGGTACTATAAGCAATTGTTATGTTGTAATTAAATTTTAAATTTATCCAAACCTTCGAAGTAATCCTTTTTGACATCCACACACTTTTGAAGTTTTGAGATCTATAACAATGTCAATAAATGGGCCTCTTTTGGAACACCCAGCAGATACTGGTAATTGGCACTGCATAAATAACCTATTTATTTAACCTATAGGCCTATATCGACTGTCAGAAAGGGTTTTCGTCAGCACGGGGAAGACAAAACTGCCACACGAACTTAAGCCAGGCTTTAAGGGTGGATGAAGACGCAGTGTTGGATGTTTCTCATGATGTCTTGGACAAGAGGGCACCTGTGGACAGCTCCGTTGTCATGAATTACCTAAGACCTATTTTTTCGTTATATTTCTTCACTTTCGCCCACATATATTTCTTGTATAAATGACAGGCGATTGTGGTGCTATTTAAAAAAAGAACAATATGCCCTTCATATTTGAAAGATACCCCATGCAAAATTTTCACCGCGCTTTTAGGTTTTAGACAATGATAGACCTTGCCTGATCTTTTCGCAACCATTGCTTGCTTATGACACTGTTGGTGCTCAAAATAGTAGATCCATGTTCAGTCAAATGTATAAAGCCCAAAAAGCCCATGTTGGTCTATTTTCTGCATTATTTCAAAAGATATTTTGACATCTTTACACGGGTGGCTGTCTGTTCCTTCGTCAACAGGAGGGGGACCCAACGGGTACAAACCTGCCTGTGTTTCAACTTTTTGTCAAAATCGTATAACATGTCCCCTATGAAAACCCAACCTTAAATGCTATTTCTTGCACATTTAACCATGCGTCTTGTTTCGTCATATCAGAGTCTGCAGCAACATTTGGTTTGGTACTAGCTCTACGGGGGTTGTCTGGGAGGGGGCATCAATCAGTTCTGTTTTATCAATTTTATTTTTTATAAACGTCCTAAAAACTGAAGCATATTCAAGGTTCGAAGGCCAATGTATTTGATACAGTTCATTAAATACATGTGATGCAGATATTTTTAAGCCTATGCGACCGTTCATATAGACCCATACATCCTACTTCAGTTCGTTTTCCATTTTTGTACAGTGAAATAGCCAGTGTAAATGACTGAACCAACTTGAAAATTTAATAGCTTTTGAAAGACTGAACGAATCTGTCTTAAATTTTGACCAAGTAAAGACAGCAACATTCCCGTTGGATATCCGAAGGACCCACTAGTTTTAGAGAACCATATGATATGGTGGACCATTAGTACCACTTTTAATTGAATGTCCATCGTATTGAAACAAACAGCCAGTAGAACCTTAAGGTGGTTATCACTTTTTAGTTCAAAGGTACACATTGGACAATATCCTCCATTACATTTCATCTTAAATCATAGTTTGGACGAAATTATGAATACGTGCTCCAGAAGAAAAGCTACTCGACTAAATAATGGCCATCTTAGAATTCAAAATGAGCTGTTAGAATCAATTTGAAAATAGCCTCATTGAAACAAAAGCTCTTCAAAGAGTTTGTTTAAACATCGAATGTTTATTTAAGATAAAAAAAAAACAGTAATTTGTGGCGGCCATCTTTGGAATCTAAGATGACTACAAAAAATCAGGTTCTCTTAATGGCGACCATCTTGAAACTCAAAATGGTTGGCTTAAATCCTTTTGAAAAAATCTTTGAATCAATAGGTTTGAAATAGTTGGGAAATGCATTGGAAATCAATTTGCGTCAGTTATAATTCGAAAGCCAGTGGAAGAATAGTAATTAGTGGCAGCCATCTTTGAAATTTAAGACGGCCACCCAAAATGCATATATGATTGGCTACATTAGATCTGTTGGTACTTTAAATGTGGGTAAACACGCAAAAAGAATGTCTGCCATTATAAGGGAGAAATTGCTCATAACAGGTTAAATTAGGCGGCCCCTTTGGAATTCAATATGGCGGCCATCTAGGGGCTAAAATTATGGGCCTGCCTACCACATCATCTGTATAGGTCTAGACTACACATGTGCCAAATTTGGTGCTTTCCTGAAAAAATTAATGATGGACCCTATTTTTTATATATCCGCCTAACTAAGTGAAGAGGAGCAACGTGGGGTAACTTTTTGTGCTCAGAAAAATTCCCATGGCACCGCTTGGATTTTTAACTCAGGACCTCTCGATCCAGAAGCCCCACACCGCTAGA
Organism: Fragum sueziense; assembly: GCA_963680895.1. Lineage (NCBI taxonomy): Eukaryota > Metazoa > Mollusca > Bivalvia > Cardiida > Cardiidae > Fragum > Fragum sueziense. The sequence goes on along the minus strand of OY804598.1, from coordinate 55,436,891 downwards.
TGAGCACGGTGGATAATCACGTGATGCAACAATTTCAGAAAATCTTCAATAATTTTGTTAATACGGGACCGATTTGAATTCGGTTTGAAGCAGAGAAGGTGGACAGTCGTCACGCATTTGATAAAAGTTTTGGATTTATGAAAAATCAACCGATGAAAAAGTTATTGAAGATAAACCAAAATTTTGGTTTATCTTCAATATCTTTTTCATCTGTTGATTTTTCAAAAATCCAATACGTACAGCTGATTCCAGACATTTTCTCAACTTCTCTGCTTCAAACCGACTTCAAATTGGCCAAGTATTGACAAAAATATTGACGATTTTCTGAAATTCAGAGTCACGTGATTAACCATCGTGATGAGACTCGCTTTCGTAATGACAGAGCTCGATCGGTTCGTAGGAAGACGTAGTAAAACGATGGGCTATGTAGAGAGAGTAACCAGTAACGTAATTAACCATTTCCCAAACGGCAAATTTTCCAAATTTCCATTTCGAAAGCTGCTGCAGAAGACAAATGGACCTTTTTAAGATGGAATTGTGTATAATATAGCAAGGAAACTATTGAGACAAAAGGAGAAACTGCTGGTTATCAGCAGTTTCTTCTTTAGTCTCAATGTTTCCCCAAGCCATTTTTATAAGGGATGTCAAAACCAGGTCTTGTTTGGGAGAGGGTTAACAGAACTTTTGAAGATTTTCTGCAATCATTGTTCTTGTTATACATGTATATATTACGTGATTCTCTGCCATGATGATAGCGATAAAACATGATTGTATAGATAGTAGGTTGTTCATGGCCTACATTAAAACATGCCGAATATGCATGTTTTATTGCACCCCACCAAGAACGATGATTTAAAATACAGAAATTATGTCCGTCATGCACTACATCGCAATATGTACCGAATATGCATGGTGTTGTTGTTGTTGTTGTTGTTGTTGTTTTTTTGAGGGGGGGGGGGGGTTAAATTAATTTGTGACCCGTCACGCTAAAATCTAGATCGTTTTTCTCCATTTTAAGTTACATGTATGTTCCTTTATCAAATAAGGTATCCGAGATGCATTCTTTAGAGCGATATTTCTTGAGATATCTTGAGATTTCTTAAGATGTTTTAGGATAAAGCGTTCCTCTGAGCAAGAATTTTGAGACGATCTGTGGGAGCCGCCATTGCTCTATACTTCTTTCGGAACACCTCGGTAAATTCTGTAGAATCTATATGGGAGAAAATTGACCGATTTGTTCCGAATGCTCGATGATTCATTAACCGCGGAGTTCTGAATGCTCCATACTTCATACAAATGACGTCATGATGACGTCATTTGTATGAAGTATGGAACGTTCGGAACATCTCGCTTATAATCTCGGTCTCAAAGACGCTGTATCAAACACATCTTAAGAAATCTTAAAAAATCTCGCTCTAAAGAACGCGCCTCTGGATAGGGTCTGCTGAATCTAATCCGTTTTGCAAAATTTGGGGTTTTTTTCCAGAGGGTCCTATTTAGAGTGTTGGGTCACAAATTAATTGCGCCTCAATATTAGTGGTAAACCCGCACGAAGAGGAATATATCTCAACATATCGAAAACACGAAGGGGAATCAAGTGACCTAACTTTTTCAATATCTTACCATAATTATATTTATTTTATTTATCTATTTTTTTGTATAACATATTTCTGATTTGATAAAGTTTCGAAACAAAAAAGTAAAAAAAAAAGATGCAAAGGAGTTGCTGAATACAAATTATCATATAAAAATCAGCTGGTAAAATAGTTATTGACGACCAACCAAAATTTTTGCTTTTGGTCGTCAATAGCTTTAAATCAGTTAATTTAAAAAAAACGAGTACCACTTTTGATCTTTGACGTATTTACGCATTATCTGGTTCAAGCCATTTTAAAATTAGTCACTTATTTAAAACACAATTATTGACGATTTTCTGTTACGTAATTCGCCACCATGATTCGTACACCTTGCAGATTTGTAAAATGTTCGGTTTTACCCTCTTATTCATTTATTTTGCTTTGATAACAAAACAACTGGATTATTACATGCGCGGATCCAGAGGGGGGGGGGGGGGTAGGGGGTCATGACCCCCCTGGAATTGGCTGAAAATTGAATTTTGACTATATAATTTCTTGATAAAGGCCATCATTTGGGCTACGACCCCCATGGAAAAAAATCCTCGATCCGCCCTTGTATTATGTCTTTATTCGTTTTCAGTGCAACATCCCTCATGTCTGACACAATGAGAGAGAGCATTGCAGACGATTTGGAAAAAAATACTCTTCTATTTCGCCATAAAAACACTGCCAATACCAAGGACATTTAGCCTGGCAATCTCCTTCGCAGTTATCTCCCCTGAATTGGGATTGAGGAGAACTCTGTAGGCACAGCTTGAGTTACCAATACTTTAGGTAATTGAACTTTTTTATTTAGATTTTTATTTAAAACAAGAGCTGCTGTAAGATGACAATGCCCCCGACACCGCTTTGATTTTAAACTATGGCCAATCTATGTTCAAGGTCAAGGTCATCCAGGGGTCAAGGTCACCAGAGTATGTGCCTACAGAAAGGTAATGAACCAAGGAATGTTGTGGTAAAGTATGAAGCGAATATGTTAAGTAATAAGGAAGTTATGGCCAATGTTAAAGTTTTTGGACGGAATGACGGACAGACGGACGGACAGACAGATTTATCAAAACAACTGAAATTATTCTTGTTTAATAGTGAATCTATAATAAAGAGGCAAAACTGATCAGACTGGAACACAGTCTAAACGACATTCGATGAAATCCTATTTGTTTTTCTTGTAAACATATTCTTTTAATTCTTAGCATAGCTTAGTTAATTTAAAATTTTACCATGAAAATAGATCATAAGATTTTTGTTATTGATCTTTGATGTGTCAGGAAAAGTTCAGAAATAAAAAGGCGGTTACAAAATAAGAAAAGTATTTATTACATTCCTAGCAGTGAAATCCTGGATTTTCACAGTGAAATAAATTTTGATATTTCACTGCAGTGAAATATTTCACTCCTGCCGAAACTACTTTTTTTATTCTTTTCTCCCCATTAATTCATTATCCTTTACAGATTCCATGCATGCATAACATCGGAAATGTATGTCAAATAAGATCTAGATCTACCTGCAAAAAAAGAAAAACATCTAAAGAGAGCTAACCTATATTCTTTGTTTTCGCCCTTTTTCTACATTTTTATCATGGAAGCGAAGATCTATCCAGCGCTGGAGTGTTGAGGGAAACATGACGAAATTTGCTCCGTGATAGGCCTACATTCAAATCACCCGAACAGACCGTTATTTCTACGTCTGCTCAAAGCAACCGAACGACACATCACAGAATTTGATAAAGAATGTTACAAGACCATCCCCTTTGACTAAAACACGCTAAATCAATAGTTTTCCGCTGAAAATTCTGTTTATTTCGTGAATCTGTCATTCCGGTTGTTGACCTTGTTGTTGTTGTTTTCTTTTTACCTTAGACTGGAATTTTGGAAAATTTAGACTAGAAAGGTTGAATTTTAATCAGTTCGCTTTTTGTTCTGTCATTTGAGTCGTTTTTGATGATTTAAAGTCAAGATAGATGCTTCATTCTTTGCTCACTTCGAAATTTAAACAAAATGGTGGTCATTTTTTTCTGAATTCACAAAGAACATGTATATATGCGCGGTGTACAGAAGCATTGGATTAGATTGGAATAAAAACGTTTTTGCCACAAATCGATGGTTAAATTCGTTGAATAGGTATGTAATAAATAGATTAACTAACTGAAGATATGTAATATGAAAATTATTTCACTCGAATGGGGTGAGATGCGGTTAAAAAACTCGTCCTAGCGGACTCGTTTTTTCAACCTCATCACACCCCATTCTCGTGAAATAATTTTCATATTACATATCTTCAGTTAGTTAATCTCTATATAATCATTTAAAAAGATGATAACGAAAGTACTAATGGGAAAATCTTCGTAACTGTACGAATCTCTAAGCTGTCACTTGGCGCATGTTTTATACTGCGACACGATGACTAACCCAAGTGAAGTCCGTGGAATAAAATCTGAGAAATTCAACAAACTATACACTGAATCGTACGATTTGTCGGTGTGAACGTTTTCAAAAAGTAACATGGGTTAGCCAGCGCGGTGATGAAAGTAGAATCTCAATGGCCGATATATGAAGATACGAGTACCGAATATGCATATGTGACCAATCACGCTAAAAGGGACCTCATAGGAAATGTGATAAATATCGACCCTAGTCAGTCTGCGCAGTCCGCACAACCAGACTAGGGCCGACACTTTTCACTTGTATGTAATTTTCTAAATCTGGAATGTTTTCCCTATCTTATTATACGTTAATTTTTCGCATACAATATCTGGTTGACCTGTGCTGGGTCTGAGAAGATTGTCAAAATTTAGATTTTTGTAGTTCGTATAAAGTCCTTTTTAGCGTGACGGGTCACATATTTTTGTTGCTCCTTTTATGGTTGTGTGAAATAAAAATGCAGAAATAATTTCAAGGCATGCGCTGATTATCCCATCATCGGAGACCATGCGTTTCCTAACACGCTTCATCGTCGATGCAGCATACGAGGGGGACATAAAAAAGTTTCGAAGACCGAGATAAAACGAGTTTCAATTGTATATAGCATTTCTAAATACGTTTTGAAATTAATCTTTTTTTTTTTTCATATAAAGACTTTTTAACAATTACAATATATAGATTTGGTGAAACAATTAGGGGAATGAAGAATTTGCTAGTAACAAGTAGTTTCCTCCATTCCAACATATTTTTCTACCCTGAAAGACGAAATAATGTGTTTAATTCAAATGATATTGTCGTATGCAACATGTTTGTATCAAGTATTTCCTTCTGGTAATGGTGTTAAACCCTTTCCCAAACAAGACCTGAATTTGACGTCCCTTATAGAAAAGGATTGGGAAAACATTGAGACAAAAGAAGAAACTGCTGATAACCAGCAGTTTCTCCTTTTGCCTCAATATTTTCTGAGTTATATCGTACACAAAACATATCATTATCAACATTGATTTTGTCGTCTGCAGCGGCTTTTAAATTGGACCACCCTAAAATTTTCTCGTTTGGGAAAGGATTAAACAAAGAGATAGAGCTCCCACCTCCCGATTGCACACGAAATATTTGAAACTGCCATTTTGATTTAAATGTGACCCGACACGCTAAAAGGGACCTTATCCGAACTCCAAAATCCAAATTTTGACAAACTTGTCAGACCCGTATGGAAGCCCTGGAGGGTCATTTTGCATTTTGAATTTTGACTCTCTACTTTTGACTTTCGACTTTTTGAAAATGGAAGCACTGGGTCATTTTTGCATTTTGAGTTTTGACTCTCTACTTTTGACTTTCGACTTTTTGAAAATGGAAGCCCTGAAAGTTCATTTTTGCATTTTGAGTTTTGACTCTCTACTTTTGACTTTCGACTTTTTGAAAATGGAAGCACTGAAGGGTCATTTTGCATTTTGAGTTTTGACTCTCTACTTGTGACTTTCGACTTTGCCTACACTCCTTGTAGAAAGTCAAAACTCAAAATGCAAATTTCAAAAAGTCGAAAGTCAAAAATAGAGAGTCAAAACTCAAAATGCAAAAATGACCCTTCAGTGCTTCCATTTTCAAAAAGTCGAAAGTCAAAAGTAGAGAGTCAAAACTCAAAATGCAAAAATGACCCTTCAGTGCTTCCATTTTCAAAAAGTCGAAAGTCAAAAGTAGAGAGTCAAAACTCAAAATGCAAAAATGACCCTTCAGGGCTTCCATTTTCAAAAAGTCGAAAGTCAAAAGTAGAGAGTCAAAACTCAAAATGCAAAAATGACCCAGTGCTTCCATTTTCAAAAAGTCGAAAGTCAAAAGTAGAGAGTCAAAATTCAAAATGCAAAATGACCCTACAGGGCTTCCATAGACCCGGCACAGGTTAACCAGATCATATATGCAAAAAATGAACACATAGTAAGATAGAGAAAACTTTCCGGATTTAGAAAATTACATAAAAGTGGAAAGTGTCGGCCCTAGTCTGGCTGCGCGGACTGCGCAGACAGATTAGGATGGATATTTTCACACTTGGATAAGGTCCCTTTTAGCATGACGGGTCATAAATGAATTATTAATATGCAGGACAGCTTTCCTATTTTATTTCAAATTATTCTCTTTTTGGAAATAACATTTCCCTACTTATAGACAGGGCCCACATTTCGAAACCTTCCCTATTGGAATTTTTCGCAACCTATATTTTATTGCCGCTTACGGTGTATGTAAATGAATTCAGATTTTTGCTCGATTCAAAATTGCTGAAACAGTAAATTGCCAGCATGATTCAATGGTAACCACCCACTTTTTACGTTTTTGGCTCTTACATCAACTTATCTCAAGTAATAGGAACTATTTAGGCCAATAAACATGCAGACTAATTCTAAAATGCTATCAAGTTAATTTGCTAATCAGCATTTTTATGTTTATCAATAACAATGATAAAATTGCGTTTGAAAAAACATGACTTAATAGGTAACCAAATACAAAAAATATGTTCAACGTATTATTTTAGAAAGAATATGATACGATTGTTTTGATAAAAAAAAATAATGCAAAAGATGCACAAAAGTAGTAATAGAGCATTAGATTCCCATATAAATTGCGAGGATGCGAGGTCTGCGAGAGTCACGTGACTCTTATATAACAATGGAATCACTGACCTTGACCGTGAGTCACCTTACGTAACAATGGAGTAACGAGCCGAGGTCGGAAACAATGGGTGATGTCAGCATGAATCACCTTACATAACAATGGAGTAACGAACCGAGGTCGGAAACAATGGGTGATGTCAGCATGAATCACCTTACATAACAATGGAGTGACCGTGAGTCATCTTACGTAACACTAGAATCATTGAGCTTGACAGTGAGTCACCTTTTTAGGTCAATGAGTTGCCCCTTTGAAGGTTAATCTGAAGGGATGTTCAGAGAATACATGGTTAGGTACACTAGTTATATCGGTACGTAAAATTGTTGAAACTCTCCGTTAAAATAAATCGGTGAAAGGATACACTGCAATTCAAGTGGTGTCATTTTATCGTTCAACTGACTCTGAATAGAAGTGACCACCAATCCGAGTAGTCGCTTCCATTGTTCGTGATCTTTTCCAAATACAGTCGATATTTTACAACGCGTTTTAACCCTTTTCCCAACTCGCAACGAGTTAACTATTAATCTACATAATGTTGTTCCGACAAGGTTAAGCATTTTATAAAAATTCGTCGTTTTTTTCTTTTTTTTTTTTTTTTTCTTCTTAATTTCCGAAATTGTCGTCTGCACTAAGAAAACATTCTAAAACCGATAAAGGGAAAGGGCTCATTCAAGTGTTTTAATGAATAGACTGTCCACGCTCGCTTAACCTTTTCCCAATCGACAATTTATCTAAATCGTTTTTCTATTGTTTGGTGTTTTCGTTTTCCGAGTAGTGCAATTTTTCTGATTCCTTTTATTTTTTCTCATATGACAATTTACAAGTACAACAATGATTTTGTTCGACAGTAAGCACTTCCTTCTCCCGCAATGTCTTCCGTGGGATTTTGAGGGGTTCTACAAGACAACTAATAAACGGAAACAACGACTTGTCGAATTTTTCTCCCTTTCCCACAATGTTTTCCAAAACGGTAAAACCAGGTTGGGATAATTAAAGAATCCCGTTCGTTTTATGTTCTGTTTGTAGGGGCAATTTGAACATAATATTTTCTCAAAGCAGCAACTTTATAAATGTTGATCACAAGCGTTTTCTCATTCTGTCACAGTGTTTTGAAAACCGTGTTAGGATAATTAAAGAATCTCGTTCGTTTAATGTTCTGTTTATCGGGGCAAGTTGAACATAATCCTTTCTCAAAGTGACAATTTTACACACACACACAAAAAAAACGTTCACTAGCATTTTCTCCTTTTGTCACAACTTTTTGAATATTCTTGGAGACGGTAAAACTTGGGGCCTTATTCGGGAGGATGTTGTAACGGGTTTAAGCACAAAATCTTAAAATAATTTAAGTGCATAGTTACAAAAAAAAGATAATAAACTCTATTATTCTATAACAATGGGTTGATATTTAATTATTCGCTTTTTACCGATTATTGTATAACAATGTCTCGGGTCATTAACTGCGTAACCTAATCTTTCGATGTGCAGTGACCAAACCCGTATAGGTCGATATGTCTGTAATTAATTATTGTTTAAGATAGAAACATCTTTACAATAATATTATATATACTTTTGTTTATAGGTTTTTTTCGAAAGATTGAGCATTTAAAAGAAGGGGCTATCTAACGACAATTGATACGTGTCTAATTCGTTTCTACAGTAAAATTGTACTCTTGGTACAGAAAATTATGTATGCATTTTGTACCCTTTTATATGTAATTGCATTTACCATACTGTTTATATCCTTTATAAATACTTTTTGCATTTACAAGACATCTATAGGAGACATCTGCTTGCTTATCTAAGCGTCTATTGTTTCCGTTTATGTATGAGCAGCAGTAATGATGAGATAGTAACTATTGGAAAACTAAAGTAAACACGTAATTATGTAAAACATTGTTGTAAACTTTCCTTTTATACTAAACGAATAATATATAATATGATATAATTTCTTTTTATCTCTAGTTTTATTTTGCAGAATTTCAGCGAGGCACGTATTGCCACTGGTCAATCTTAGATTTATCGCATTTCACTACCAGGATAATACAATGTATATTGGGTTACAATGTATAAGAAATTTAAGAACATTATATCATTAAATCCTACACAATAGATAATTGAAAGGTCATACAGGGTGAACGATACCCCGTTGTTAATGTTGCAGGGTGAGTCATTCCGCAAGTTTTAACACGTTCCAGTGATTTCTAAGTATAGGTGGCGCTGTTCCTGCTTCTATATTAATTGTACAAGACAGGTCTGTCCTCATTTACATAGTAACTAGCTAGCTTAACGGTAAATAAGAATGGGGAAAACTGTAAAAATATCCAGAAAAGAAATCTGTGGAAGGTCTAAAAAGTCCACAAAGACGTTAGAGTGCGTAGTTAGATATAACGCTTTAAATAAAACGGGCCGAATTAATTATAACAAAGACGGCGTTAAAGATGGCGTTGGCTTCGAGCCGTGCAGCGAGAAATTTGTGGACAATTTTATTTTTCGAGTACCTGTAGCCGATTACCTTATCGACAAGAAATGTTACACGAAGGTTGGTTCTATCAACCGTTCTATTCGTTCCATGCTGGACAGCCACGGGCTTGAGAGATGTCATGTCAAGGCGATTACCCTTTCTCGCGCTAATGAAATACCGCAGGGAATACTGACAAAAATGCCTTTTAGAAACAGCGAAAAGGAAAGTGAAGAGACCGCGTACTTTTACCAAGAATACAAGATAGCTTGCGCCAACATAGATTATGAGACTGTATTACAATTTCTTAGAACAAAAGAATACGTGGATCGTGGGATTTTTCTCAAGGACATTGACGTTACCATGGATTATGCCGGAAGTTTCGACAGAGAAGAAGTAGTCGATTATATGATAGCCAAACACGATTTTCGTTGTCAGGGATCGGTTACACACGCTACAAAAACGATATTAGATAATGTCGATAAAGTGGGACAAAATTGTCTGACTTACATGGAGACGGTAAACAACATGTCAACAAGAAGTAAAATTTTCAATAAGATGGTGCAGATGCTCGAATGTAAAGGCGTGCGTGATACTATCGGTTGCCATTGGAAAGATTGGGTTTGTCAGGAAAATACAAGGTTATCTCGTGCAAGGGACGAGGCTTGTCACAGAGGCCTAACGAGGGCGGAGGTGACGTTTTACTGCGAAAATGATATCCCGAGTGACGAAACGATGGAGTTGACATTGAAACGCATCGTGCAATATGTGGATGTATCTCTTGTATACACAACACCATACACTTGCATTTGGAAAGCGTACTGCGATAGTTTGCTACATAGTCTTGTAGTGGTGGACAGAACCCACGACACAGCGCTTATAGTGTATTCGTACAATGAATTTACACAAAACATTAGTGGTCAGTATATAAGCAAATGGTCAGAGCGTGAGATGTGGTCGCTGTCAAATTTAACGCTGAACGGGAACTTACCAATCGACTTGATAGAAATACTCCACTTGTCAAAAACTGGAAAGGGAAACGTGCGTTTACAGCTCTCTGGTGCCAGATACTTTAAATTCCAGTCAGATGGAACGAATAAGTTTTCCACTCGACTTATCAGTCATAATGGCGTGTTCACTCGCTTTAAAGGGACGGAAAGTTCCAACGCTAGTTTGGTTAACAAGGCCGGACTACAGTCTCACGTCAATTGCTCGCCGTACCTCTCCCATGTTAAAGCACATGCATGGAGTAAAGTCGATGCAGAATTTAAATTAGCACAAGAGCTAGACATTGCTGTGCCAAAACAGCGTGTGGAGAAAATGCAAAATGACGAATCTGGGTTAAATGCTATAGCCCAACAGATCCAGAGAGATAGACGTCCGATCGAACTGGAACTCGAGAAAAAGCGTGATCATCTTAGAGCGTTGGAATTGTACAGAGAGAAATATGCTTACAACGACATAATTCCGTTTCGTAATCTAAAAGCAGGAGCTTACAAAGTAATGGCTCTTAAAGAATGCACCACTCGATACGGTGATAAATTCGTCATGATCCTGGAAGTTGATGGATATCTTAAAGCGTGCTACACTAACAAATACTTAGAAGATCGAGTCAAAGCACGACTGACGAACGGAAACATGATCACAATTACAGATCCGAAGATACGTTATATTGCTTTATATAATAAACCTCTGGCAACACTTACCATAAAAGGTTGGGGACGAACGGAACAGCGCCACGTCATCGTTTACTGTTCATTGACATGGGAAAGTGCTTCTAAGAATGACAGTTTAGCTGCGCAGAAAGTCATTGTACTACAGGAAATTAAGCACACAGAGGAAAAACTACAGAAATTAAAACATTGCTCAGCCGAACAGTTACCCAATATTACAATCCGGGTACCATACCAGGCATTATACAATTTAGCAGAATTACCCATAGGCAGCGCATATATGGTGACAGCTATAGGTCACGCAAAATATTACGGTGAAGATAAACTAGTGGTTCAACTGGAAAACGGTTCGTTGTACCAAGCAGGGCAATTCCTGGAAACTCGCAAAGACAAGTTGTTGACTGGTTGTAAAATAGTTATCGAAAAACTAAGACTAGATAAAGCGAGAAAGAAATGTGCTGTATGCAAAATAGTGGGAAACGGTGACTGGTCTGATTTGGTAGATTTTAGGTCAGTACCAATGATATCACCAAACACCAGAGGCAAAAGGGTTATAGACGTAAAAACTGTTATAAACAAGTCGAAGAAACGTAAATTAGTCTTATTAGAGGACGGTAGTGTATACAAGATTAAAAAATCCAAACTGGAAGATCATGTCACCCAAGGGAAATACTGTTTTAAGTTTTGTTCATTGTATAGTATCGTATAATGTAAATATTTGTTGTAATAAATTAATATCTAAAGCTATTTTTGTTTTAAATTTCGTATGTTCTGAAATAATGCTGACCGAATGGAATTTTACGTTCCACTCAACAGCTAAGGTCATATAGAGACGAATCCTCGGGTTCAAAGTCTCATCCGAAAGACTGATGAGAGGTTGAGGGCTGGGGTCGAACCGTCGGCCCCGATGTCACAAGTCCAGTCCTTTACCACTGCACCAAATCCGATCCCTATTGTATTAAGGTCAGAACAATAACCTAAATGTCCCTGTACATACTTGGAAGGGACTAGATTTATTGACCTTGACTAGGCAAGGTAACACAGACACCCCCTCTATTGTTCTCCCGCGATCACGGTATACCTCTGTAAATTATAAAAGTACTGTACATTGCTTCCACGCGTCCTGTCTAGGGTCAAATGACCTTCTCTTATGTACCTAGGATATTTGACTTTCAATACAATTCGAATAATTACTGTATTCATCCTGGGCGATAAGCATGAAATTCATTACAATAAATTTGGGTTATCGGCGGTGTTACATAAATTCCACAATGTCAATTGTTTGGACTTTGAGCCATAATCGATTGTAAATATATTATGCAACATCCCTCATCCACTATGGTTGCTGGTAATCGAACATAAATTACTGTCGTCTTCTGTTAGTCGTTACGGTGGGGGATATTTGGCGGTTTTTAGCTGGCGAAGTTTACCATGTCCAATGAACAATGCTTATCTATTATAAGGGACTTTGTTATACAATAGCCTGATCTGCCATATAAAACACGAAAACTGGAAATGTGTTAGACAATGTTTATTATGAAATGTGTGTGTAATATACAAAAACAACATGAAACTTTGCATTTAAAACATACATAAAAGGACATACGTAGTGTCACAAATTAATCCGCCTTCCTCATTTACAACTTTAAATTTGTACACATGTCTGTGCTCCAGCCAGGAAGACTAATTCTCGTTTCTTTGACTGGAAAGTTACATCGTTTTTATCCATTACTGTCCTTTGTCGTTTGCGATTTTGCACCATTTCGTTTCATCCTCGTCCTATAATCGTTATATCTTTTGGTTTTGGAATCGAAAGCTCTTTAGGTTTTGCCTGGCGTTCGAGAATACTTTTAGCTATGGCAGTCATTTGCTCTGCTGGACGAACCATGCGTATATACATTTGTGAACTCCGTTTCTCTCCTTTTGGTCGTCGCGCGTTTCTATTTTTCTTTTTCACTATATCAACTATATCAAGTATTTTTTCCGAACGTCCTTTACCTTTCTTACTCATCGTCACTGTATGTATAATGCAACGGTTTCTGTATACACGTCTTTACTCTCTGAGAACTACAAAGCTAATGAGCAGGAAACAAAACTATCAATCGGCTTATATGTATAGTAAAACCATCTTAGCATCCGGAGAACGTGCAGTACAAAAGGGTTTTAAGTATACCTTGCTCTCTCGATATTATTTATTCCTAAAGTTATCTTATCTTTTTAAACATCTCTTTTCATTTCTTTTCACATCTACTTTATTATATTTCTTTGTGTTTTTTTTAAGTTACACAATTTTCATCTTATTTTCATTTTGTTTTATCATTTCTAATTTAAACCTTTTTTTTTATTTCTTATTTTTAATGTCATTAAAAAGTTTTCATTCTATTTTCCCATATATATTTTTTTTTTCAATTTTAAATTTTTGTTTTGTCTTTTTATTTTTTTTATTTTATTTCATTTTATTTATTTATTATTTTTTTTTGCTTAAACTTTTTTTTTTATAATGACTTTTGTATTATACCCCTATTCTTTATATTTATATATCTATTTTATTTTTTTTTTTCATTCCATTATTTTTAAATTGTATTATTTTTTAAATAACTTTATTTGTAATTTTGCTTTATACTAATATCATGTTATATCTATTACTTTATTATTATTATTATTTTTTTTTAATTTAATGCATGTATATATGTTTGTATTTCCTAAACATTGTTAGCAGCGGATTGCAGCATCGCAACTTCTTATTTCTCTCTCTTTTTTTTTCTTAGAAAGAAAATTAAAAAGGATTTAGGTTAGGGTAAAATGCATTCTTCGTGTAATTCTGCGTTAAGGTAAGGGTTTAAGGGTTAGGGTTAGAGTTGGGGGTTAAAGGTTCGCACATTGGTAAGGGTTAAGGGTAGAGTTTGCGGTTAAAGAATGTACGCTGTATATGATGACGTCACAAGTTTTTATTGTTTTGACATGACAAATGTATCTTCATACATGTATATCTATAAGCGGAAAAATTGGCGAAAAAAAAGTAAAATGCCAATTTTTCCGCTTATAGATATACATGTATGAAGATACATTTGTCATGTCAAAACAATAAAAACTTGTGAGACGGTAAAACTTGGGGCCTTATTCGGGAGGATGTTGTAACGGGTTTAAGCACAAAATCTTAAAATAATTTAAGTGCATAGTTACAAAAAAAAGATAATAAACTCTATTATTCTATAACAATGGGTTGATATGAAATTGGCATTTTACTTTTTTTTCGCCAATTTTTCCGCTTATAGATATACATGTATGAAGATACATTTGTCATGTCAAAACAATAAAAACTTGTGACGTCATCATATACAGCGTACATTCTTTAACCGCAAACTCTACCCTTAACCCTTACCGATGTGCGAACCTTTAACCCCCAACTCTAACCCTAACCCTTAAACCCTTACCTTAACGCAGAATTACACAAAGAATGCATTTTACCCTAACCTAAATCCTTTTTAATTTTCTTTCTAAGAAAAAAAAAGAGAGAGAAATAAGAAGTTGCGATGCTGCAATCCGCTGCTAACAATGTTTAGGAAATACAAACATATATACATGCATTAAATTAAAAAATAATAATAATAATAATAAAGTAATAGATATAACATGATATTAGTATAAAGCAAAATTACAAATAAAGTTATTTAAAAAATAATACAATTTAAAAATAATGGAATGAAAAAAAATAAAATAGATATATAAATATAAAGAATAGGGGTATAATACAAAAGTCATTATAAAAAAAAGTTTAAGCAAAAAAAAAAAATAAAATGAAATAAAATAAAAAAAATAAAAAGACAAAACAAAAATTTAAAATTGAAAAAAAAATATATATGGGAAAATAGAATGAAAACTTTTTAATGACATTAAAAATAAGAAATAAAAAAAAGGTTTAAATTAGAAATGATAAAACAAAATGAAAATAAGATGAAAATTGTGTAACTTAAAAAAAACACAAAGAAATATAATAAAGTAGATGTGAAAAGAAATGAAAAGAGATGTTTAAAAAGATAAGATAACGTTAGGAATAAATAATATCGAGAGAGCAAGGTATACTTAAAACCCTTTTGTACTGCACGTTCTCCGGATGCTAAGATGGTTTTACTATACATATAAGCCGATTGATAGTTTTGTTTCCTGCTCATTAGCTTTGTAGTTCTCAGAGAGTAAAGACGTGTATACAGAAACCGTTGCATTATACATACAGTGACGATGAGTAAGAAAGGTAAAGGACGTTCGGAAAAAATACTTGATATAGTTGATATAGTGAAAAAGAAAAATAGAAACGCGCGACGACCAAAAGGAGAGAAACGGAGTTCACAAATGTATATACGCATGGTTCGTCCAGCAGAGCAAATGACTGCCATAGCTAAAAGTATTCTCGAACGCCAGGCAAAACCTAAAGAGCTTTCGATTCCAAAACCAAAAGATATAACGATTATAGGACGAGGATGAAACGAAATGGTGCAAAATCGCAAACGACAAAGGACAGTAATGGATAAAAACGATGTAACTTTCCAGTCAAAGAAACGAGAATTAGTCTTCCTGGCTGGAGCACAGACATGTGTACAAATTTAAAGTTGTAAATGAGGAAGGCGGATTAATTTGTGACACTACGTATGTCCTTTTATGTATGTTTTAAATGCAAAGTTTCATGTTGTTTTTGTATATTACACACACATTTCATAATAAACATTGTCTAACACATTTCCAGTTTTCGTGTTTTATATGGCAGATCAGGCTATTGTATAACAAAGTCCCTTATAATAGATAAGCATTGTTCATTGGACATGGTAAACTTCGCCAGCTAAAAACCGCCAAATATCCCCCACCGTAACGACTAACAGAAGACGACAGTAATTTATGTTCGATTACCAGCAACCATAGTGGATGAGGGATGTTGCATAATATATTTACAATCGATTATGGCTCAAAGTCCAAACAATTGACATTGTGGAATTTATGTAACACCGCCGATAACCCAAATTTATTGTAATGAATTTCATGCTTATCGCCCAGGATGAATACAGTAATTATTCGAATTGTATTGAAAGTCAAATATCCTAGGTACATAAGAGAAGGTCATTTGACCCTAGACAGGACGCGTGGAAGCAATGTACAGTACTTTTATAATTTACAGAGGTATACCGTGATCGCGGGAGAACAATAGAGGGGGTGTCTGTGTTACCTTGCCTAGTCAAGGTCAATAAATCTAGTCCCTTCCAAGTATGTACAGGGACATTTAGGTTATTGTTCTGACCTTAATACAATAGGGATCGGATTTGGTGCAGTGGTAAAGGACTGGACTTGTGACATCGGGGCCGACGGTTCGACCCCAGCCCTCAACCTCTCATCAGTCTTTCGGATGAGACTTTGAACCCGAGGATTCGTCTCTATATGACCTTAGCTGTTGAGTGGAACGTAAAATTCCATTCGGTCAGCATTATTTCAGAACATACGAAATTTAAAACAAAAATAGCTTTAGATATTAATTTATTACAACAAATATTTACATTATACGATACTATACAATGAACAAAACTTAAAACAGTATTTCCCTTGGGTGACATGATCTTCCAGTTTGGATTTTTTAATCTTGTATACACTACCGTCCTCTAATAAGACTAATTTACGTTTCTTCGACTTGTTTATAACAGTTTTTACGTCTATAACCCTTTTGCCTCTGGTGTTTGGTGATATCATTGGTACTGACCTAAAATCTACCAAATCAGACCAGTCACCGTTTCCCACTATTTTGCATACAGCACATTTCTTTCTCGCTTTATCTAGTCTTAGTTTTTCGATAACTATTTTACAACCAGTCAACAACTTGTCTTTGCGAGTTTCCAGGAATTGCCCTGCTTGGTACAACGAACCGTTTTCCAGTTGAACCACTAGTTTATCTTCACCGTAATATTTTGCGTGACCTATAGCTGTCACCATATATGCGCTGCCTATGGGTAATTCTGCTAAATTGTATAATGCCTGGTATGGTACCCGGATTGTAATATTGGGTAACTGTTCGGCTGAGCAATGTTTTAATTTCTGTAGTTTTTCCTCTGTGTGCTTAATTTCCTGTAGTACAATGACTTTCTGCGCAGCTAAACTGTCATTCTTAGAAGCACTTTCCCATGTCAATGAACAGTAAACGATGACGTGGCGCTGTTCCGTTCGTCCCCAACCTTTTATGGTAAGTGTTGCCAGAGGTTTATTATATAAAGCAATATAACGTATCTTCGGATCTGTAATTGTGATCATGTTTCCGTTCGTCAGTCGTGCTTTGACTCGATCTTCTAAGTATTTGTTAGTGTAGCACGCTTTAAGATATCCATCAACTTCCAGGATCATGACGAATTTATCACCGTATCGAGTGGTGCATTCTTTAAGAGCCATTACTTTGTAAGCTCCTGCTTTTAGATTACGAAACGGAATTATGTCGTTGTAAGCATATTTCTCTGTGTACAATTCCAACGCTCTAAGATGATCACGCTTTTTTCTCGAGTTCCAGTTCGATCGGACGTCTATCTCTCTGGATCTGTTGGGCTATAGCATTTAACCCAGATTCGTCATTTTGCATTTTCTCCACACGCTGTTTTGGCACAGCAATGTCTAGCTCTTGTGCTAATTTAAATTCTGCATCGACTTTACTCCGTGCATGTGCTTTAACATGGGAGAGGTACGGCGAGCAATTGACGTGAGACTGTAGTCCGGCCTTGTTAACCAAACTAGCGTTGGAACTTTCCGTCCCTTTAAAGCGAGTGAACACGCCATTATGACTGATAAGTCGAGTGGAAAACTTATTCGTTCCATCTGACTGGAATATAAAGTATCTGGCACCAGAGAGCTGTAAACGCACGTTTCCCTTTCCAGTTTTTGACAAGTGGAGTATTTCTATCAAGTCGATTGGTAAGTTCCCGTTCAGCGTTAAATTTGACAGCGACCACATCTCACGCTCTGACCATTTGCTTATATACTGACCACTAATGTTTTGTGTAAATTCATTGTACGAATACACTATAAGCGCTGTGTCGTGGGTTCTGTCCACCACTACAAGACTATGTAGCAAACTATCGCAGTACGCTTTCCAAATGCAAGTGTATGGTGTTGTGTATACAAGAGATACATCCACATATTGCACGATGCGTTTCAATGTCAACTCCATCGTTTCGTCACTCGGGATATCATTTTCGCAGTAAAACGTCACCTCCGCCCTCGTTAGGCCTCTGTGACAAGCCTCGTCCCTTGCACGAGATAACCTTGTATTTTCCTGACAAACCCAATCTTTCCAATGGCAACCGATAGTATCACGCACGCCTTTACATTCGAGCATCTGCACCATCTTATTGAAAATTTTACTTCTTGTTGACATGTTGTTTACCGTCTCCATGTAAGTCAGACAATTTTGTCCCACTTTATCGACATTATCTAATATCGTTTTTGTAGCGTGTGTAACCGATCCCTGACAACGAAAATCGTGTTTGGCTATCATATAATCGACTACTTCTTCTCTGTCGAAACTTCCGGCATAATCCATGGTAACGTCAATGTCCTTGAGAAAAATCCCACGATCCACGTATTCTTTTGTTCTAAGAAATTGTAATACAGTCTCATAATCTATGTTGGCGCAAGCTATCTTGTATTCTTGGTAAAAGTACGCGGTCTCTTCACTTTCCTTTTCGCTGTTTCTAAAAGGCATTTTTGTCAGTATTCCCTGCGGTATTTCATTAGCGCGAGAAAGGGTAATCGCCTTGACATGACATCTCTCAAGCCCGTGGCTGTCCAGCATGGAACGTATAGAACGGTTGATAGAACCAACCTTCGTGTAACATTTCTTGTCGATAAGGTAATCGGCTACAGGTACTCGAAAAATAAAATTGTCCACAAATTTCTCGCTGCACGGCTCGAAGCCAACGCCATCTTTAACGCCGTCTTTGTTATAATTAATTCGGCCCGTTTTATTTAAAGCGTTATATCTAACTACGCACTCTAACGTCTTTGTGGACTTTTTAGACCTTCCACAGATTTCTTTTCTGGATATTATTACAGTTTTCCCCATTCTTATTTACCGTTAAGCTAGCTAGTTACTATGTAAATGAGGACAGACCTGTCTTGTACAATTAATATAGAAGCAGGAACAGCGCCACCTATACTTAGAAATCACTGGAACGTGTTAAAACTTGCGGAATGACTCACCCTGCAACATTAACAACGGGGTATCGTTCACCCTGTATGACCTTTCAATTATCTATTGTGTAGGATTTAATGATATAATGTTCTTAAATTTCTTATACATTGTAACCCAATATACATTGTATTATCCTGGTAGTGAAATGCGATAAATCTAAGATTGACCAGTGGCAATACGTGCCTCGCTGAAATTCTGCAAAATAAAACTAGAGATAAAAAGAAATTATATCATATTATATATTATTCGTTTAGTATAAAAGGAAAGTTTACAACAATGTTTTACATAATTACGTGTTTACTTTAGTTTTCCAATAGTTACTATCTCATCATTACTGCTGCTCATACATAAACGGAAACAATAGACGCTTAGATAAGCAAGCAGATGTCTCCTATAGATGTCTTGTAAATGCAAAAAGTATTTATAAAGGATATAAACAGTATGGTAAATGCAATTACATATAAAAGGGTACAAAATGCATACATAATTTTCTGTACCAAGAGTACAATTTTACTGTAGAAACGAATTAGACACGTATCAATTGTCGTTAGATAGCCCCTTCTTTTAAATGCTCAATCTTTCGAAAAAAAACCTATAAACAAAAGTATATATAATATTATTGTAAAGATGTTTCTATCTTAAACAATAATTAATTACAGACATATCGACCTATACGGGTTTGGTCACTGCACATCGAAAGATTAGGTTACGCAGTTAATGACCCGAGACATTGTTATACAATAATCGGTAAAAAGCGAATAATTAAATATCAACCCATTGTTATAGAATAATAGAGTTTATTATCTTTTTTTTGTAACTATGCACTTAAATTATTTTAAGATTTTGTGCTTAAACCCGTTACAACATCCTCCCGAATAAGGCCCCAAGTTTTACCGTCTCCAAGAATATTCAAAAAGTTGTGACAAAAGGAGAAAATGCTAGTGAACGTTTTTTTTTTTGTGTGTGTGTAAAATTGTCACTTTGAGAAAGGATTATGTTCAACTTGCCCCGATAAACAGAACATTAAACGAACGAGATTCTTTAATTATCCTAACACGGTTTTCAAAACACTGTGACAGAATGAGAAAACGCTTGTGATCAACATTTATAAAGTTGCTGCTTTGAGAAAATATTATGTTCAAATTGCCCCTACAAACAGAACATAAAACGAACGGGATTCTTTAATTATCCCAACCTGGTTTTACCGTTTTGGAAAACATTGTGGGAAAGGGAGAAAAATTCGACAAGTCGTTGTGTCCGTTTATTAGTTGTCTTGTAGAACCCCTCAAAATCCCACGGAAGACATTGCGGGAGAAGGAAGTGCTTACTGTCGAACAAAATCATTCTTGTAAATTGTCATATGAGAAAAAATAAAAGGAATCAGAAAAATTGCACTACTCGGAAAACGAAAACACCAAACAATAGAAAAACGATTTAGATAAATTGTCGATTGGGAAAAGGTTAAGCGAGCGTGGACAGTCTATTCATTAAAACACTTGAATGAGCCCTTTCCCTTTATCGGTTTTAGAATGTTTTCTTAGTGCAGACGACAATTTCGGAAATTAAGAAGAAAAAAAAAGAAAAAAACGACGAATTTTTATAAAATGCTTAACCTTGTCGGAACAACATTATGTAGATTAATAGTAAACTCGTTGCGAGTTGGGAAAAGGGTTAAAACGCGTTGTAAAATATCGACTGTATTTGGAAAAGATCACGAACAATGGAAGCGACTACTCGGATTGGTGGTCACTTCTATTCAGAGTCAGTTGAACGATAAATTGACACCACTTGAATTGCAGTGTATCCTTTCACCGATTTATTTTAACGGAGAGTTTCAACAATTTTACGTACCGATATAACTAGTGTACCTAACCATGTATTCTCTGAACATCCCTTCAGATTAACCTTCAAAGGGGCAACTCATTGACCTAAAAAGGTGACTCACTGTCAAGCTCAATGATTCTAGTGTTACGTAAGATGACTCACGGTCACTCCATTGTTATGTAAGGTGATTCATGCTGACATCACCCATTGTTTCCGACCTCGGTTCGTTACTCCATTGTTATGTAAGGTGATTCATGCTGACATCACCCATTGTTTCCGACCTCGGCTCGTTACTCCATTGTTACGTAAGGTGACTCACGGTCAAGGTCAGTGATTCCATTGTTATATAAGAGTCACGTGACTCTCGCAGACCTCGCATCCTCGCAATTTATATGGGAATCTAATGCTCTATTACTACTCACAAACATGAAGTAGCATTCAAGATTATCATTTCATATTTGAGAAATATTGGAAAAAAATATTTTGATGAATGAATCAACTTTGGATCCTATTTACCTTTGATCTTCTATATTGTTATTGACTGGGCACTCAAAAATACTATGGATAGACCAGGAGGCCTGCAATGGAACTTCACCAAATCACTGGAAGACCTTGATTTTGCCAACGAAGTTTGCCTGTTGACCTACACATTTCAACACATGCAACATAAGACAGAGAAACTTCAAAGGGTAGAAAAAATACTACGTACATAACCAAGACGATGTGTCTTCTAATAAACACACCACAGAACACACCACTCATTCTAGATGGACGGAACATTGAATACATAGATAACTCACATACCTTGGAATTGTAGTCAGCAAAAGAGGGGGTAGAGAGCAGGACATCCAAAGTAGAATGTGTAAAGCTCGACAGGCATTCCTGGCTCAGTCTGGAACAACAGAAACTTCCTCCCCAAGACCAAACTTCGTCTGTTCGACTCAAATATAAAGTCAGTCCTCCAATATGGCGCAGAAACCTGGAGAAGAACCAAAAGCCTCGACAACAAACTCCAATTCTTTGTGAACAACTGCCTGAGAAGGATCCTTCGCATCAGATGGCCAGAAAAAAATCACCAACCTAGAGCTGTGGCGAAAGACAGGACAAACATCCATCACCACAAGTATCCAGCAAAGAAAATGGAGATGGATAGGGCACACGCTACCTACGAAGGAAACAGCCCAACATTGCCCGCCAAGCCCTAGATTGGAATTCCCAAGGAAGAAGGAAACGAGGACGACCTATGAACACCTGGACACGTACCGTAGATATTGAGCTGCGACACATTAGAATGTCCTGGGGGGAAGCCAAAGCTGCAGCGAAAGACAGAGCTCGATGGAGATAACTGGCGACGGCCCTATGCTCCACTGGGAGTGAAGAGGACTAAGTAAGTAAGTAATAATTGCAAATCCAAACCCTCATGGTGTGGATACTCATTTGAATGATCTCGATTAGACGACTGAAATAAAACCCTACAACATAGGATTTTATCAACAATGAATTAAATATTACATTTGACAGGCCTTTACCCTCTCTTTTTGTAGCTCTATATGATCATTCTGATTTGATTCGTATAAATTTAAGATTAATCATAACATTTGCACACAGAAATGAAGTCTGGTTTACCTGCCCCAAATACTGTGCTATTCGGTCAGGCACACACTGGCAATGGCGGCATTTAGTGCGGGTATTTCACTACAAATGTTAGGCGCAAAGTCCGTTAATTTTGAGAGCAAAGATATGCCATTTGTGAAGTAGATAGAATTCGGCATTTTTAACACTAGCAGTAAAAGTTTTATACAATCATCACGGTAACCCGAAAATAAAGCGATGTTAATTTACGAACATTTAAACTATATATTGTCAATTTGATACAATATGACCATATATCTGCTTATCTCAGTGGAAAAGCGTGCGCTAAGTATAGTATTCGATGGGTCCTGGGTTCGAGTCCAACATAGGGTACATATCCTCTCTTGGTATATCTATTTTCTTATGTTCTTTTCAAACCAAACGATTCTAGAAATCCGAAAAACGCAACAAAACATATAATTCGCATTTTGTTTTATTGCGTCTTTGCAATTTCTACAGTTGTCGCCACATCGTATGGCACGTGTTTATGTTTTATTTAACGTTCAATTACATTTGAACAAAATATAAACATTGTGCCATACGATGTGGCGCAAACTGTAGAGTCATTTAATATCAAAAAATGAAAAATAAATAGAGGGACAAAGTAATGTATCCAATGCGGGATTCGAACCCAGGAACATAACGACGACGCTTAAAAACCGGATGTTTTTATTAAACTCAAAATGGCCACATTACGGATATTCTACCTTAATCCTGTAAGAGGAGATCACTGCGCTGGAGCGTATATATGATTTGCTATCGATGTCGATCTGTAACATTTGACTAAGTAACACTTATGATGCGTTGATGACGCCATAAAGTCGTTTAACCCTTTCCCAAACGACAAAATTTTTTGGTGGTCCAATTTGAAAACTGCTGCTGACGACAAAAGAAATGTTTATAAAGATAGAATTAGTGTGTAATACAGCATGGAAATATTGAGACAAAAGGAGAAACTGCTGGTTATCAGCAGTTTCTTCTTTTGTCTCAATGTTTTCCCAATCCTTTTCTATAAGGGACGTCAAATCCAGGTCTTGTTTGGGAAAGGGTTAATCTACAAGTGGTAAAAACTTTCGTGATTGTATTTGTGATAACCTCTTTGTGGAGAGTATGCCATCTTCAGTTTTGGGGTGAATATTTTTTAATGATTTGTTGCGTCTAGATATTTCAAAATTATGAAATATCAAATATCTGTTGCCTAGTTTGAATCTATGTTCACTGCATACCAATTTCTTTTCTTCATTAAGCTTCCAATTATATAAATAAATAGATGATGACACCTCCTAACAGCGCAAGCAATACATCAAACGGGGTTCTTAATTAAAATGCTCATAAATATGCAGTTCAGTTTTCCTGGTGAATAACAATTTCCACTCATAAGACAAAAAACAAAAATTGATCTGTCTATATATATCAGTATATTTGCAGCCGTGCATTAGTCCTGCCCAGACCACAGAGTCAAAGTGCATAGGCTGAATAAGGTATGGTAATTTTGTATTATTGATTGTTTATTATATAGTTTAATATTAGATGCTTTTATTAGGATCTGAGCTTTCTAATTCTCATTGGTTTTAAAAAAAAATCATAACTCCGTGAAGAAAATGACATTGCAGGATCAACTTTTCCAGTCAAACAAATTTTGTATAACAACGCATAATATTGAATTATAATATTGAATTCCTTGAATATTCCTATTACATGTTACGTTAAAATCTTAATTACAATATTTGTAGCATAACATATAACAATGCATTGGAAAGAACATCTGGCAAATGGATCTGGTCACAAATTCTTCTTGCGTAAAAACAGATTCTTGAAGATGATTATCTGCCCTTGAATAGCAAAAAATTCAAGTTTCACAAAATGTGCATGGAAAGCTTACATTTTGTATCGTATGAAGAGAAATAACACTTTACAGCTTTCAACCTATTAAATATTAAAAAAAACATAATTCTGAAAATATTGACAAAATAGGTAGTTTCTCATGGAGTTCAATGCAAACTTTATAACACGTTATCTTTCCTTGAATTTAAGCAAAATAAGAAAGCAAGATGGTATAATATTTTTCATACATGTCTACAGCATATCCAAATTTCAAATGGGGTCTATATGCTAGAAGTGTTTGTTCAAACAGCAGTTCCGGAACCTTTATAATGTTTCTTTTTTTAGATTTAGATATCATTGATGTTATTTACTATGTGCTCGTGTGCGCAATATTTGCGCAATGTTGCTCGTTTATAATAATGGTGGTCTTAAGTTTTGTCTTGGTCTGTCAAAATGTGTCGCTGTTAAACACTTTCCCACACAAAGCCTGGTTTTGACCTCCCTAATAGAGGAAAAGCTTGGTATAACGTTAAGACAAAAGGATGTATGCTTGTAATCACCGTTTTCTCTCTTTAGCTCAATATTTTTTGTGCTATATTGAACACAGATCCTATTTTTATCCACATTTTCTTGTCGTCAGCTACAGTTTTCGCATTGAAATGCCCCAAAACTTTTGCGTTTTGGAAAGGGTTAAGTGAAAGCAATGTCGTAATCAGCAATTTTGTACAGGACGCATAAATTTTAATGTGTCCTCAAATAAGGCTGAAAGTCTAAGCGGAATCTTGTACGTTTTATCTTAAAGCGTTTTCTTCAATTTTATTTTATTCATTTTTTGGGGATCAAAACCTCGTAACTCAAATCTTTTTCAAGCTGTAGTTACGAGGTTTTGACTCCCCTCTAACAATACACTACTTCTTATAAGCAGTGGACCAATAAGTCTGACCTTGATCTTTCCACAGCCAATCCCGAACCAGACGTAACATTCGATCTTGATTCATCCAAGAATTCAGAAAACCCTTGACGATTTTCAAAGATGTATCGTTTTGCATTTTTAGTTGTTGCCCTTATTGCATGTAAGTAGATCTTTTTTTATATTGTTATTTTTTTCCTGATTTTATTTTGCCTTTTAAATTCTCCTTTTTAAAAGGCTAAAAATACATAAAACTAGAACTAGTTGCAGACGACAAAAATGGACCTGAATAAATATGAAATTAAGTTCATTTTATCATTGAAAATATTTAAGAAAAAAATACATGACGGATAATCAGATCATCATTTTCGTATCTTCCTTCAATGTTTTCTGATCCTGTCTCCTCCATAAACGTCAATATCAACTTATCAAGTCTTGTTTGGGAAAGGGATAACAAGTGCCCAAAAACTTCACATTTAGAAATTGAAGAAAAATACTAGTATTATCATTCTATGCCATAGAATAAGCAAATGGTCCCGCAGAATAAACACAAAGTATACAGGTCATGTGACCGCCGTTTGCCAATAGACTGGTACCTATTCATATTCAACTGAATGTCCGTACTGTATCTGGACTAGATTTCAAGGGCAGTAACCAGTCTACGCTGTCCATGGCTTTTTTAACCCACACGACAAAATATTTGACTGTTCCCAATTCAAAGATGTTGCAGACAACAATTTAGAAAGAATGACATGATACATTCTTTAGTTTTTCCTGGTAGAAAACATTTTTGGAATGCAAAAATTGCTTGTGACAAGGAATTTGTTCATTTTCCACAATGTTGTAAAAGTTATTATCTTGTGGGGCGTCAAAGGGCGTCAGTATGTTGTAATGGGTTTTAAGTAATAAGGACAATATTAAGATCGTTTTCTCCATTTTAAGTGTGAAAAAGCTATAAAAAACTTTTTTACCTTTACAAAAAATGAAAATCATAAGACTAATTAACGCGCTAAAGCAATTTCATACACTATCGAGTTTGTTTAGATAGACATTTT
Organism: Fragum sueziense; assembly: GCA_963680895.1. NCBI lineage: Eukaryota > Metazoa > Mollusca > Bivalvia > Cardiida > Cardiidae > Fragum > Fragum sueziense. The sequence continues at coordinate 55,410,582 of OY804598.1, read as the reverse complement.
AGGCCTATGTATAGAGGAAAATAATTGACCCGGCAGAGTGACCTTTACTGTTCACAAAAGTGGAAAAGTTTATTGTCCAGTTTAGACGGGAATGGTTCGTACTTCATTTACGTAAAAGCGTGCACTGTATCCGTTATACAACATTGTGCCGCCATGTGAATATAAGCTTTTATCTTATCTAGTCAAATAAAAGTGTTAAGCTACCGTGGTCCGTTTGGATCGAAATTTTCAGTTACGCTAATCATTAAAATAGGCGTAATCTCCAAAAAATGAAAATATTTAAATACAGTTCACATCCCAGTCATACCGTACCGATGGCACAGGCTGACCAGCATCGGTTTTTTTGCATATTCAGTTAACCAATTACCATTTTAAGATGACGCGACAAATCTATGCACGTGCAAATACTGTTAAGTCGTTGAATAATGATTGCTAGCTGTAAATCGCGAAGCATTCAGCAAATCACGAGAGGTTCCGGCACACCTATCACCCCTGGACGATAAGTCTGTTGACCTTTCCGCTTGGTCTGCTCTGCCGGGTCAAATCACGCCGTCAATATTGTTGGTGCAAGATCGTATGGCACATGTTTACGTTTTGTTCAAATGAAAACAAATCATTTTTCTATTTGTTTTGGGTCTTTTGGGTAGGAAAACTTTGTGGGAAATGAAGAAATTGCTTGTCACAAACAATTTCTTCATTTTCCACAATGTTTTCCAAAGCCATTATTTTGTAGGGAGTCAAAAAGAGTCATTGTATGGTAATTGATTTAACAAACATATATTAAACCACTTTGTTAACACTTACCAAAGTTAATGCGATCGAAGTTACAAGAACCCTTTTCGCCTGCATGTTAATATATGACCCGTCACGCTAAAACGGACCTTGTAGGTGTGGAAAATATCTAGCATAGTCAGTCTGCGCTGTCCGCGCCGCCAGACTAGGGCCGGCACCTTTCACTATTATGTAATTTTCTAAATCCGGGATGTTTTCTCTATCTTATTATATGTTCATTTTTCGCATACGGGATCTGTTTGACAAGCGATGAGTCTGACAAGTTTGTACAATTTTGGATTTTTGGAGTTCGGATAAGGTCCCTTTTAGCACGACGGGTCACATATGAATTTTACTTTTTCATAATTTACAATCTCTTTAGGTTACGGCACTAATATGCAGATTCAGGTATGTGCTCTTTTCTACCTTTTTTTCTATAGTCCTGGCAATATATACAAGGTATTATGACACGTGTTTATATAGATATGTCCTATAAGTAAATATGTTATTTCATATGTATATAAAAACGTTCATAATTCAAAAGTAATTTTTAATCGTTGGTTTGAATCTTGCAGGTAAGAGATTCCTGCTAAATTTAAAACATCACTTTCAAAACTACAGTAGTAGCAGTTCCGTAGGAAGCAAATTCATATTGGGTGGGCTTAAGCCCCTGTGTCTAAATATGGGGGGGGGGGGCTAACTTGGATTTGCCGTGATTGGTTTATTGGGGTTTGCCGTGAATTTCAGTGTAAAATATGGAAACTTCGGCATTTTGGCCAATAATGGGAGGACTAAGCCCCCTAGCCCCCTGTTCCTACGGGGCTGAGTAGCTTCAGCTTAAAACAAGCTGCAGTTTTAAGGATCTTGTTGAAAATTGACAACAAGGAAGTGCCAAATCAATGTTATGATGTCATACCCTAGTTGGAAGCGATCGCAGATGGTAAAATTATGGTTGATAAGGATTTCATTTGTGTACAATACAACTAAGAATAGTGAGGACCAATGAGAAAATACTGCTTATTCAAATTTCTTCCTTTGCCATGACGTTTTTAAAAGATGTTTGTATTATCAGGGATGTCAAAATCAGGTATTGTTTGATAGTAGGCTGTTTTGGCTTCTCTTGTAAAAAAAGGGCTAGGGCAAGCAATGATGCAATTGGTGAAATATTGATATATAGCATTTGCTCCTTTTGACTTATTATTTTAATATTATATTATGTACAAATCCCATTATTATGATCATTAACCGTTTGTTTGGAAAAGGGTAAATTTTATAGCATTTGCTCCATTTGACTTATCATTTTTTAATCGTATTGTGTACAAATCCCATTATTATCAACTAGAGTCTACCGTTTGTTTTGAAAAGGGTTCATGTTAAAGCATTGCTCCTTTAGACTTATTATTTTTAATCTATATTGTGTATAAATCCCATTGTCATCAACTACCGTTTGTTTTGAAAAGGGTTAATGTTTTAAATGTACTCGTCTGTAGGGTGACTGTCTCCAAAAGTACAAAAATGCTGATCCAAAGCATACCCAGTGCCTCAAGTTTGCTGATCTACCGGGGAAAACGGGAGGTGAGTGTCTGCCACTTCAAGTGTCCGACGATTCACGGTGGTTAATCACGTGACTCAGAATTTCAGAAAATCGTCAATATTTTTGTTAATACTTGACCAATGCATTTGACTGCAGTTTAAAACAGTGAAGGTGGGAAAACTCCGGTAATAAGCTGGGTGTGGTAGATTTTTGAAAAATCGACTGATAAAAAAGTTATTGAAGATCAACCAAAGTTTTGGTTGATCTTCAATAACTTTTTATCATTTGAATTTTCAAAAATCCACAACATCCATCTAATGTTAACGTCTGTCGACCTTCCCTGCTTCAAACAGAATTCAAATCGTTTCCGTTTAAACAAAATAATTGGAGATTTTCTGAAACTATTGCATCACGTGATTATCCAACGTGAGATTAAAATAAATTTTGTAAAATTAAACACTTCCTCTGAAAAGGACACTTTCTTCTGACCACGTGTCAATTTTCATTATTTTTAAACATGAAAAGGAGTTTTATTTTGTCTTTTAAATAGAACAATTTGGTATTTTGCGATCTTTCACATGAATAACACACGATACAATTGTTTTAAAACTGATAGGTCGTCAATAACTTTTTTGTCTGGTGTCGTGTCAGGCTTTACCCCTACTCTCTGTTGAAAACCATTTTTATATGACCACTTTCTTCTTTTGTCTTAATGTCTTATTAAGCGTTTTCCGTTAGAGACACCAAAATCAGCTCTTGTTCGAAATATTGTTGATATCCAATAATTACAAATAATCAGATATTCCATATATCCGATTTCTAGTAAAATAGTGTCTTTGTTATTTTTAAGCACTCAATGAAAAGGACAAAGCTGAAATCCTGGCAAGACATAACAAGTATAGATCTGAAGCTAAGGCCAGCAATATGATGAAAATTGTACGTAACTTATAGTGGTCCCACGATCTACTGATTCCCGTCAAACAACAAAGACCATACACATTTAATAATTATAGGTTATACTGGTCAAAACGAAATCCTATCGATGGTAATCAGAATTGTTATGTAACATTTTCGAGATGGTGTGTCTCTTTCATAACAGGTTAAAGGATTATTTACTAACATTACAGTTGTCGCCACATCGTATGGCACGTGTTTATGTTTTGTTTAAAGTGACATTTCACAATTATTTTTAAAAATCTTTACTTTTATTCCATCTGAAAGAGCATCTTTTCTTATGAAAGTTCTGAAAATTTCAAGTCAAAGTATTGAACCGTTTACGAGAAATATATGTTTTTGTGCAAAAATTTAACAAATTGTTGTGGACAACAGTTCAGATTTATATAGAATTGGTCGATTCTGTCTCAACTTTAAAGGCGTATTTTTCGCTTATTAATGACAACTTCAATAAATTGATAGCATTTCTACGCATTAGAATAAACAATCTTTGCATCAAGACATACTTTTAAAAAATGAAATAAATGTGAAATGTCACTTTAACGTTCAATTACATTTGAACAAAATATAAACATTGTGCCATACGATGTGGCGCCAACTGTAGTTTATCTTAGGACCACTATATATACATGTATATAGGTCTAGTGGTCCCGAGATAAAATGGTGTTTATTAACAAACTTTAACCTATAAAACATGTTATTCTAGAGAAGTACGTGCAAATCATCTCGTCAGTATTACATAATTGTACTGATTATCATTGATATGACTTCGTTTTGACCAGTATAACATATAATTAGTAAATAGGTATGTTCTTTATTGTTTGGCGGAAATCAGTAGATCGCGGAACCACTATACTTCACATTTTTCAGAAAATCAATATTAATACGGTTATTACGTGCCTCATTTGGATTCGGTATGAAGCAGAGAAAGCGGGGAGAAACGCCCAGGGATTTGCTGGATATTTTACTAGCACATCTAAATATAAATATGTTGATAAAACAATTATTGACAATGTAATAACTGACCCGGTCGTCAATAATGTTTGTAAGCTAATTTTAGGCATTTATCACAGCAATCAAATTCCGGACATCGTTCCAATTTCTTTGCATTAATTCATTTTTCAAATCGGTCCAGTATTAATGGAACTATTTACGATTATATGGAATTGTCGTGTTTCAATGTGGCACAATTATGAATCAGCTGCAAACAACAACGTTTTTGTTGAAAAGGATTTGTGTACAATCAAAACAAGAAAATATGGCCAAAAGGAAAAATGCTGATTATCAGCAGTTTTTTTTTTTTTTTTTTTTTTTTTTTTTTTTTTTTTTTTTTTTGGCACAATGTTTTCTCAAACCCTTTCTCTAACAGACGTTAAAACCAGAGGTGTGTGCTTTAGAGCGAGATGTTTAAGATAAATTGAGGTTTCTTCAGATGTTTTAAGATAAAGCGTTCTTTAGAGCATGGTTTTTTTAGTCACCCAATGGGAGCCGCCATTACTTTATACTACATAATTCTAACGGTACCCCTCGGTCATTTTTGTTGAAATATTGTAGAGAAAATTGACCGAGTTGTTTCAAATGCTTTATGGTTTAAAAGCCCTGCCCTTCCGAATGTTCCATACCTTATACAAATGACGCCACTATGAATCTTGATCTCATTCATACACTTTATCTAAAACATCTTAAGAAATCCAGGTCTTGTGTTGGAAAGGGGGATTACTATATCAATAGCAATGCCCGAGGCTGTCTGCGGGCTCTCGCCATACCTCCACCGTAATTTACGGAGGCGGCCATATTGAACATGAAAGTAAACACGCGCAAGTAAGGTCACCAAAACAAAGCAACTTTTATCATTCAAATGTATTACATTGTTAATAATGAACAAATCACATTTATGAGGATATAATCGATTTTCTGACGTAGCCTTAGACATCTCTTTGGTCTGCTCCCAGCGATGTGCTTGCAGAGCAATTTATACAAAGTTTGTACAAGATGGACATCTATTACGTCGGAGTGATCTTGAGAACCAATCAGGCCCGAGTAGTTTCGATTGCTTACTAAATGTGCATTCTGCAAAAACGACATTGACATCTTACCTATAACTTTGATCCATTTTCTCTTTCTCGAATTTGATTCTATAGACTCCCAAGAACGTCCATTTAAGCGTGACGTGTCACAAATTATGTATGAGATAGAGACTGTATAATAGATTCTATGCGAAATAAACATTCAAAGGTGCGCAGCGTATTGAATGTTTATATCGCGTAGAATCTACTTTACAGACTCTATCTGACTTAGTGTTCTTGAGCGGTTTACTGCATAAAGGGCGTGGTTATGTATAGACGTCACATAAACTAGCTGGCAGCTCGTTTATGCGAATAAAAGCAGTGAAATTTTAAAATATACTGCAATTTCATTGGTCGAAAATATATGTTGAACACTAATTATTTTCAGAAATGGAATGCTGAAATTGCCCTGTCTGCCCAGAAGTTTGCGGCAAAATGTGAACAAGGACATGATGAAAACTCCCAGAGAGTGGAACCAGGTCAGTGTTGTTATTGTTATTGTGGGTTAGTGTTAGGGTTAGGGTTAGGGTTAGGGGTTAGGGTTAGGGTTAGGGTTGCTGAAATTGTCCTGTCCGCCCAAAAGTTTGCATTATCATGTTAGCAAGGACATGATGAAAGCTCCCAGAGAGTGGAACCAGGTCAGTGTTGTTATTGTTGGGACCTTCATGTAAAAATCAGCTTTTCTCTAATTTCTCTTCATCTAATTAGCATAATTTAATGAAATTGTATACTTGAATGAGACAATATTTAAAAAATCATGTGTATACAAAAAAAACTGGCACGATCAAAATGGGGTCTTATGTATGGAAGCTTTTTTTGCCAAACACTTTTTCGGGGAACATAACGCTGTTTTTCAACGAAAACCTCGTAACTACAGCTTAATAGAAGCTGCAGTTACGAGGTTCTCGCTTAAAAGCGACGATAATCCGACTATGACGGCTCTTATTTTCAGGGAAGTTCAGCGTCGGACAGAACTGGGCCGGCGGGAGCACGACCAAGAGCTGGTCATCGTTTGTTGACCAATGGGCGGCGGAGATCGTCAAGTTTCCGTCTGATCGGGTATACAAGGGCCTCAGTGGTGGCTACGGTCATTACTCCCAGGTATGTCTGAGTCTCTACCAAATCCGATTTTTCTCTGATGAAATTCGCCCTTTGTTATGTTGATGTCGCTCATTTACATCAGAGCACACTACCATTCAAAAACAACGGAAAGTTCTACACAATTTGTGGCGCTTTGTTCACCGTCCGATCTTAAACGCTATCCTTAAAACGCCTTATGATACCGATCAACGAACCCTTTATTGTCATGCGTGTTTTGCAACAACCCTCACCTGATCAGCCATTGATTACAATGACCTACTTTCCTTTGTTTTTGAGTGGTAGTGCGCTCTGATGTAAACCAGCGACATTAACATATCAAGAGCGAATTTCATCAGAAAAAACTTAGATTAGTCTCTTCCAAATACAACTACAAATTCTTTATTTCATCCAGTTCCTGTACAGGAATGCACGAGGTAAACGTTTACAAACGTGTGAATGGGAAAATACAATTGTGTTAGATGTAAAGTGGGTTTTATAAAAAAAAATGTGACGTAGCTTTGCATCCCCTCCCACAAAATTCTGTGTCGGAGAATTTACCAGAGTATACGTATTAGATAGAGGTTATAAACGATCTGGTAGATTCTACGCGAAATAAACATTCAAATGCGCTCAGCCTGACTTAGTTTTGCTAGCTGTTCATCGGAGACGGGGGCGTGGCTATGTATATACGTCACATAAACTACATGAAGCCGATAGTCTCGTTTATGCGAAACATAGTGGGGAAATTTTAAAACATACTGCAATTTCATTGGTCCAATAAATAGACCAAATGCTAATGCTGATTACTAGTACTTCGTCGTAAAATATAGGAAACAACCAGCAAGGGAAACAGAGTAAGGTACAGTCGACACTCGTTGTGTCGAAGTCGGAGGGGCCGTCAAAATACCTCGACATATCCGGAGTTCGACTCATCCGATTTTGTTAGGCTTCGATAGAATTGATATTTGACCGAATGTGAAACTAATAATTCACGATTTTTATTGAATTATAGTAGGAAAAGAAAAGAAATTGCTCGTTTCGAGCAATTTCTATCCTTTTCCTACTATATTTCAATGGCTAAATTCAGTTCGAAATTATTTTGTTTGAAAAAAAGTTATATCCATTGATGAGGACGGGACCAGATTTGAACTTCGACTTAAGCGAAAATTCGACTTATCCGATGTCGACATAACGAGTGTCGACTGTATTTCATGCCTTTCACAAATCGCTGCTTTTCAACAAAAACTTCGAAACTGCAGCTTAAAACAAGCTATTAGGCGCCATGGTCTAGTTGTAGAAAGCGGGCTTTTGGGATCGAGGGACCCTTGGTTCAAATCCTACCATTGGCACGGGAACTTTTCTGAGCAGAAGGTTTATCCCACATTGCTTCTCTTTACCCAGCCTGTGTATAAATAGGTACAGAGGAAAGTTGTAAGAAAAGTGCTGTGGCTACCGGGAACGCCGTCTGTAAATAGCCGACTTGAAACTCTATGATCACTAAAGGAAAGTTGAGAGTCGCTTGAAGTTGAACTAGCTCGTAGATTTGAGACTTGAAACCAACTTTTGCCCTTTGACGAGGTTATTGTTGAAAAGTGAAGAATTGCGACACATCAAGCTGTATAGGGAACTTATGGGAATCCCTAAAATCAAATATCCGAGAAAAACATCAGACTTAGCAGAGGCTCAAGAGATGTCGCACTAGCAAAATGAACATAATAGTAAGATAGGAGAAACAATGCAGATCAAAAAGACTTTACAGTGAAATGTTTCGATCCTAGTCGGTCTGCACAGACTAAATGTACCTAGAATCGCAGGGAATGTCTCTTTCAGCGAGATTCAATCTTTTCATTTCCTTCAATGTTTTCGGTCCAAAATGACAAAAGAAAAGACAAAAATAAAGACAATGTTTTGACATTTCTATTAGAAAAGCCCCGGGAAAACATTTAGACAAAAGAAGAAACTGCTTATAACCAGCAGTTTCTTCTTTTGTCTCAATATTCTCTGTGCCCTATTTTACGGAAATCCTATCTTTAATAACATCCATTTGGTCATTTGTGTATGTTTTTGAAGTGGTTCACCCGAAAATTATGTCGTTTGGGAAAGGGTTAAGACAAGTCCATGTTTCCGCTTGGTAAATGTAATTGGTTACAGTCGACACTCGTTATCTCGACATCGGATAAGTCGAAATTCCGCTTAAGTCGAAGTGAAAGTCATGTCCCATCCTCAACATGTGGATATCAAAATGAATTCCGAAACAAAAATATCCATTGAGATTTAGTAGGAAAAGGATAGAAATTGCTCGTTTCGAGCAAATTCTTTCCTTTTTCTACTATATTTCAATCATGGACACATATAATACCCATGAACATGGTTAAATATCGTTTTCGTCGAAACATATCAAAATCGTATCAATCGAACTCCGGATATGTCGAGGTATTTTGATGGCCCCTCTGACTTCGACACAACGAGAGGGTTAAGACAAGTCCATGTTTCCGTTTGGTAATGGGCTGATCGTTTATTCCAGGTGGTGTGGGCGGAGACATCGCTTGTTGGGTGTGGCTACGCAGACTGCACTACAAATGGGAAAACAAAGCGTCACTTCGTCTGCAACTACGCTCCACCGTAAGTATAATGGGCAACGATTTTATCCCTTTGAACTTCATCATCTCTGCAAGGGCTACCTTACTCTCTTTAGAACAGAGCACATTATATCTACATTCCATTTCGATAGAATGAGCTCTGTTCTCGCGGGGTCATTTCACGTCTAATCTCGGGTTCTTGGCGAGATTTCAGTATCCAATCGTTGGCTATACACAACAAAACAATTTAAAAAGCTGATACAAACTTTCATTGGCTGACGCTTCAAATTACCGGCTTCAGCCAAAAATAGAAGCGACGTAATGTATACGTAATGGTCATGCAAGATAAAACTGAATGATTTTGATTCGATAAGTCAAATGATGTTCTATAATTAGATTATGACGACCAAATAGGCTGTGTGCGTACCGAAAACTGCAGAGGTCATATTTGATGGTTTAATCAATAGACCTCGGCTTTGGAGAGTAGGGCTACCTCGGCTAGAGTCCACGATTCGTGGTCTACGGAAGGATAACACCTTTGGTTACTTTGTAACTGCTTCATTTCTTGTATTATACATTGAAAAGAAAATATTATTCTGTTTGAATCAGAAGTGCTCTCAAATTCAAGTATTGATTTAATTAAAACGGGACTATTTTCATATTCTTCCTTATCAAAATAGGACTATTTTCATAATCTTACGCTCCCATAACAGAGGCGAAATGAAAGAGCCTCTGTGAAAGAAACTGGTTTCATGAGACAATAATAGGCCTACGCATTCTCCCCTCATAATGATCGTTCGTTGCTCTTCACTGTGAAAGAGAGTGATGAGTACGTGCAGAATAGAAAGTCACAATACTTATAATCTGGTCCCCTGCCGTGCTATGTTTTTTAGTACGTCAGGCACACTCTAAAAATGGCCAGCGCCTGTGTAGTTATTTCACTTCAAAGCTATTAAAGAGTAAATTTTATTAATTTTCATATAATAACAATATCTTGGCAATTTGGATAATTTCAAGACCAGTTGTCTGATAAGCTCAGTGGTAGAGCGTCCGACATGTGTCCAGAGGTCATGGGATCGAATTCAATGTCGCCAACAACCCTCTCTTTTCTTTTGTTTGAAATGGTAGTAATGTAATTTTCTTTGGATAAAAATGATATTACAAACTTTTTTCAACAAAGTCTAACATTTAGGCCTTCCCAAACAATATCCTCATTCGATATAAATATGCATTAAAAGGGCTTTGGGAAACATTTAGTGAAAGACATAAATTCTTATGATCCGCATTTTTTCCTTTCCCCTAAATTGTCCTGATAATATGATATTCAAATCAAATGCGTTTTCTTACATACATTTTGTACTGACGTTTTTGTCGTTTTAGACAGAGTTAAGGTATTCAATCTATCATTAGATACCATTTACTTCGTGTAACTTTGGTTGTCATCCATGGCAACGTATATGATGGATACCCTCGTCAATTTCCGCTGTCACAGATGACGGCCGAAGTTGCACGAATGGTTTGATATCTAGTGATGGATGGAGTATCTCAACCCATTAACACACAGTGACTCTTTTTGACTACCTCGCAAGAAAATACTTGGGAAAACACTGTTGAAAATAAAGAAATTGCTTTTGACAAGCAATTTCTTCATTTTCCACAATGTTTTCTACCTCCAAATGGAGAGATTTTTGAAATTCCATCAACTTAAAATTGCTGTCTGCAACACCTTTCAAATTGGAACAGTCCAAAAGTTTGCCATCTGGTAATGGGTTAACCCTTTCCCAAACGGCAAATTTTCAAAATTTCAATTTCAAAAGCTTCTGCGGGCAACAAATGGACCTTGTTTGAAATAGAATTTGTGTACAATATAGCACAGAAAATATTGAGACAAAAGGAGAAACTGCTGGTTATCAGCAGTTTCTTCTTTTGCTTCAATATTTTCCCAAGCCTATTCTATTAGGGACGTCAAAACCAGGTCTTGTTCGGGAAAGGGTTAATGTCGTTTTTTAACCAGTGGTAACTACAAGAATAAAGAAACATGCAAGATTGACGGAGGAGTGTGTGGCGAATGTGGACAAGACAGATGTACAGACGGGGAATCACGTGACACAACATTGACTAATTGCCTGTTAACTCATTACCAGTCGATAATCTAATGATGGACGGAGTACCTTAATGTTGTTGATTTTGTAACAGGGATAACTACAAGAATAAAGAAACATACAAGATTAACGGAGGAGTGTGTGGCGAATGTGGACAAGACAGATGTACAGACAATCTTTGTGGTAATAAACCTAACAATCGCGGCGGGGAATCACGTGACATAACATTGACTAATTCCCTTTTAACTCATTACCAGTCGATAATCTAATGATGGATGGAGTACCTTAATGTTGTTGATTTTGTAATAGGGGTAACTACAAGAATAAAGAAACATACAAGATTGACGGAGGAGTGTGTGGCGAATGTGGACAAGACAGATGTACAGACAATCTTTGTGGTAATAAACCTAACAATCGCGGCGGGGAATCACGTGACATAACATTGACTAATTTCCTTTTAACTCATTACCAGTCGATAATCTAATGATGGATGGAGTACCTTAATGTTGTTGATTTTGTAACAGGGGTAACTACAAGAATAAAGAAACATACAAGATTAACGGAGGAGTGTGTGGCGAATGTGGACAAGACAGATGTACAGACGGGGAATCACGTGACACAACATTGACTAATTGCCTGTTAACTCATTACCAGTCGATAATCTAATGATGGACGGAGTACCTTAATGTTGTTGATTTTGTAACAGGGGTAACTACAAGAATAAAGAAACATACAAGATTAACGGAGGAGTGTGTGGCGAATGTGGAGAAGACAGATGCACAGATAGTCTTTGTGGTAAGAATCGAGGCGGGGAATCACGTGACATAACATTGACTAATTCTCTGTTAACTCATTACCAGTCGATAATCTAATGATGGATGGAGTACCTTAATGTTGTTGTTTTTTAACAGGGGTAACTACAAGAATAAAGAAACATACAAGATTGACGGAGGAGTGTGTGGCGAATGTGGACAAGACAGATGTACAGACAATCTTTGTGGTAATAAACCTAACAATCGCGGCGGGGAATCACGTGACATAACATTGACTAATTCCCTTTTAACTCATTACCAGTCGATAATCTAATGATGGATGGAGTACCTTAATGTTTATGTTTTTTAACCAGGGGTAACTACAAGAATAAAGAAACATACAAGATTGACGGAGGAGTGTGTGGCGAATGTGGAGAAGACAGATGCACAGACAGTCTTTGTGGTAAGAATCGAGGCGGGGAATCACGTGACTAAATATCTAATAGTTTCTTGTTTTTCCATCACAAGACGGCAGAATTTTGATTGGTCGTAAATAACTTTTTTATCTTGTGTTGTGTCTTATGTTTTCTAGTCATGCCTTTGTCTGCTACAATAAGCCATTGGATTTAAGAACTCGATATCAACCTGCATCGAAAAGATCCATGAATATTTATGTAATTACTTTTACATCTTGAAAAAAGATCCAGTGCATATTTCCTTGCACAACAAGGTAAGACTTAATCACTGGGAATTCACGTAAGAGAATGGGAAAGGACATAATTGGCACAGGATCTCGAAAAGGGGTCCGTCAAGGTTTTTGAGTCCAACATGGTTCCAGATCAGCCTGTGTATACACGCAACCTGACCAAGAACGGGGTTGATTTCCCTTAGCTTCTTGATTACCTGTAGCAATCGTTAGAACTCGTGTAGCATGGTTCCGAATCAGACACCGCTTTTGCACATTGTTGCTCTAGACATACGGTTGTTATCAGGGACCCATTTCTGCCTAAATTATGTATTATTTTTTATATTTTCCCTTTATTTCATATACATGTATATCTGTTTTGACTGTGACCGTGCACATGTATATGATTTTAAGCATATTTCTAAACAATTCTTTTAGAACAATTTTATGAAAGCTGAAACCTCCTCTTGACCATGAATCAAATGAGATGGCACAACTCAAAGGTTGTGTCATATTTTTTTTCACGATGGCTGCGCCCTGGTCTTGAAAAGGTATTTTATACTGACCTTAAGCCCCGTTCCCACTGTCACGGTGTTGGTCCCGGACACCCACGGTACCTCCCGGTGGGGAAAGAGCCGGTATTCCGGGATGATCCGGGATCTTTTCTCTTAAAATGATTTATATTCCCATATTCCCGACATTGCCCCGGTGTACCCCCGGTTTATTACTAGCAGGATCTTCCCGTTCTACCCCGGACTATCCCGATTTGTTCCCGGTTTGCCACGGTGTATTTAGGGTACAGGGGCCGGCGTGATCCTGGCTGATCCCGTACGACCCGGTGTAACCCCGGTCGTCGCCGGTAGCGCACCGGTAGCCGCCGGTATCACCCTTTCATATCACGGTTGTGCGCCGGTGACAAGCCGATGTTTCCCGCTGGTCACTCGTGGATCAGCATCAGTTCTCTTTCGTCTCTTGAAGCTCTGGTTTATGAGAGTTCATCTAGTTTGCTTGTGCTTGCATCAGAAAATGAAACTACATTGATTAAGCTGAAAATGTCCACGGATCATCAGGGACTATCACGGTTGAGCCAGGGTAGAGAACCGGACTTGCCCCGGAATATGCCGGTGTTTCCCCGGATAAAGCCGATTCTTGACATCCTCCCGGTGAGTCCCGGTGACTGCCGGTTGTATTAAACATTTTAAAACATCCGGGGTCGGTTGCCGGATCAACAAGGTTCATCCCGGATGGTCCAGGATGTTCACGGTGCCGCCACGGTTGTACTCCCGGTTTGTCACGGTTTCCTCCGGACCACTCATCCGGGACAAACCGGGGGTCCGAAACGTGACAGTGGGAACGGGGCTTTATCTGTGACGTAATGTCTTTTGGATACTCAGTGGTTAGATTTATAAAGGAGCGTCATTTCGAATGGAAGGATTTTGATGTCACTATGGAAATTTAAAAAATAAGAGTATTAAAATTTGTAGTAACTGAGATAGATATGATATGCATATGTTATGTTGTTTTAATTTCGAATTAAATCACCACGCTCGTAAGGCACGTTTTTGCTCATACATCAACCGTATAGAGACCAATTTTGATGAATAACTAAGCATTTTTGTTCTTTTTTATATAGAAGATTGTGGGAGGGCCAAAGAACTGAACATGTGCATGAATAGGGGCACATGGATCTGCAGACATGCGGCTGTACATGCAAGAACACGTCAATATACATTTCCGGTCTGAAGCCATTCTACGTTGGTTAGTTTAAATGCAAACCCTACGTTGCGGGTACTCATTGGAACCGTCTCATTTAATGAGACAGTTCAAAAGAGTACCGACAACATAACATTTGATGAATTATTAAGCATTTTATTCTTTTTTCAACAGATTGTGGGAGTGCCAATGAACTGAACACGTGCATGAACAGGGGCATAATGAATATGACGACATGTGAATGTGAGTGCGAGAACAACGATTGGTACGATCCCCAGAAATCGTGCAAACGTAAGCCTACTTTTCTTATCATTCTTGCGGGCGGCCATGGCGCATTTGGTAGCGCATCTGCCTCTCAGTCAAGAGGTCCCGGGTTCGATACCCGGCCGCGGCAAATACCCTTTCTGACAAAAATGTCACCAATCAATGGTTTGATATCGTGAACCTATGTGGGGGAGCAGCTGGAGGCTCGGGTAGGGTGTTGTGGTAGTACTGGTATGAGAAACGACAGTAATCCATGGATATGTGCTCCAGCCTTGGCGATATGACCACAGCAGTTGAAAACGGCATAACACCCCCAATAACCCAAACCAAACCTTATCATTCTTTTTTAAAAAATGCTCATGAAAACATCAAATTTAATGGGCACATCTTAAAACAAAACAATAATGACATGGTGTATGCTGTAAGTTTTAAAGGGACAAAAAGAAAGTTTTATAACATCACCTACGAAGATACTGTTGTTTGTCCGAATTTACGTCTCGGTTTACTGGATAAAATCATTACCTATTCAAAATATTTAGCAGATGAACAAAATTGATGTTGATAAAGTTATAATATGTGTAAAACATAGTAACACAAGATTTTGACAAAAGAAGGAAATGCTGATAATCACAATTTTCCTCTTTTGTCTCAATGTTTCCATTATACCCCCTTTTTGATAGCGATGGTAAATCCACGTATTTAGGGGGAAAACTGTTAAAGCTGTAGTTACAAGGTTTTCGAATTTAGGTAGTCAACCCCTAATGAGATTCGCTCGTCGTAGGAATTATTCGGGCGACGTCGAAAACACTCGGCGGTGGAATTTTCCAACGCCGAGTGTTTACGACCGTGCCCGAATAGGTTCGGATACGTTACGACGTAGCTCGAAAAAATCCGATGTTTTGTGAATCTCAAAATGGCCACATTACGGGTATTCTACCTTAAAGCAGTGAAGTTTCTCTTCCCCCTATACTTACAGTGAAAACTTGCCCAAGCGTAGAAGACGAAATGGAATCCTATATGTGCAGAAAGTACGGCAATGAAAAATACTGTAACAAATGGTCGAACATGCCGGTCTTGTGTCCTACTACATGCAAACTCTGTCCATGTAAGTATGGTTCCATTGGTTGTCCAGAGTTAGTTCCCCTTATTTATAAATTTTAGAATCTATTTTAGGTTCTTTCTTTCTTTCTTTCTTTCTTCAGGCGTTCCTTTGAACGCATTTATTTTACATCGATTGGGAAGCAAGTTTTTTTTTCAACTTATTTTAATCCCTCTCGATTGAGCTTCCTGGAAATCCACCAGTACTCGCGCCGAATGTGTGGGCCAATGAGAAGCCTTGAACAACCCCCGCTACCGGGGATCGAACTCGGAACCTCTTAGTCGCTAGGCCGACGCTCTATCCCTCGACTACGGACACCACACAATGGGCCTATGAGGGCCTATTAATAGATTTGAGAATAAAACGTTTCACGTTGTTTTTACCCTAGGCCCATTTTTCACAGACGGTAAAATTTTGGACTGGTCCGAATTCAGAGATGTTACAGACGACATTTTAAATGAATAAACGATTTCTTTGTATTTCGGGGTAAGAAACCCCTTCGCTGCCAGACAAATATTGGAAAATTGGTTCCTATTTGCCAGACTATTTCCAAGAAATTGACGGTAGTGTAAGAAATCAACTTATAACTAAAAAACTATTCAATAAAACTATATAAAGCCTTATATTTTCTGAAAGATAATTGAAAATGCTATTCAGTGAATATATTTTTATTCATTTTGCATTTTACATTTTTTGTTCTTTAACTTTGAAAAACAAAACATCGGTTTCCCCTCATGACAGCCCATGCCGTCATGGGGCAGTATAGGGACATTTTCGCATGACGGCTCAGGCCGTCACGGGGCAGCGAAGGGGTTACAAATCGCTTGTCAAAATCAATTTCTTTATTTCCCACCATGATTTCAAAAAAAAAAAATATCTTGTGGGACAGTAAAAGGCGGCACTGTGTGTCGATGGATAAAAAGTCGTCCATTGTTGAATTTGAGAAAGAAGATTCATTTTCCACGATATTTTCCAGAGCCATTAGGCCCTACCTTATAGGGCGACAAAAGGCATCACTGTGGGTAAAAGTGATAAAAAGTCATTCCGCCCATCATTACATATCAAATATACCGTGCAACTTATATAATTGCGTCATCCGTGGCAACGGAGATTGACAAGGGTATCCGGATTTTTAAAAATCCGGATACCCTTGTCAATTTCCGTTGTCACGAATAACGACGAATAACGCCGAAGATTGCGGCAAAATTGCACGAAGTGGTTGGTATGTTAAGGTGGGTGAAATACGATCAAGCAAATTTAATCGTTTTCGTTTTGAATTCCTTGCAGATGTGTTAGAAGAAATAAAAGTGACAAGAAGAGGTGCGGGTAAAAAGAGAAGGAGGCACTAAAATAAATGGGAGGCACTGAAGAACCAGCGCACATTTTCAACAAAATAATTAAGACGTAATTTTGAGGCACCGTTGTCTTGAAAATCGCTTAAAACAACAATCGCATAAACCGTCTAGATAGCTTGGCGATACGTGTTTCTTGCCTTAAACTTGTCGTAAGTCATCGGTAACACACCCTATTACCGGCTATCACTCCGGCCGTTGCAAACCTCGTGCAGTATCATCGATAAATGGCGGGTGTACTGGATATGTCATACTTTTTCCATTTTTCTTTTGTGTTAAAACGCTCCTCAGCTATATATTGTAGTGTACTAGGCTGGCCATATATTTGAGTACCTACATGTCAAATATTATCCCAAATATACCTCAAACAACAAAATTATTCAACAATGAAGACGTAACTTCGCATATTTTTATGTAAAATCCAACTTTCAGTCAATATAATGAGGAAATGATAAGGTGATCGTTAGAATTAATATAACAATTAGAAAAGTCAATCAATTTTCTTACACTATGTAAATTGAGAAAACTGTTTGAATTGAATTAAGTTCAGACTGACCGATTAAGATTGAACATTGATGCCGATTTGGCTATCACGAACATCATATTGAAGCCGTATGTTCTGTTCGTGATAGTATAAATTTGTACCTCACCAAGTTTTGTTTGACTATAACGATATAACGGAATAGTTGATCGTCTTCGCAAACGAGTAAGTTGTTAGATAATATACTAGATTTCCATTTTGTAATAAAATTTCTAACATTCACTTTAGTGTTTTTCTAAAATTTGCATGGAATGGTGGGTAAGACAAAATTACGGCCCGAGTGATAGCCGTGTAATAGGGTGTGGGTAAGACAAAATTACGTCTTAAAATGTTTGACGAAACTGGCCCCAGGGGCCAGTTTCATTAAAATATTCAAGGCGTATTTTGGACGTACCGTTGTCTTAGGACAAGCTTAAAACAAGAATCACGTATCCGTATCACCAATTATCTGAAAATCTAGGTAAAGCGACTGTTGTTTTAAGAGTTTCGTAAGACATCGGTGAGTCAAAAATAGATCTATGCCTGAAATGTTTAGATGTAACAAGCCCCACAGGTCCACATTTTAGTAACGTACTTATAAACATTTAATTTCGTGAAATATGTACAAAGACATCTGGGGCCAGTTTCATCAAAATATTTAAGACGTATTTTTGACTTACATGTACCGGTGTCTTACGACAAATTTAGCACAAGAAACGCGTATCGCAAATCTATCGAGACCTTGGTTATGCAATTTGTTGTTTTAATCGATATTTAAGACATGGTAACACTGGTGGTGAACTCGGCCAAAGCGAGGAACGTTTTTCGCTACAACAAGGTACAGATATTTTGTGTTTAAATGTGAGTTTAATGATCTAATTGGATAGTTTTTCTAATAACAATGAGTTTGTTCTAAAAATAGACCGGGTTTACCGATATGTATTGACAAACCGTCTATGTTGTTATAAAATCTCGTTACTACGGCTTTATCGAAGCCGTAGTTACGATATTTTATAACAACACCAACGGAATACTATGATCGCGAAAAAACGTCCCACGCTTTGGCCAAGTTCACCACAAGTGGGTAAGTCAAAAATTCAAATTCTTTTTATCATGTAGTGTTTGAAAGATCCACCAAATAAAGAAAATAGCTGGTTTTTTCGCCAGTTCTTTGATTCAAACCATTTTCAAATCGGTAACGAGATTGTAGTTGTTGATAATGCTGCTGTTCTTGTTTCACGTGATTCCTCGTCGCGAATTTCCTCTAATACCGACGGACTGTTCTATTTTGCGCTTATTTGGAATTAGACTCTTTCGAAATATATGGGCTTTTATTTACATGTACCAATGCCAGATTTATTCAGAAAGTGTATCGGCTTTTGTAATGCCAGGTTGCTTTTAATGACAGTTGATCTTTGATTTTTTTATTAATAACTTATATTTGTATGATCAATAAATGGTAAAAACGTCATGCTCGAAGAAAAACTTAGTGGATAACGGACATCATTTAATTCGGCTAAAGTTATGCATATTCAACTTGGAAACAAATTAATAAGGATTGTGAGCAATAACTTTGTAATTTGCTATTTAATCATGTATTTGTTTAATGCAATAAACTCTTTGTATTATTGTACTGTAATATCAAATATCCTGAGACTAAAATACACAATATATAATGAATTCTTGAATAAAACGATCTTATCCAGTTTACCGTGACGTAATTTCGGACAAACAAAAGTATTTCCCATGGTGTTGCTATAAAATCTCGTAACTACGGCTTCAATTTATCTGTAGTTACAATGTTTTAAAATTACACCGGAGAAATACTCATGTGAGTCCGAAATTACGTCACGATTTACAGGAGAACAAATCCCTATAATTATATATAATCTACAATTTATAATCGCAAGCTCTGTAATCAGAATAAAAAAAACATCTAAAATCCAAAGCTCGTATTCCTGTTGTCATTTGATCACCAAATCTGATTTAAGTGTTCGCTCCACTTTTTGGACCAATGCAATTGCAGTATATTTTTAAAGTTCGCTGCTGTATTTCGCATAAACGAAACTGCCGGCTAGTTAATGTGACGTCTATACATAGCCACGCCCCGTCTCCAATGAAACGCTAGCGAACACTAAGTAAGATAGAGTCTGTATAGTAGATTCTACGCGATATAAACATTCAATGCGCTGCGCGCATTTGAATATTTATTTCGCGTAGAATCTTCTATACAGCCTCTATCTAATACATCTTCAGAGCTACAAATAAGAGGCCAATTATTATGGTATTCAGTCTAACATTTCAAAATGGTCTGACTGATTTGACGCATCACTTTATCCTTTTTTGGCATAATCACTACGCAGTACGTATAACTCAGAAATCCCATCGCAAAAAAGTAGCAAGCAGAAAATTGCAATAAAAACTACATTTACTTTAAAATAAAGTTTACCTTCGTCTCAATCGTATCGAATGAAAAAAATGAATTCAAATCAGGTTATTCATTTTACTTCATGCAAGCGTGTGAGGCAAATGTGCAGTGTGACTGTATGCACACGTGTATACATTTTAAAGACGCTGACATCTTAAAAGTAGTTAGCCCAGAATGCCCAAACGAGATAGATGGTAATCGACTTTGGCGACATCTATTGGTAGATATTGGAAATATTTCGTTAATTCTTTACCAAACCATATGTTCTGGGTACTCTTTTGGATTGTCTCATCGAGGCCATTCAAATTAGTACCTGCAACATACGGCTTGGATTTAATGACAATAATGTATTTAGAATGCATTTACCCCTCTTATCTGTTGCTCTCAGTATTGATCCTGTTCAGCTTAACTTCCATGATAGCACTGCATTTTTGCGCTAAAAATAGACTGGATTTATCATTGTGTATTGATAAACCACCGGCGTTGTAATAAAACATCGTAACTACAGCTTCGACGAAGCTGTAGTTGCGAGGTTTTAGAATAACACCGACGAAATACTAGTGTTTGTCTGAAATAACTTCACAGTTTACTTGTCAATGATAAAATCGAACTTTTTTACTCAGTTGTTTCCTTATATAAAAGCTTCCGGGTGTAATAGTTCGCCTTCGTATCAAGACTTTTTTACGCTTTCATCCGTGTGGATTCCATTGCCATGCGTTTTAGTTAAAACGTCGAAAAAAGAACAAATATCCAGTCTATGGTTTAAATGGATATAGTCCAGCAAGATTAATCCGGGACATCTGTATATATAATGAACCCGCTTCGGCAATGTTTTGTTAAAACGATCGACAAACGGACTTTGCACACGAAAATTAAGTTGTCCCGGGTTAATTTGGGTGGACAATATTTTTTGGATGAGCTTACTCCAAATCGTGGTTAAATGAGTAATAAACAACGACAAAATTTGGGTTATTTCTTAAATTACTAGTAACCCATGCTTTTTATAAGTCAACTAAAAGTATGTGAAAAGTAATTAAAAACAACATTTATCTTGACTACTATTTGACTTTTTTCCGGTTAGTTAAAAATTGCATTTTAACAAGAACAAGAACAAGAAACCTACTTGAATGATTTAATTCTTAGCTATGAGTGCACCACTAAAACTAGTAGCACTGTGACTGGTGTAGAATTTTTTTATTCCAACACAGCTACCCGGAGACACGACGTCGTTTTTCGTCAGCGCTAAAATCACGGTGTTAGAGACCGTGCTATAGTGAGTCTTATATGACCTACTGATCGAAACTTCTTTATTGTTCAGATTGATTCTGCAATGATTGTCCTGATTTGCAAAATTATTTGCGATTGTCAAAACGAAGATGTAGACACCGTCGATAGGGCAGGTAAACTCGCCGGTCTGTGTGTCGTATGCTTGGCCCACGTTAGTCGTAATTGTTGTGAAGAGTGGAACACCGTTTCTGTCTGTTTTGGTTGGATTACCCACAGAAAATGCGACAATCGGAACTGCAAAACAAATGTGACCCGTCACGCTAAAAGGGACCTTATCCGAACTCCAAAAATCCAAATTTTTACAAACTTGTCGGACTCGCCACAGGTCAACAAGATCCCATATCGTCGGTGTAAATGCAAAACCTCGTATGTCGATTCGTGCAATTTTCAAAGTACAAATTTGTGTGCCAAGTTTGGGCAATTCTTGCAGGTTTTGAGATATATTTACTGATCAGTATCAATGACGCATTTGTGAACAGTATCTCAAAATTTCAAGTAAAAAATTCCAGTTTGGGAAAAGTTATTACACTTCACCCGTCTCTCTTTAAAATTTTCCAAAAACGAGATACGAGGTTTTGCATTTACAACGACGTAATGTTGCTCTCATTGCTGTACCAAGCCATTTATAGTGAGCTATACATAAAGTAAAATAATTCACATTATTTTACAAAATTAATGAGGGGTCGTCCAAAATCTCGATATAGGTAGATCAGAATAATGGGCGATTATTCATAGAAAAAAAAATGAAGATAGCAACAGTTTTGCAATACATGTACTACCATAAAATGGAACACAATACCCGGAAAATGTTTATGTACTCGTGTAATGTGGAAGCATTTTATAACCTATCACTTACGGTGGCACTAGGGTGACATTTGAGTTTTTTCCGTTTTTAAGAAAAAAGAAAAACGCATAAAACAATGCTGGTGAGCGTTTTTCATTTTTTGAAGAAAAAAGAAAAACGCAAAAACAATATTGTTTTCGCTTTTTTCTTTTTTCTTCAAAAAATGAAAACTCGAAAGCAATGTTGGTGAGCGTTTTTCTTTTTTTTTTTTTTTTTTTTTTTTTTTTACGAAAAAAGAAAAAAACGCTCAAAACCAAATCACTGAGCCGTGACCACGACTTAAACTAGAAATCAAGTCTGGGATATCTATCCGGTCTACACTACGTTGATTGAGTCGGATAAGACAGATCGCAATGATATTTAGTGGAACATGCTGATAATCAGCTTTTTCTTCTTTTTCCTCGATATTTACCGGAAGAATCCTATCTCAATTACTATCTCAACTAGTAATTTTATTGAACGGATTTGATTGGCTAAATTTAGAGCTGCTGCATAGATCTACTATAAATGGTTGTTAATTGAGATAGGATTCTGAGCGTTTTCCTTTTTTCGTAAAAAAGAAAAACGCTCACCAACATTGTTTTTGCGTTTTTCATTTTTTAGAGAAAAAGAAAAACACAAAAAATATTGTTTTCGCGTTTTTCTTTTTCTTCAAAAAATGAAAAACGCTCACCAGCATTGTTTTCGCGTTTTCTTTTTTCTTAAAAATGGAAAAACTCACATGTCACCTTAGAGCCACCGAATTTACTAGATATCAAACAGCTCTTGCAAGAACGTTGCCATCATCACTGACAACGGAAATTGTAGAGGTTATCAGAATGTTTCATCTGCTTTATCATTCACTTTGGAGTAGTCTAGTTTTTATCGTTTTGAAAAGGGTTTCAGTATAGATCTTAAAGAGACATCACAATCTCATTTCAAAATTTATGAATAAATATTCAATAAATATTCATGCAATGTCCCTTTAAAGTAGTCTATCCTTATGAGATTCGCGCAACGTAGGAATAATTAGGTCGACGTCTTAAACATTCGGCGTGGCCAAAATAGGTTTCGAATTGGGTTCGCAAGTAGAGATTTTTACGCAAGTAGAGATTATTACATAAGCGATATCATCCCGCCAACGTGATATATGCCCCGATTCTATCCGTAGGACAAACAATGAGCTAAGGTCCGATATCACGCTCTCTGAGCTCAGTTAGGCGGGTACATGCAACAAAACGCTTGAAAATTGACGCACATATAAGAAAGTTATTGCACAATTTCTTACCCGAAGAGGGGCAAATTTGTCCGTATTCGTTATCCATCCCATGATGCACAATCTTCACCATGTAACTCATGAGTTCAGGCGGTTTGTTGCATGTATCCCGCCTTACTAAGCTCTTTCCTCTTATATATGACTTGTTCGTGGAGCCCTTGTACTTTTTCAAAAGAATGATCCCAACTGACCAGTACAACGAATTTCCAAATAAGTAGTGCATCTCAAATAGCTCAGTGAGGTGGACTAGATGCAACAAACCGTTTGAAAATTGACGCAGAATTAGGAAAGTTATTGCCCAAGTTCTTGTCTAAAGCGGGCCTATTTTGGTCGTAGCTGTTATCATTTCTCTTTCTTTAATAATTATGCCAAACATCCGATAAAAGAGTTGAATAAGGCGGGGTACATGCAACCAACCTTTTGAAAATTGACACAGAAATAATAACTTATTTCAATGCATCTTACCAGAAACGAGGCTATTTTGTCCGTAGTCGTGATCCATCCCATGATGCACAATCTCCAAAGACTAATGATGATAATAATAATAATAATAAAGACTTTATTTAAAGAGGCTACACAGTTGGGGTAATCCCAGTCTTCCCTGTGGGCCTCTATAAGAACAAAATACAGTACAAAAGTAAACAAAGCATTAAACAAAATAAACAAATATACATGAAAGAAATCTATTGGAGATTATGTACAAATAATTTACACTGTTAGCCACTTTCTAAGGAAATGCAGTTAATCCTTTCCCAGACAGTGATGCCCTTTCACTGATAATCAGCATTTTCTTGTTTCTTTTTTGAATTTGTGTAAGCTTTAACCTGGAGATTTTTAACATAAAATGTTAGCATAAATTTTGTCATTTGCAATTACTTTCATTTTGGCCAGTCCAACAATGTGATATATTTGGAAAGGGTTAGGAATTTGATGTAGAAATTAAAAGACTTAAAGAACTTTAATTTATTGGCTAATCTTTTAAGCTGATTGAATGTTTACCATTCAAATACCACCATTGTAAATATGCAGTTTTGAATTCTTTTAAATCTTTGCAATTTTTAACATAAAGAGGAATTTGGTTCCATAGCTTAGGACCAGAGTAACTGAAGGATTTTCTGTAGAATTCTATTCTTGGTTTAGGTATGCAAAGAGTTTTTTTGTTATAGGATCGAAGTTTTGAGTTGGTATTTTCTGTCAAAAGCTCTGACATATAAGAAGGTAGTTGATTGTTGATTGATTTGTAAACAAATATAGCTTTTTTGAAGGAAATTCTTTCTTCAAATTTCATCCAATGTAACTCCTTAAATAATTCTTCACTGGGTGTTTCTATAGGTTTATTTAGAATAATTCTAGCAGCTTTTTTCTGAAATTTTTGCATTGAATGCAACAGGTTTTCGTTACAGTTACCCCATATTGTACAACAGTAGTCAATGTGAGGAAGTATGTATGCATTGTAGAATAGTTTTCTGGTATGAATATCAATAAAAGGTTTAATACGCAGCAGAAGATACAATAGAGAGTTACATTTTTAAGTACCTTTTCAACTTGGAATTTCCAGTTTAGTTTGTTATCCACTTGGATACCAAGAAGTTTTTCATTTTCTGTAAAGTCTACAGGTTGATCACAGAGGACACGATTATTTAATTGTGGATTGCTGTTTTGTTGTGAGGGGCAAATAATCATTGCCTTAGTTTTTTGTGCTACTAACGTTAGTAAACATGTGCCAAGGTTGATTCTGACCGATTTTTGTTTAAAATGTTATTATTTATATTTAAAGAGAATGTACAATCGAATGTTAAAGACGACGCACGAATAATTCCGATGTCGCGTGAATCTCATTAGGGATGGACTACCTAAATACATGTATAAATACACTCACCTTTCTCATTTTCTATCGGTTCCGATTTGACCGCTGCCTTTTCTTTAATTGTGTCTTTCATGGCGTTGAAGTCTCTTTCTTGGTTCCGTTTGAACTCTTCGATTTCCTGCAGTTTCTTTGTGACGTCATCTTGAATTTCCTCCATTTCTTTCTTCATATCTTTCACATATCTCTCAACACGTAACATCGCTTCCAGTGTTTTGTATTCGTAATCAAATTTGGAACAAACCGGCTCCATTGGCAAGCAGTTAAGACTTGTGCTGAGCACACAAAAAATCAGATTTAAGAAGTTGAATTTCTGAAACATGCTGAAGGTTAAAGTGCCTCATGTGAACTAAAAAACTGCCGATCTTTAATGCGATCTTTAATGGCGTAATTAGAAAAATTGGACCGACAACAAAAACAGGATGTTGATAAGTGTCTTTTACTTATTATAAAATAATAACGCCCAGAAAGTCAAACATTTTTCACCAATTAACCCATTCCCAAACAAGACCTGGTTTGACGTCTTTTTGGAAAAAGTTTGAGCAAACATTGAGGCAACAGAAGAAAAAAATGCTGATAATTAGCATTTTCTTATTTTGCCTTAATATTTTCTCGACCATATTACACATGATTCCCTTCTTTATGAGCATCCATT
Organism: Fragum sueziense; assembly: GCA_963680895.1. Classification (NCBI taxonomy): domain Eukaryota; kingdom Metazoa; phylum Mollusca; class Bivalvia; order Cardiida; family Cardiidae; genus Fragum; species Fragum sueziense. The sequence continues at coordinate 55,384,778 of OY804598.1, read as the reverse complement.
TTGTCGTCTGCATCGGCTTTCAAATTGGACCACCCTTCAATTTTGTTGTTTGGGAAGGGGAAACCAGCATGTGCAAAAGCTAAATCTGATTGGATTCTATCTAATTCAGCTTCAGTCGCAGCAGGCTATGAAGTATCTTTGGCACATCACCAAATAGCAAACAGAAAACAGGCTGGCCCAAATTGAAAGATCTTGCAGTTTAAATTGAATGACATTTATACTTTGACCTTACTGGATGGAAAATATTGTGGAAAATGAAGAAATTGCTTGTCACAAGCAATTCCTTCGTTTTCCACAGTGTTTTCCTAAGCCTTTACCTTGTCGGATATCGAAATGCGTCAATGTGTGTGAATGGGTTAAAAGAACCACTTGGGTTACGATTAGGCTATGTGTAAACTCGGACTGGTCAGGATCTATGCTTGAAGTGCTACGAACTGAAATTTCATCTGCATCAGCGGTGTGCAATTCAGCATAACTTCACATCAAACATATTCCTCTTCCATGCAAATAATTATACTCCTCACAAAAAGTTAAGCAACACAAATAATTTTCTCAATATTCTCTTTATCCTCACGGATTTTTTTTTTTTTTTTTTTTTTTTTTTTTTTTTTTTTCACAAATTAGTTATTCGGAAAGCTACATCTATGTTAAAACACAATTAAAAGAATATTCAATGTTTTTGTATCCAAAAACGGCGATCACGTGATATGAACACACTCACCCCCAAAACATGCATGCAAAACGTGTCGCATATACAGATTACAAACTTGGCATTAGCACCGTATGTGCCTAAAAATGCGCCAATTTGACATTTTTGATGTCACTAACATTTGGATCATGCCAAAAGGTCATTTGCTGTCAAATTAAGTTGCACAGATTGGGGCAACACAGACTGCTGCTGTCATTCACTTTAAGTCTCCACCCAAACAGTGAGGACAATGCTTCACATAGAAGGTCTAAGGTCTGGGAGATCACTTCAACGGGTCAAACTTCCCCAAAAATCATCAACGGCAAAGAATGATATCGGTACATCAACATCGAAACTGGGGGTCACTCGTTAGCGTCATATACTCTTAACGGACAAGTCAAGAGTACGCATTGATTCATTCTGGCATGACACGTGTTTGGAGAAACGGTAATGAACAGTTTGCGCACTGTACCATCGCTGAACAAGACCAGTATGGACGTTGGAGTTTGGTGGTCTGGAGAGGCATCAGAGTTGGCAACAGAACAGAGTTGATTGTCATCAGACGAGGTACCAGGACTTGTGTAAGGTACATGAACGAGATGTTGCGCCTGTTATCATCCTTTTGACACATTAAACTGATCCAAATGTTATGTTAATGGATGGTATAATATCCGTCCTCATTGTTCTGGAATTGTGACTGAAGTTCTGTGGGCCAACAAAATCAGACATAATGACTGGCCTGCTAGGTCTCTGGACCTAATTCCAATAGAACACGATTGGAACAGTCTTGAAAGGCGCGTTAATGGTCAGCTTGTTTGCCCACAGACTCTGGATGAATTGCAACAGGTTTTGCAGACAGGATGGAGGAACATGCCACAACGGACATTAGACAGAATAATCTCGTTGGTACCAAGGTGTGGTCGTGAGTGTGTAGAATCTCATGGGGCCATACCAGGTACTAGACTCCAAATTATTGACTGAAATGGCCGGAAAACGACTTTTTACACATTCTGAACTGCTGATGAGAGACATTTTGCACCATTGTTTCGTCGGGACGCTTTTCAAGGATTTGTAACTTTGTTACTGATTGATGATTTTTCCAATCATTTAACGTAATTTCTGTGATAAGACCCTAACTTTGTATTGTACAAAACATAGATCATGAGTTGTGATAAAAGACATTTGAGAGAGAAAATTGTCTTTGTTGCTTAACTTTTTGTGAGGAGTATAGAAACATTGTAAGAAAATGACGATATCAAATTCCTGACTTGGGCATCATTTTCTGGAAATTACGGCCCGGCAGCAAATCCGTTGTGGACTGTCTCCTAATGCCAATTTCAAACGTGTTGTATTTTAGAATAAATCTAAACTGACACGATTTAAAAACGCAAAAGACATTTTCATTAATCATTCCTTTCCTGTAGCCTCAATCGGCTCCATATTTTGGGACATATATGAGTTAATGTATACCCTTCACATCCCACCAAACTTGTCCTGTCCTCTGTAAACTACGCGGACATCTTAACCGCCCCTTCCAAAATGCTTATGTGTCTCGTGCATTCAGACAACGTCTAAAATCACTAAGATTTTTTGTGTGCAAACTGCCACATCGATTTACCCATCGCAAACACACAACAACTACGGATAATTTTCGTATGTAAAATGCCGAGGCTTACTTTGGCAAAAAGGAACCCAGTTTTGGGCCTCTTGGCGATGCTTTGCAAATGGAGGTAGCTAGACGCTTTAATGTAACCGACTCGACTATTTCAAGGTTAGAGAGACGTGTAAACGACACGAGAACGTATGCAGACCGCCCACGTCCCGATCAGCAGCGTGTAACAACTGTACGTCAAGACAATTGTACACGTTAGATGAACACAGAAGGGGGTAAAAATGCTCAAAATATGATCATTATTTTTTCACCCAATTTTTCCCACTAAACACTTAAAGGGACATTTCATTCCAATTTCATTTTTTAAAGTATGTCTTGATACCAAAATTGGTTATTCTAATGAGTATAAATACTATTAGTTTTTATAAGTTGTTGCCAATAAGCGAGAAACACGCATTTAAAGTTGAGACATAATCGATAAATTGCATATAAATCCGAACTGTTGTCCACAACAATTTGTTCAATTTTAACACAAAAATATTAATTTCTAGTAAACGGCGCAATATTTTGGCTTGAAATTTTCAGAATTTTAATAAGGAAATATGCTCTTTCAGATAAAAATAAAAGTAAAATTTATGACAAAAAATTCTGAAAATTTAATGTCACTTTAAGGTGTCTCCCCTCTAATGGTATAATCGCAATCCACCAATAAGAACATACAGGCGAGTTGACTCGGTCGACTCAACTCGCCTGTATGTTCCCATTGGCGGATTTCTTCGTTTCAAAATGAATGCGATCATTGATAACATGTTCACGGTATATAATCACGTGACTCAGAATTTTCGATAATCTTCAATATCTTTTTTTAATACTTGACCAATTTGAATTCGGTTTGAAGCAGAGAAGGTGGAACTTGCCAAGAATAACCTGGACGTGTTTTATTTTTGAAAAATCAACTGACAAAAAAGTAATTGAAGATAAACCAAAACTTTGGTTTACCTTCAATAACTTTTTTATCGGTTGATTTTTCGAAAATCAACTACGTCCATTCAATGCGGGACGTCTGCCCACATTCTCTGTTTCAAACCGAATTCAATCGGTCCAGTATTTACGAAATTGTTAAAGGTTTTCTGAAAATATTGTATCACGTGATTATACACCGTGATGTTATTCTTACTTACTTAATTTTATTAACTTATTGGTTAATAATATTGTGGTAAGATTTTTTTTAAATATATCATCAACCTTAAATTGTCGTCTGCAACGCCTTTCAAATTGGAAAACTCCAAAATTTTGCCGTCTGGTAATGGGTTAACCCTTTCTCAGACGAAAGTTTTGGGTGGTCCAATTCCAAAGCTGCTGCAGACCACAAAATAGATGTAGATAAAAATGAATTTATAAGTAATATAACATAGAAAATATTGAGGCAAAAGGAGGAAATGCTGATTATCAATATTTTCCAAAGCCTTTTCTGTTAGGGTCGCCAAAACAAGGTCTTGTCTAGGAAAGGGTTAACCGAATGGCCATTCTGATTCCAACCCGGTGTTAACTTACAGTAGCATCTGACAGGCACCAGTAAAAAGGTCATTTTCTATGATCTTTTCTTCTATCCATTCAAATTAACGCTTTCAAGAGGTAGAATATCCGTAATGAGGCCATTTTGAGATTCATAAAACATCGGCTTTTTTCGAGCAGCGTCGTTACGTATCCGGACCTACCGGTATTCGGGCGCGGTCGTAAACATTCGGCGGTGGAAAGTTCCATCGCCGAATGTTTTCGACCGAGCCCGAATAATTTCGACGTCGCGCGAATCTCATTAGGGGTGGACTACCTTAAATCGAAAGCTATGCCACGAAGACGTAACATTTTGAACATTGCACAACCTTGTGTTTATATGTATTTGTCATGTGAAATTATATATACCACATGGGCGGATCTAGAGGGGGGTGGTTCGGGCGGGGGACCCCCCTGGCATTGGCCGAAAATTAAATTTTGACTATATAAATTTAGTGTAACGTTGCATATTTATTACATTTTAAGCCATAATTTGAGCTTGCCCCCCCCCCCCCCCCTAGAAAAAATCTTAGGCTTGGACCCCCCCCCCCCCTCAAAAAAATCCTGGATCCGCCCTTATACCAAGAGATTTGATTAGTAAGAGTAAATATAGCTGATTTCGGTTTTTCAAAGTTCATAGAAGATAACCCACTTACTGGTGTCTGTCAGATATTACTGTCAGGTAACATCGGGCATTAATCAGATTGCAAAATGACAATATAAATACATTTTTTTTGGATTTTTTATTTTTTTTTTTATTCTGATTACATAGGTTGCGATTACAAATTAAAGATTATATGATTATGTAAATTATTATATTAATATATTATATTTGTATTTATTAATTTACTGAATATTTTCATTTTCGCCCAGAGGTTTTTTTTTTTTTAAAAAAAAAAATATATGTATTGCTGTTATTATCTGAAATGCTCAAAAGAATAAAAGGAGCGTGCAATAGCAGTGCTTTTTTTCTTGCTAAAAATAGTTTATCGTTATGTGTTGATAAACCGTCGGTGTTGTTATTAAATCTCATAACTACGGCCGTAGTTACGAGATTTTATAACAACACCTATACGAAATACTGTTGTTTGTCCGAAATTACGTCATTGTTAACTGATTTAAATCGTTTCCTATTTCAAGAGTTCATATAGATCTACTTTATCATTTTATCCCAGGAAAATTGCAACAGCTAACAATGCTTGACCCTTTCCCAAACGACAAAATTTTAGGGTGATCCACTGCAAAAAACTGCCACAAATGAGAATATGGATGTTTAAAGATAGGATTTGTGTAAAATATGGCACAGAAAATATTGAGACAAAAGGAGAAACTACTGGTTATCAGCAGTTTCTTCTTTTGTTTCAATGTTTTCTCAAGCATATTCTATTAAGGACGTCAAAAGCAGGTCTTGTTTTGGAAAGGGTTAAAAAATCAGAAACTTATTGTCATGGAAAGCTACGTGACATTACAAAAATGGGACGTTGTTGAAACATTCGATAAACTCTTCGAACAAATCTGGCATTAGTAAACAACATAATATTTCGACAAACCGGGTGCTAATACATAATTAGACAATAAGAACAGATTTTGTCTCCTTTCATTCTTCTTAGCGGTGTATTTTTTCATCGGAAGCTTAAAAGCAACAGATAAGACGGGGTTAAGATTACCCTGTGTTGTGGGTAAACTACTCATTTGAATTGTATCGGTTAACCATAGGGTTTAACCCTTTCCCAAACAACAAAATTTTAGGCTGAATGACAAAATGGATGTTATCAAAGATATGATTTGTGTAAATCATGGCATAGAAAATATTGAGACAAAAGGAGAAACTGCTGGTTATCAGCAGTTTCTTCTTTTGTCTCAATGTTTTCCCAAGCCTTTTCTTTTAGGGACGTCAAAACCAGGTCTTGCTTGGGAAAGGGTTAATAAACAAAATATAAAAGTTTGCTTCAACCCATTCCTACAAATTGACTCTTTTTGATAAAGGCTTTAAAAACACTTGTGAAATGCAAGTTCTTCACCCCAACCATGTTTTCTACGCCAAACGACCAAAACGATTTAAATTTGATTCACCTGAAATTGTCGTCTGTAACATTTCTGATTTTCGATGGGTCTAGAAATTTGCCGTTTTGAAATGGTTCAACCCTTTCCCAAACAAGAGCTGGTTTTGACGTCCCTAATAGAAATTGCTTGGGAAAACATTGAGACAAAAGAAGAAACTGCTGATAACCAGCAGTTTCTCCTTTTGTCTCAATATTTTCTGTGACATTTTGTACACAAAACATATCTTCAATAACATCCATTTTGTCATTTGTGGCAGATTTTGAATCGTACCACCCTAAATTTTTTGCTGTTTGGGAAAGGGTTAATCTACAAACGGTAAATCGTTCGAAATGCAAAAGAGATGACCTCTTAGTGGAGAGTATGCTATCTTTAGTTTTGGGGTGAATATTTTCTAATGTTCTGTTGCGTCTAGATATCTCAAAGTTATAAATATCAAATATCTGTTGCCTAGTTTGAATCTATGTTCACTGCATACTAATTTCTTTTTTTCATTAAGCTTCCAATTATATAAATAAATAGATGATGACACCTCCTAACAGCGCAAGCAATACATCAAACGGGGTTCTTAATTAAAATGCTCATAAATATGCAGCTCAGTATCTTTGGTGAATAACAATTTCCACTCAGAAGACAAAAAACAAAAATGATATGTCTATATATATCAGTATATTTGCAGCCGTGCATTAGTCTTGCCCAGACCACAGAGTCAAAGTGCATAGGCTGAATAAGGTATGCTAATTTTGTATTATTGACTGTTTGTTATATAGTTTACTATTAGATGCTTTTATTAAGATCTGAGCTTTCTAATTCTTATTGGTTTTAAAAAAATCATAACTCCGTGAAGAAAATGACATTGCAGGAACAACTTTTCCAGTCAAACAAATTTTGTATAACAACGCATGGTATTGAATAATAAGGTCTGGAATGAATGTAACTTTTTATGCAGGTATGAAAAGATCTAATTACACTTTTGTATGAACCGTTTCGCAGATTCATACAGATTGACTTTTTTCGTCCATACATTAAAAATACATTCATTCTTTGAATATTCCTATTACATGTTACGTTAAAATCTTAGTTAAAATATTTGTAGCATAACATATAACAATGCATTGGAAAGAACATCTGGCATGGATCTGATCACAAATTCTTCTTGCGTAAAAACAGATGCTTGAAGATGATTATCTGCCCTTGAATAGCAAAAAATTCAAGTTTCGCAAAATGTGCATAGAAAGCTTACTTTTTGTATCGTATGAAGAGAAATAACACTTTACAGCTTTCAACCTATTAAATATTTTGAAAATTTTCCTAATTCTGAAAATATTGACAAAATACGTAATTTCTCATGGAGTTCAATGCAAACTTTATAACACGTTATCTTTCCTTGGATTAAAGCAAAAAAAAAAGCAAGATGGTATAATATTTTTCATACATGGCTACAGCATATCCCAAATGGGGTCTATATGCTAGAAGTGTTTGTTCAAATAGCAGTTCCGACACCTTTATAATGAGGGCTTTTTTTTTTTTTTTTTTTTTTTTAGATTTAGATATCATTGATAATATTTACTATGTGCTCGTCTGCGCAATATGTGCGCAATGTTGCTCGTTTGTGATAATAATGGTCTTAAGTTTTGTCTTGGTCTGTCAAAATATGTCGCTGTTAAACCCTTTCCCACACAAAACCTGGTTTTGACCTCCCTAATAGAGGAAAAGCTTGGTAAAACGTCGAGACAAAAGGATGTATGCTGGTAATCACCGTTTTCTCTCTTTAGCTCAATATTTTCTGCGCTATATTGAACACAGAGCCTATTTTTATCCACTTTTTTGTCGTCAGCTACAGTTTTCGCATTGAAAGACCAAAATACTTTTGCGTTTTGGAAAGGGTTAAGTGAAAGCAATGTCGTAATCAGCAATTTTGCACAGGGCGCATAAATTTCAATGTTTCCTCAAATAATGCTGAAATTTAAGGACAAAGTGGAATCTTGTACGTTTAATCTTAAAGCATTTTCTTCAATTTTCTTTTATTCATTTTTGGGGGATCAAAACCTCGTATCTCAAATCTTTTTCAAGCTGTAGTTACGAGGTTTTGACTCCCCTCTAACAATACACTACTTCTTATAAGCATTGGACCAATAAGTCTGATCTTGATCTTTCCACAGCCAATCTCAGACCAGGCGTTTCATTCGAACCTGATTCATCCAAGAATACAGAAAACCCTTGACGATTTTCAAAGATGTATCGTTTTGCATTTTTAGTCGTTGTCCTTATTGCATGTAAGCATATCTTTTTTATGTTGTTTTTTTTTCTGATTTTATTTTGCCTTTTAAATTCCCCTTTTTAAAAGGCTAAAATATATACATATAAAACTAGAACTAGTTGCAGACGAAAAAATAGACCTGAATTAATAAGAAATTAAGTTCATTTTATCATTGAAAATTTTTTAAGAAATAAATACATTACGGATAATCAGATCATCATTTTCGTATCTTCCTTCAATGTTTTCTGATCCTGTCTCCTCCATAAACGTCAATATTCAGTCTTGTTTTGGAAAGGGTTAACAAGTGCACGAAGACTTTACATTAAAAATTGAAGAAAAATACTAGTATGATCATTCTATGCTATAGAATGAGCAAATGGTCCCGCAGAATAAACAAAAAATATACAGGTCATGTGACGCCGTTTGCCAATATCAAAAATAAAAATTACTACCCGTATATCATAACGCTGACTACATTCGAAAATGTCACCGATTCATCATGCGGTATTAGCGGCATTTTCTAACGTAAACGACAATTTCATCGGAAAATTTAACCCATTACCCGACGGCAAAATTTTGGATTTGTCCAAATTGAAAGACGTTGCAGACAACAATTCTGAGTGAATGATATTTTACTTTTTTGGTCTTTTTGGTACAAGAAAAACTTTGTGGGAAATGAAGTTCCAATGTTTTCCAAAGCCATTATTTTGTAGGGAGTCAAAAAGAGTCATTGTGTGGTAATGGATTAAACAAACTTATATTAAACCACTTTGTTAACACTAACCAAAGTTAATGCGATCGAAGTTACAAGAACCCTTTTCGCCTGCATGTTAATAATATGACCCGTCACGCTAAAACGGACCTTATAGGTGTGAGAAATATCTACCATAGTTTGTATGCGCTGTCTGCGCAGCCAGACTAGGGCCGCCACCTTTCACTTTTATGTAATTTTCTAAATCCGGGATATTTTCTCTATCTTATTAGATCTATATGTTCATTTTTCGCATACGGGATCTGGTTGACCAGCGATGGGTCTGACAAGTTTGTGCAAGTTTGGATTTTTGGAGTTCGGATAAGGTTCCTTTTAGCATGACGGGTCACATATGAATTTTACTTTTTTCATAATTTCCAATCTCTTCAGGTTACGGCACTAACATGCAGATTCAGGTATGTGCTCCTTTTTTATCTTTTTCTATAGTCAATATATACAAGCTATTCTGGCACGTGTTTACATAGATATTTCCTATATGTAAATTATGTTATACTTATATCATATGTCTATCAAAAAACTTGCATAATTCAAAAACAATTTTTAATCGTTGGTTTGAATCTTGCAGGTAAGAGATTCCTGCTAGATTTAAAACATCGCTTTCAAAACTACAGTAGTAGCAGTTCCGTAGGAAGCAAATTTCTTATTTGGTGGGCTTAAGCCCCTGTGTCTAAATATGGGGGGGGGGGGCTAACTTGGATTTGCCGTGATTGGTTTATTGGGGTTTGCCGTGAATTTTCAGTGTAAAATATGGAAAATTCGGGATTTTTTGCTACCATTGGGGGGACTAAGCCCCCTAGACCCCTGTTCCTACGGGCCTAAGTAGCTTCAGCTTAAAACAAGCTGCAGTGTTAAGGTTCTTGTTGAAAATTGACAACAAGGAAGTGTCAAATCAATGTTATGATGTCATACCCTAGTTGGAAGCGATCGCAGACGGTAAAATTATTGTTGATAAGGATTTCATTTGTGTACAATACAACTAAGAATGGTGAGGCTCTATGAGAAAATATTGCATATTCATATTTTCTTCTTTAACCACACAGTTTAAGGTGTTTGTATACATAGGGATGCCAAAATCAGGTATTGTTTGATAATATGATGTTTTGACGTCTCTAGTAGGAAATAGCTAGAGAAAGCAATGGTACAATTGATGAAATATTGACAATGTAGCATTTGCTCCGTTTGACTAATTATTTTTAAACTATATTGTGTTCAAAATCCATCATTATCAACTACTGTTTGTTTGGAAAAGGATTAACGTTGTAAATGTACTCGCTTGTAGGCCGACTGTCTCCAAAAGTACAAAAATGCTGATCCAAAGCATACCCAGTGCCTCAAATTTGCTGATCTACCGGGAAAAACGGGAGGTGAGTGTCTACCACTTCAAATGTCCGAAGATTCACGGTGGTTAATCACGTGACTCAGAATTTCAGAAAAGCGTCAATATTTTTGTTAATACTTGACCAATTTGACTTCTGTTTGAAACAGTTAAGGTGTGCAATAAGGCGGCAATAAGCTGGATGTGGTAGATTTTTTTTAAAAAATCGACTGATAAAAAAGTTATTGAAGATCAACAAAAGTTTGGTTGATCTTCAATAACTTTTTTATTATTTGAATTTTAAAAGAATCACCACGACCATCTAATGTGTAACGTCTGTCGGCCTTCTCTGCTTCAAACAGAATTCAAATCGGTCCCGTTTAAACAAAAAAATGGAGATTTTCTGAAACTGTTGTATCACGTGATTATCCACCATGAGATTGGTAAAATTAAACACTTCCTCTGAAAAGAACACTTTTTTAATGACAATGTGTCTAAGTTTCATTATTTTTTAACAGGAAAAGTGGCTTTATTTTGTCCTTTAAATTGAACGATTTAGTATATTGCCACGAATAACACACGATAAAAGTGTTTAAAACTGATTGGTCGCCAATAACTTTTTTGCCAGGTGTCGTGTCAGGCTATACCCCTACTCTCTGTTGAAACCCATTTTCACATATGCATTTTCTGCTTTTATATGTATTTATGTTTTATTAATCGTTTTCCTTTAGGGACATCGAAAAACAGCTCTTGTTTAAAAACTTGTTAATAAAATTCAATAATTATGAATAATCAGATATTCCTCATATCCGATTCCGAGTAAAATAGTGTCAAGTATAAGATAATTTAAAAGTGTTTGTTATTTTTAAGCACTCAGTGATAAGGACAAAGCTGAAATCCTGGCAAGACATAACAAGTACAGATCTGAAGCTAAGGCCAGCAATATGATGAAAATCGTACGTAACTTATTTTGTTCTTGTTCTTATAGTGGTCCCACGATCGACTGATTCCCGTCAAACAATAAATACCATACACATTTAAAGGGACATTTCATTCCAATTTCATTTTTTTAAAGTATGTCTTGATGCCAAGATTGGTTATTCTAATGAGTATAAATACTATTAGTTTTTTGAAGTTGTTGCCAATAAGCGAGAAACACACATTTAAAATTGAGACATAATCGATAAATTGCATACAAATCCGAACTGTTGTCCACAACAATTTGTTCAATTTTAACACAAAAATATAGATTTCTCGTAAACGGTGCAATATTTTGGCTTGAACTTTTCAGAATTTTCATAAGGAAATACGCTCGTATACTCTTTCAGATAAAAATAAAAGTAAAATTTATGACAAAAAATTCTGAAATGTCACTTTAATAATTATAGGTTACACTGGTCAAAACGA